>SJYO01041852.1:91928841-92378848 GCA_006410555.1 Capra ibex
GTCATCATCTATATTACCAGTAGACTCAATTTAAGTGGGTAAGGTCAGGTAAAATCAAACGACTAAGGATTTTACATCTTCAAGTGGGAACGGTAGAGAACAAACTGGTGAAGGTCAAACGAACTAAGTACCTGGACTGTAAGGTCCAAGGATACGTTATAACGAGAAATGTCGTAGCCTAGAACGAAGATAGTGGTCAGTGTAGGTGTTGACCCATAACAAAAACGAAACCGAGGTAGAGAAGTAAGAAAGACCTCAATAAAGAGGGGACTAGAGGTCATCGTATAACCCGTGGATTACTGGACCCCTCAAGGAGAAAACCATAGGATCATATAAGTTTTGGTCTCTGTAATAAAACGATTGATTCCAGGTAGATCAGTTCCGATACCAAAAAGGACACCAGTACATACCTACACTCTCAACCTGACCCTTCTTCCGACTCACGGTTTCTTAACTACGCAAACTTGACACCACAACCTCTTCTGAGAACTCCCAGGGAACCTGACTTTCCTCTAGGTTGTTCAGGTGAGACTTCCTCTAGTTGGGACCCTAAAGAAACCTTCCTGACTACGATTTCGACTTTGAGGTCATGAAACCGGTGGAGTACGTTTCTCAACTGAGTAACCTTTGCTGAGACTACGACCCTCCCTAACCCCCGTCCTCCTCTTCCCCTACTGACTCCTACTCTACCGACCTACCGTAGTGCCTGAGCCACCTGTACTCAGACTCACTTGAGGTCCTCGATCACTACCTGTCCCTCCGGACCGTACGACGCTAAGTACCCCAGCGTTTCTCAGCCTGTACTAACTCGCTGACTTGACTTGACTGTCATGGAGCTTTTCATGTTATCATGTCATGTTCTCGACCGTATGTCCCCGACCATAACTCACTTGTCCGTTCTTCTCAATGACTGACTTCCACCCTCTACCATCTCGACTTCCTAGCAGTCGTTATCCTCAATTCCCGTTCGCCGTTAGAGTGAGTACCGACTGTGACTATCTCGTGTACAACCGTAGAAACCTTCAAATGTTGAACTTCGAAGTATACATTCCCTGAATAACATGAAGAGATACGGTTACGGTCCGGATACGCGGGTGTAAAATTCACGACTGTAAACTGAAAAGAAAAACATTTCGTTCACGGACTGAATTCAAAAATAACAGTTCAGACTAAGAAGTTTCCCTCGGTAGATCTTATTCGTGTGGTGGTCGGTGAGAAACGCAGACGTCCAAGGAAACGAAATCTCCAGAACAACCGAAGTTCTTGACTAGTAAACCCGAGGTTTAAAAAGAGAGGAAGTAGAAATTTGAGGTTGAGAATACAAAATTCAAGTGGTTTTCTCATTCGGAGGTTTTGGGATGGAGGAGTGGGAACTGGAGTTCTTTTCGTCTTGGGATCCGGGTATACACACAAGGAAGACAGACAGAGAGGTACACTAGAGTGACACACCTGAGTCCACACGATACGTTAAAGTTCCAAGATGTTCGTTATTTGGGAATAAAAGGGTTTTACAGGATTACGAATAACGACTTCCTACAGAATGATAGTACTACTCGTGGTGTTTCCGACCAGGTCCGTGTCGTGACTAATAACTATCGGACTCTGGTTGTGTCGAGGTACCATCACAACACATCAGTGATTCGACACAGACTGAGAAACCCTGGGGAACCTGACATAATATGTCTACTGTGGTGGGAATACCGTTTTTCACTTCTCCTCGATTTTCCGGAGAACTACTTTCACTTTTTCCTCTCACTTTTTCAACCGAATTTCGAGTTGTAAGTCTTTTGCTTCTAGTACCGTAGACCAGAGTAGTGAAGTACCCTTTATCTACCCCTTTGTCATCTTTGTCACAGTCTGAAATAAAAACCCCCGAGATTTTAGTAACGTCTACCACTGACGTCGGTACTTTAATTTTCTACGAATGAGGAACCTTCTTTTCAATACTGGTTGGATCTATCGTATAAGTTTTCGTCTCTGTAATGAAACGGCTGATTCCAGGCAGATCAGTTCCGATACCAAAAAGGACCCCAGTACATACCTACACTCTCAACCTGACACTTCTTCCGACTCGTGACTTCTTAACTACGTAAACTTGAAACCACAACCTCTTCTGAGAACTCCCAGGGAACCTGACGTTCCTCTAGGTTGGTCAGGTAAGACTTCCTCTAGTTGGGACCATAAAGAAATCCTGACTACGATTTCGACTTCGAGGTGATGAAACCGGTGGAGTACACTTCTCGACTGAGTAACCTTTTCTGAAACTACGTCCCTCTCTAACCCCCGTCCTCCTCTTCCCCTACTGTCTCCTACTCTACCGACCTACCGTAGTGACTGAGCGACCTGTACTCAGACTCACTTGAGGTTCCCAACCACTACCTGTCCCTCCGGACCGTACGACGCTAAGTACCCCAGCGTTTCTCAGCCTGTGCTGACTCGCTGACTTGACTTGATTTGACTTGACCTGAGATAATATGATTAATTAATAATATTGGGGTCAAAACGTAATTATAATGTAATAATATAGAAAAAATGTTTTCTCTTTATTTCCTCCGAATTATTCCAACTCATCGACAGGTCCCAGTGTTTACATTATCCACCGTTACGTACGTACGAGTCAATACAGGTTGAGACGTTAGGGTACCTGATATCGGGTGGACCGAAGAGACAGGTACCCTAAAAGGGTCGTTCTTATGGCCGTATCCATCTGTAAAGGAGGAAGTCTCCTAGAAGGACTGGGTCCCTGGTGTGGATACATAGGACGTAACGTCCACTTAAGAAATGGTGACTCAGTGGACCCTTAGGGTCATTCACCGTTATCAGACAAATATCCTTCAAAATTACTTTATTCGTCTATAAAAACAAATTTATTGGTGATGACTGAATGGTGTTTCAGTCAATCCTTCTACGGTGTCTTTGTCTTATTAAATAATGGTTTCTAGTTCAGTTCGTCTGTAGTCAACCGAGGGGCAGTAAATAATTCTCTTTTGACCGAACGAGTCTACAGTAAGGAAAAAGAGACTTTCAGATTATGTTAAGAGTCCTAAAACAGTTCAGGGTCTCAGAAAACGAGTAACGAGTAACAGAAGAGAGTTGACCACACACACAACAGCGAAGTCAGTATAGGTTGAGAAATGCTAGGGTACCTGACATCGGTCGTTTTGAGGAGACAGGTACTCTAAGAGGTCCTATGACCTCACCCAACGGTGTAGGAGGAGGTCCCTTTAGAAGGTCTGGGTCTCTAACTTGGACGCAGAGAATTCGGAGGACGTAACCGTCCACCCAAGAAATGGTGATCGTGGTGGACGACTTTGAGGGAGTTGACCATGGGCTAAGAAAAATTGGAGAATCTTTAATGAAAACCGTATGTTTTTCGACATGAAGAAATTACATGTATTAGACTACATAAACTTCTGTCTATTTGTGGGTACTTTAGTAGTGGTGTAAGATAAGGTATTTGTATAGGTTATGGAAGTTTATAAAAGAGGGTAGAAGAAGTGAATTATAAAAAAACATTTAATTAAATAAAATTAACCTCCGATTGATGAAATGTCATAACATCACCAAAAACGGTATGTAAGTGTACTTAGGCGGTACCCATACGTACAAAAGGGGTAGGACTTGGGGAAGGGTGGAAGACGGGGTAAGGTAGGGAGTCCCAGTAGGGTCGGTCGGGACTCACGGGACAGAGTGCGTAGCTTGGACCTGACTGCTAGACAAAGTGTATACTATTATATGTACAAAGTTACGGTAAGAGCGTTTAGTAGGGTGGGAGTGGAACAGGGTGTCTCAGGTCTTCAGACAACAAATGTAGACACAGAGAAAGTGACAGAACGTATATCCCAGTAGCAATGGTAGAAAGATTTAAGGTATATATACACAATTATATAGCATAACGACAAAAAGAAAGACTGAGAGAAGATGGAGTAATCTTGACTAAGTTTTCGTATACTATTTTCGTGTGGTAATAATCTAAATATGAGAGTCGTTTTAACATATATATGTTACGTCGTGACAATTGATGTCCGGGACACAAATGTCTAGAGATCCAGAATAAATAGAACGAATTGACTTAGACACATGGGAGACTAGTTGTCGTGGATACACATAGAAGAGGACACCGACAAAAGGAAGAAACAGGCTCAATCGGAGTCAGTATCTTGTAACGAGGAAACGAATCTAAAAGGGTTTCATGGTAAATGTCTCCGTAAGTACACCTCCTCTTAAAATGTCTTCTAAACTCAAGTTACCGTCTGTATACCTCGATACGTTCTCCTCTCGTCTTGGGTGTCGACTTACGGTTGCCAATTTAGCATTAGAATGAATTTTCGAGGAGGTGAGTGTGGACGGTCCCCATCAAGGGTTAAGAAATAAGGAAGGAAGGAAGTGAGGGAGGGAGAGAAAGAAAGAACAAAAGAACGAAAGAAAGGAAGGGGACCGAAGTCTCAAAGTAGAAGTAAAGAGAGAGGTGGAAGGAAGAGAATGTGAGTTCTTAAGGAGCGTCGAGACTACGTTCCATAAAATAACTAGAGACATAAAGTGAGCCCGTGTAAAAATAAACAAGGGTTTGTAAGGCTAATTCCACTCGAGATTATATTCTCTCAGACAAGGGGGACTCACCTTAGGTTAGTTGGAGCTGATGACACCCAAACGAGGAAGAATGGAGAGAAAAGTGACAGAAGTGGAAGGAAGGAGAAAGTGGTACGAAACAAAATTCATCTATATTTACATATTTCTACATATAAAGAACCCCTTTTTAGCTATGACAGGAAACTATTGACGGAACTCCAACAGAAAGAAAAAAAAGGGATGGGAAGGTAGGCACTTCAACTCGAAACTACAGACACCGACTTAGATTCTGGAGTAGTAAGTAGTTCAGTCATACTTTTATCCGAATATTTTCAGTGTGTTGACGGAACACTTGACGTCAAGACAGTTCGGTCACACCGAGTGGACAGTCCAAATTATACCGTCCGACTCTATCCCGACAGGAAACTAAAGTACGACGGGGTCCATTCCTACCGTCACTGTAATATAAAAGTCAAACATATATATAATACTCCTTTATAGTCGGAAGTGGGTTGAGTGGATAAACACAGAAACTGGAAAGGACGGAAGATCAACACGGATGGAAGACCTTGACTTATTCAGGAGTACCCAGTGTTGATACTAAAAAGGTGAAGACTTGAGTACTTAAAAGGTATTGAGTCGAAGATTTGTATCTCGGTCTCCTGAACCGTAACCTAGAACCGAAGAGTAGGTCCTAAGACACTGAAACCCATTTAGTGAAGGTTGTGACTTAAAAACACAGGTATAGAAAGTTTACTTTCACTTTCACACTCAGAGAGTCAGCACAGGCTAAGAAACGTCGGGGTACCTGACTGACACAGAACGGTCTGAAGAGACAGGTACCTTAAGAGGTCCATTCTTACGACACCCATAGGTCCGTTCTCTCACCCATCGGTAAGGGAAGAGGTCCCCTAGAAGGACTGGATCCCTAGTTAAGACCCAGAGGACGTAAAGTCCGTCTAAGAAATGACAGACTCTGTGTTCCTTTCCTACTTAGTCGTTGTGACTAAGTTACCTGTACTCGTTTAAGGTCCTCCATCACTTCCTGTCCCTTCGGACCGAACGACGTCAGGTACTCCAGTGTTTCTGAGTAGGTACTAAATCACTGAATTATTCTTATTAAAAATCTTACTCGTGTAAGAACCTGACAGTCTCGAAATAACACTTCTAGGTGAAAACTTTATACAAGTTCTCGAATATTTGTGTTTGTTTAATACGTTACATTCAACATTAAGAGTGTCCTACTTTGTTAAGAGACTCAGACAACAAACTTCGAAGTTAATACATAGATGAGTATAGAAGGTGAAAGATAGTAGGATGTAAGTTTCCCTTTTCAAACTCGTCTCCTGTTTCGTGACCTTTCACACGTTAAATGTTACTAGATGATGTCACCTAGGACATAAAGTACTCGATATACTGGAACCTTCACTATCGGTTACAACAATTCACATGTAGAGTTGTGGTTATTGCACGAATGAAGATATTTGTATGGATGTAAGGTCATAATAGACAAATCAATATATTTTGTTACCATTTACTAATTTCAGATAGTTTGTTTTTTAGTTTAAATATAAGGAAATCTCCCAGGGTGACACGGATCGTTTAAGAATCTATGTATCATTGAAGAGTTTGAGGTATTTAGGTTACGGTCTTAAGTGAGAGAAGAACGGTGTCGTGACAAGAGTCGAAGTCGCCTATCAGAGTTAGAGGATTGAGATCTTTGTAATTACTGTAAAAGGTGCGAAGGAAGAGGAAGAAGTATATGACAGTCAGTGGTTTAGGACAACTAAGATGACTGAACCATAGAAACTTTAGGGGGACGAGAAATGACCATGGAGACAAATAATCTAGGAGTTTTGAAGAAAAAAATAACTGAAGTGGTGTGAAGAAAGACCAGAAAGGATAAATTTAAATAAAAGTAACACAATACGGTGGATAGTACACCAATAACTTCACTGACAAAAGTTTATCTTTTGATTATACTGAAAAAGGATGAAACTTACATGACACGACAACGAACTCAAACCTTGGTTTGACGGACCCTAAGACGGTGAAAAATAGAGACACCGGAGTCACCTTAGTAGAGGTAAGTAGCTAAAGAAAGACACCGCTGGCACTCACACACGGAAAGTCTAGAGGCTAACGTAACCCCGAGTCTACCTGACTACCGGGACCCACAAAGTGAGACTTTATGTCCGCGTGTAAGTGTGACTCCGGTGCGAAGGGTGTCCGAGGTGACTCTTCCCTAACTCCTGTCTTCCCGATGACTTCGTCCATATAAAGACCCCATGTGTTGTAAGGAGACTTTCACGACAGACCAGACTTTTGCAGGGTGACCGAAACACCTTGTAGGAGTCTAAGTGATGTCACAATTTGAGAAAGTGAGTCATAACGAAGGAAGGAAAAGAAGAAGTGTGTCCGATCTGAACGTGACACCAGACGTGTCGAGGCGGTCGCAGACGACTAGGTAAAGGAAAAGGGAGTGTCTATAAAGGACATTACGTGAATAATGTATAACTTAAGACAGAACTATAAAACGAAGAATCTCCTAGATCTCATTAGGTGAAGTAGACATTTCATTTACATTGTTATCACAGAGGAAGTATCCTTATACTACTCATAGTTTATAGTATACCTATATTTTGTGATATCTTATCGAACCACGATAATACTAGTAATAAAAGGTGAATGAGTTGTATCGTATGACATAGTACATAGTTAATATATATGCGTATGTGTGGGGACACGGTTTTTTTCTTAGGGAAAATAAGGTCAGTACGTCTCATTGTTGAATAGGTAGTCCCAGTTCGAGAAATGAGTAGTAGATACGGTACGGAAGAAATTGAGTAGAAAAACAACAACGACAAAAGGAGATCGGGACCTATATAGTGGGAGGATGATGAATGTAATCGTGATTAGGACAACAAATCGGTGATTAATTACACCGATGGAGATCTGAGACTCAAGAAGTTACCAAACATAAAACAGTATAGACGAACACCACAACTATCATGACACGTGTAAAATCTCCGATTGTATCATCCAAAATTTGTTATATAACTTGTTTACCTACGGACATATTTACATAGTACAACTAAACCATCGTTATATTCCCTATTTTCTTCGGTACTATAGTGAGTACGACACTGTAGACCGAAGGAAACAAACTGATTTTAGACAATGTACACCTTGAAGAATTTAAAAAGTCATAGTTGGTTCAATTTATCGACAGGAACCAAATCATCTTTCTGTGGAATTATTTTTTATCTACGATAAGAAGGTATTTAGTGAAACAGGAAGATGTTCAAAGAAGTCCGAGATTGTTCGATATTAAGATTCAGTTTCAGTCCGTTTTAGACGACTTTTGAGTTGTAATCAGAATCAAAGTATAAAAATAGAACTCGGAAGTTGTTCCTCAAATTATGTCCGAGCTCTCCTATTCCGACCTCGTTACATCGAGGAAGTGAAGCTAGGGTTAGAAACGGGGTATAAGGACAGGTCAACTAAGACACGTAAATATGAGGTTTAATATGGAAGAATATACTCTTGATCATTTACCTATTAACCTTCCTCCACACCAGTCTCTCTATTGTTTCTCGATTTAACTCTTGTAAAATTTCTGGGATCTAACATGGAGTTCACTCTATTTCTCTGCAACTTCCGGAAAATTTATACAAAAGTTCCAAAGGTCCATGTGTGGATCTTAGTGTCTGAAAATACAAGGAGTCATTTTGCTTGTGCACCTAGATTCTTGGTCACCCATCTTCGTCCGTACCGTGAAATTGATAGTGAGGGTTACTAGGTGAACCTCTTAAATTCGAAGGAAAAGGACTTCGACATGTGAGACGTTACCATACCTAAGATTAAACATTTCACCCTTGTAAAGGTGTTCGCCTGTTTTGTTCTCAAAATGCAACTCGATACCAAACACGGGTCCTCGAAGTCCAAAGAACATAGGTCCCTGTCGTCTATTCTCCTGATATGTCAGGTACCTTAAGAGATCCTGTCTTCCGACCTCACCCATCGGAAAAGGAAGAGATTGTCTCTACCATTGACTTCCTTTTCCCCTACGTCTAACCTCTTCCTCCTACCTCTACTCATAATCAACACCGGGGTTCTGATTATTGGATCCGTTCTTAACATCCAAAAGGGTAATTGTAGGGAGAAATTCAAGAAAGAGTCCTTAGGTCCTCCTCACTGGGGAGGTGGTAGGTCGTCTATACTGACATGAAACCCTTTACGACTACGTAGTATGTCTGGAAGGAAGTCTCTTCCTGAATGACCGAATGAGGACCTGTACGACCTTCATGTATCGAAAGTCACAGACTTTGATACCGCTACCACCAAATGAGCGATTCAACACGGACTGAGAACACTGGGGTGTCTAACGTCGGACACTCCGAGGAGGTAGGTACCTTAAGAGATCCGTTCTTATGACCTCACCGAACGGTAAAGGAAGAGGTCCCCAGGTTTTGATATCCAGAACGAAATGGTCCGGGTAGAAAGAGTTTCCTTACGAAAAGGATCTCTTCGGATAAAATTACCGACTAACTCTACCTTCTTTTTACCAGGTCTATAAAACCAGGTTACACCCCGTCAAGATTATCCTATAACATATGGGTCTCAAAGGACACATGACTCATCTCAAACAGTTTTGGTATAGAGTCGACATGTAGAGAGAGACGGAGTAAGACGAAGGGAAGAAGAGAAAGATGTCCACAACCAGTGTTCCTGAAGATATTCTTTATAAGACGAACTACTTGAAACAGACTTAGCCAAATAGTTCTTCGGGTTGGACACTGTCCAGTTGTCCACTGAAGACAAAGTACTTACCGGAAAAAAAAAAAAAAAGGACTATTAGCGAATAATCATAGTTATAGGTTTAGAATCTCCGTTTACCCACTTAACCCCGACCTCTATCGAGTCAACCGGGTCGGATTTATAGATCTTTTGTACTCTGAAAGACCCCGATTAAAGTCTTCCCACCTCTCTTTCTTTCTATCCGCTTTTTCTTCTTCACTCAACCTTTTACCATATTCCGACCCTGATGTACCCCTCCTTGTTCAGTGACTTTTTTTAATTCCACCACTATACCAGTTTTCTTACTAAAAAATGATCTTCTTATAGACTGTTTATAACACATAAATGTGTTACATGTATGTTTAAATGTAACATACCAAATAGACTTTATTTAACAAGGAAGTAGAAACACAAACATACGACAAAGCAGTCACCACAGGAAGTAGAAGTTATGGGACATCTTCAGACAGTATATTTCTTCGAAATGTACTATTAAAAACCCTCCGACTTAGTACGGACCTAATCATAACATATCTTGTCCCTCGTTCGACTAGGTAATTACATAGTTTACGTAACCTTGACCCTTGAGTCTCAGTATCCCCTGGTACCACTGTGTTTGAGATCCTCAGCCCTAACTTAGTGTAGATTTAGAATTCGTCATGAACCAAATATGGATAAGTGAATAAACAAAATAAGAGACCAACACGAAAGAATGTCGCCAAGGGTAGTACGTTGTATTACCGTATAAGTATTTATTGTGAAGACTTTACAAACACCTTACTTACATATACCTATATATAATCATATAAACCAACGTATTCTTAGAAAGAAGGATGAGTTAATACTTGGAGCCACTTAGACTCAGTAAATAAAAAAAATAATGGGTTTCACGGATTTTGTTACGAACCGAGTGTCATTTAGTCAATGAACAATTCTTCTTAAGGACTTTCGACTTACAGTAGAGTTTCGTTCTGTGACTACGGTCGATAGTTAAATGACGGAGAGTCGAGAAGTAGATGGGAAGTAACGAATGAGATACTACTATCTCTACTGAAGACACTTACAAGGAAGAAACGACGGACCGTGTTACGGGTCAAGATAATCATCTCCCGTAACCCTTCCGTGACGTTCTCCTTCTCAACGAAGAACCAAGACCACACGAGTGAATAGTCCTAGAGTAAAACGTGACTGCATGGGTCGTGGACTAGGGATGTTGTACGTGTCGAAGAGTCCTGGGCCGAGGACACCACGTACGACCAGTTCGGGTGGGTCACCGATCGTCGAAGCGGTTCGTCGACGAGAAGTAGTATATGGGACTAGTTCACCCCAAATAGGGTCTTTCTGTTCTTGAGAAGTTGTATACATTTAGTTAGTTACACTATTTGGTGTAATTGTTTGACTTCTTATTTTTGGTATACTAATAGAGTCATCTACGTTTTTTACGAAAACTGTCTTAAGTCGTAGGTGAATACTATTTTTTTAAAGACCTTTCACCCGTATCTCCTTTGTAAGAAGTCACATTATTTCCGGTATACTGTTCAGGTGTCTTTTGTAGTAGAGTTGTCACCCTTTTGACTTTCGTAGAGGAAGGAGATTCTAGTCCCTATTCTGTTTTCACAGGTAAGAGAGGTGAAAGTAAGTCGTATCAAAACCTTCAGGATCGGTACCATTAGTCTCTTCCTTTTACTTTATTTTCATTGGAACCCATCCAAATATCAACTTACGGAGATTACTCTATGGATGGACACTTGACAGAAAGAGTCTTGGAAGTTTCCACCGGAAGATCGTTCAAAATTTTCTCCCTAAAAGTCCTTAAAGGGGACCGTACCGTCATGTCTCTACAGAGACAGTAGATCACTCAGGGACCGTACGGGAGAGACTCTTTCAGACCTAGACTCGGGACTCCCCTAAGACAGAGTCCGGATCCCTGTGGTCAACCGAAAATATGAACTTTAAGGACATAAGAAATCGCAAGTGAGATGAATAAAGACCCGAAGGGTCGACAACGATCACGATTTCTTAGACTGACGTTAAGTCCTCGACGTCCTCGACACCCAAACTAGGGACCCAGCCCTTCTAACAGACCTCCACCTTGACCGTTGGGTGAGGTCATAAAAACGACCTTTTAGGGTTCCTCTCTCCTCAGACCGTCTGATGTCAGGTATCCCAACGTATCGCAACCTGTTTTGACTGAATCATGTGTGTGTACGAGGAATAACAGTCATACATTAATAAAGTTTGGAGAAGATATCACTCTAAGAAATATAATTTGAAATGGAAAATGGGATTCAGTGACACTCTAAAGACATAGGACTAATCTATGACTGATATAGCATTGTTTGAGTCCTGTTGAGACTTACCTTTTAAGTAAAAAGGTGTATAAAAATTTAAAGTCTATAAAAAAGTGTCCCAGGTGTCTTAAGTCGTTTGAATTTTAGATCTCCTTTAAGTCTAATTACGTGACAAGAGATTTCATCATTATCTTAAGTATCTAGTTAATAGGTCTTTATATCCGTACATACAGTTTACATTATTTTCTATACGTATGATCCATGTTTCTTTCTCTAAAACCAAAACCGAAATGAATACTCTGAAAGAGTCTTGGATATAGTACGGTTACACTTTATACTTGAAGACTCCCCACCTACGGTATGGTTGTCAAAGGTTTCAGGTAAATCGGTGTAAGAGACTGGAATCGTAGAATGGTTTGTACACCAAGAGTCTACACACGACTTTTCGACGGACATCCTAACAGACCATCCACCAAGTAAATAGTCGGAGTCGCAGTGGACTCTTTATCAACCTTTACGTTTAAGATCCCGGGTCGGGTAGAAAGACTTAGTCTTCGAGACTCACACTTGTGACTCTGCTGGGTCTCCCTACCATGCCTTCCCTCCTCCCTCCCCCCAAGGCCTACCCCTTGTGCACATATGGACCCCGTCTAAGTACAACTACATACCGTTTTGGTTATGTTATAACATTTCATTAATTGGAGGTTAATTTTATTTACTTAAATATAATTTTTTTCAGAGATTCACTGAGATAGATGTAGGTATCTATGTGTGAGTTCAAACTACGTAACTAAATTGAATGACGACGACGACGATTCAACGCAGTCAGCACAGGCTGAGACACACTGGGGTATCTGCCGTCGGGTGTTCCGAGGAGACAGGGACACTAAAAGGTCCGTTCTTCTGACCTCACCCAACGGTAAAGGAAAAGGTTACGTACTTTCACTTTCACTTTCACTTCAGCGAGTCAGCACAGGCTGAGAAACGCCGAGGTACCCGACGTCGGGTGGTCCGACGAGGAAGGTACCCTAAAAGGTCCGTTCTCATGACCTCACCCAACGGTAACGCAAGAAGTCTAAAGTCAAGTCAAGTCCAGTCAACGTGTCAACACAAGCTTAGAGACGCTGGGGTACTTAGCGTCGTGCGGTCCGGAGGGACAGGTAGAGGTTGAGGGCCTCAAGTGAGTCTGAGTGTAGGTATCTCAGCCACTACGGTAGGTCGGTAGAGTAGGAGACAGAAGGGGAAAAGGAGGACGGGAGTTAGGGAGGGTCGTAGTGTCAGAAAAGGTTACTCAGTTGAGAAGCATACTCCACCGGGTTCATGACCTCAAAGTCGAAATCGTAGTGAGGTAGGTTTCTTGTCGGTCCCGACTAGAAGAAATCTTACCTGACCAACCTAGAGGAACGTCAGGTTCCCTGAGAGTTCTCACAAGAGGTTGTGGTGTCAAGTTTTCGTAGTCAAGAAGCCGCGAGTCGAAAGAAGTGCCAGGTTGAGAGTGTAGGTATGTACTGATGTCTTTTTTGGTATCGGAACTGATCTACCTGGAAACAACCGTTTCATTACAGAGACGAAAAGTTATACGATAGATCCAACCAATATTGAAAAGAAGGTTCCTCATTCACAGGAAATCAAAGTACCGACGTCAGTGGTAGACATCACTAAAACCTAGGGGGGTTTTATTTCAGACTGTGACAAAGGTGACAAAGGGGTACTTGACTACTCTGGTCTAAATTCAGTGATGATAAGGAAATACCACTCCTTCGTGTTAGAGTTTTTCTTTTTTTTTTTTTTCTTAAGTCTATGAAGGCCCAAGTTTGTTGAACGTTTTTTTATTTTTACAAGATACAAGTTTGTTTAAAGGTGAAGACCAAGAAAAAAGATGCAAGTAGAAGTCAACACTGACGGAGACTTTTGAAGGGAATTAATAATGAAAGGTAAAAAACACACACACTGTCCTTTTGTCTTTTACCCGAACGTACATAATTTTTCATGTTCTTTTGACATATTTCTATTTTATCGTAAAGTCTATGTCCTTCGTTAAACAGGGACTTCATCACGAGTTTGTGATTTCGTTATTGGTAAACGACCTTGTACCGTATCTCCTCAGTTTGTAGTTTACTTCAAACCTGGTCTTCTCTACCAGAAATTTCCGGTAAGTAAGTACACTAAAGAGTCAAATTACTAAAACATCATACTAAAAAATTTTAGAATAGTTTATTAGAGTTTACAAGGACACTCTTCTCTTCACAAAACTTAACTCTATCTTAGGATGACTAGAGACGGAGGGGACCGAGAGAGAGATGTTTTTGCATACGACCAGGTCTACGAAGAAGAGTAAAAGGTAAATCCACCGTAAAAGTTTATATCTTTTGTTAAAACATTTGAGGGACGGCAAAGACAAAACGAACCCGAGACGTCTCCGAGTTTATTAAATGCCTTTTTGTCGTGGACACAAAAGGGACCCTTACCGAAAGTGTTGTAACTACTTAAAGTTTACTTCCCGTAGATGGAGTAAGTTCAATTTACCTTTCAAGAGAGATGTAAAGGTCTGAAACTACTGTCTTGTACGAGGTTTTGATAAAAGAGTAGGGTATTTTTGTGTTTCAACATACATTTATAAAGGAAGGAAGATCTCTTTCCTTCTACCATCTAAGTTTGTTAAAATAGTCTCCTTCTTTAAGATCCCAACTACAAAAAACTCCTAAATAGGTTGTTCTAACTAAGTAACGAAGTGTTTCCGCCCTTTTAAAAGACTATATGAGTAAATGGATAATCTATTTATAATTATAATTAAATAAGTTGGAGACGACATAGACCTTAGTATTATTATTTACTTATATAAAATAACCCTAAGTGTCGTCTGTAAATCAAGTTGTTCCCCCTGACTTGAATTCGAATAGAGACGAAAGTCGAGTGCACCCCCGAGACACTTGATATCGGATGTCTGTCTGATGGAAAAAATATTTATTTCAAAATAGTTTCGGTGTTGGTAAGTAAATGTATAATGAAAAATACCAAATTATCAGGACGAAAAAAGAAACAAAGTTCATCAAAGATGACAATATGAAAGGACAAATGATTGGGAAAGGATACTTTCCAAATGAGACAGTAACTAGGGTAAATAACTAAAAAGGGGGAAGGTAAAGTGTCTATTAGAAAAAGTAGAGGTCTTTGATATAAAACTGAAATTTTTGATAAAAGGTACAGCGATGAATTGACTAAATCAAAAGAAAAGAAATTACAGGAAGATGAAATTTTTTCTTTTTAAGACATAACGAGAGTCCAGTCAAATCTAAGTAACCGGAAATAAAAAGGAATAGTACCCAATATTATAAAACGAAGAAACCGAAGGACCATTAAAAATTGAACCATGTCTGTAACACTTAAAATAGAATGACTACTACCCATAAAAACTTAAGAAAATTTATAATAACCTGAAAGAAGACCCTACGTTATCCTACGTTAATTTGGAAGACTCCAGTCCTTCTCTGCTAATGTCCCTTCTCCTAATCTCCTTTTATCATCGTACGGACGATGTGTCTAGGTCCTAAATGGACGGACTTACTCCGTTTGTTTCCTGTTTTGTATACTTTATTACCAAAACTTCTGTGACCTGTACTCCTTTCTTTTCTGTTACTAGGGGACTTTCTACGTTTTGTTCCACTTAGTCTCTGTGTTAACCTTTAGAACCTTATTACTACACCAACAACCTTTTCTCCAACCTTCGGTACGAGTCCTTAACCTCTTGAGTACTCAGGTTCCAAAGGGTGGGCGACATGGTTTTATGACTACCTGGGGAGACTGGTGTTCGTTTCACCAGACAAATAGGGACTCACAATATGACTATCATAATAAAAAATACATGATATCTTACCTCTTCGATCCCTTCTTATACGAATAATAGAATTATAGATTTTCTGTCGAAAATTCTGTTCACTCTACTTTGTTGGGGCACACATATTTTTTGTACGGAGTTTATATACACACACACACACACACACACACACAAACAGACACATGACATGACACGAATCAACGAGTTAGCACAGGTTAAGAAACGTTGGGGAACCTGACATCGGGTGGTCAGAGGAGACAGGTACCCCTAAGAGGTCCGTTCTTATGACCTCATCCAACGGTATGGGAGGAGGTCCCCTAGACGGATTGGGTCTCTAGCTTGGGTCCAGAGGGTATAACGTTCACATAAGAGATGACAGACTCGGTGGTCCCTTCGGATATATATATAAAAATTACATATATATGTATATATATATGTATATATATATATATATATGTGTGTGTGAAATCTTTCAATGAATTCCTTATCTATACTTTTCAGGAGTCGTATTATTTTTTTTTAACATCGACACACACTACTACCTACAATCAATCTAATTAACATTTATATAGTAACATAAGATATGAACTTTGAGTATATTACAATAAACGGTTAATTTAGAGTTATTTTTGTTTATTCATTATTTCTCACAGAATATCACACCAACTTTTTCCTAAACTACCGATTTCTCTTTGTCTCAATCTTTATTTTCAATTTTTCGAATATTTCACGAGTGGTCAATTAAAAGACTGTGAACTTATCTATTCGTCTTTTCATTTTTGGAATCTTTGAACTAAAATTTTTTTAGAAAATTCCTTCTAAGTTAACGTGTTCCACAATAAAAAGTCCACATGTCTGTTGTATGGGTTTCCTTCTCGACTAAAATAAAACGTGTACTTACAGTTATCGGTTCTTCTTAAACAGTCCGACCTTTTTTGACCCTTCCTAATAGAGATTCCTCATTGGATGATCAGGAACTTCTTGGTCTAAAACAAGAAACATTTTAGGAATCGGCAACACATCTCTTTACCGTTTAAGTAATAGAGAAGATTATCGAAGGTTCATTCGATATTTGTTTCTAGTACCGTAAGTCAGGGTAGTGAAGTACCCTTTATCTACTCCTTTGTCACCTTTGTCACAGTCTGAAATAAAACCCCCCCGAGGTTTTAGTGACGTCTACCACTGACGTCGGTACTTTAATTTTCTGCGAATGAGGAATCTTCTTTTCAATACTGGTTGGATCTATCATATAAGTTTTCGTCTCTGTAATGAAACGGCTGACCCCAGCCAGATCAGTTCCGATACCAAAAAGGTCATCAGTACATACCTACACTCTCAACCTGACACTTCTTCGACTCGCGGCTTCTTAACTACGAAAACTTGACACCACAACCTCTTCTGAGAACTCTCAGGGAACCTGACGTTTCTCCAGGTTGGTCAGATAGGACTTCCTCTAGTCAGGACCCACAAGTAACCTTCCTGACTACGATTTCGACTTTGAGGTCATGAAACCGGTGGAGTACACTTCTCAACTGAGTAACCTTTTCTGGGACTACGACACTCCCTAACTCCCGTCCTCCTCTTCCCCTACTGTCTCCTACTCCACCGACCTACCGTAGTGGCTGAACTACCTGTACCGAAACCCATTTGAGGTCCTCAACCACTACCTGTCCGTACGACGTTAAGTACCCCAGCGTTTCGCAGCCTGTGTTGACTCGGTGACTCGACTTGACTTGACTAATACGAGGACTGTCACACGGATGAGATCCCGTGTCACCGGTCCAGTAACCGAAGTGTTTCGAGTCTGAAGTCACCTCTTCTTTCTCACTGGACATACAATATACTACTTGATTTGTACCAGTAAGTAGCCTAAGGGGGTCGTCGGAAAAGTTCTACCGTGCCGTGCACAAGTGGTCAAAATTGACGTCTCGCCGGGTCACAGTTACAGACAGATAATCGGGTTAGACCCGATTTTATCCCAAACCCTAGGAGGAGACCAAGGGAAAGGAGTTACCGACCAACGACATTTGTGAGACACAAGTAGTCCTACATCAGGAGGAGAGTCGTCTACCAAGTTCTTGTGATAGAGATCTGGACCTAATTATTCCTTCTAACGTCGACCGTGAGGGGTAACTCCCTTGAACTTACTTACGGATCTCTAGAGGTCAAGGACTTCACGGTCTATTACGGTAGGTTCACGACACATAGGGAACGACCCAGAACGTGGTAAACCTAATATCATCAAGTCAAAGAAAAAGTGAAAAGACACAAACAGTATTCATTGGGAGAGTATGACGAAAGTTATGCTTTTTTGTTCTCTTAAGGTCTTTTTTTATAGATGAAGACGAAATAACTAACCCGGTTTCGGAAACTGACACATCTAGTGTTTTTGACACCTTTTAAGAAGTTCTCTACCCTTATGGTCTGATGGACTGGACGGAGGACTCTTTAACCATATGTCCAGTTCTTCGTTGTTAAAATTTTGGTCTGTACCTTGTTACTTGACCAAGGTTTAAACCTTTCCTCATACAATTCCAACATATAACAGTGGGAGAATAAATTGAATATACGTCTCATGCAGTACACTTTATGACCCGACCTTCTTCGTGTCCGACCTTAGTTCTAACGGTCCTCT
The DNA here is from genome assembly GCA_006410555.1 of Capra ibex. Lineage (NCBI taxonomy): Eukaryota > Metazoa > Chordata > Mammalia > Artiodactyla > Bovidae > Capra > Capra ibex. Next base: position 91,946,972 of record SJYO01041852.1, read on the forward strand.
TTATAGTTATTGGAGTCTATACGTTTACTGTGGTAGGAATACCGTCTTTCGTTTCTCTTTGACTTCTCGGAAAACTACTTTCACTTTCTCCTCGTACTTATTCGACCGAATTTTGAGTCGTAAGTCTTTTGTTTCTAGTACCGTAGACCAGGGTAGTGAAGTACCGTTTATCTACCCCTTTGTTACTTTTGTAACTGAAATAAAAGAACCCGAGGTTTTAGTGACGTCTACCACTGACGTGGGTACTTTAATTTTCTGTGAACGAGAAACCTTCTTTTCGATACTAGTTGGATCTATCGTATAATTTTTCGTCTCTGTAATGAAATGGTTGTTTCCGGGAACATCAGTTTCGACACCAAAAAGGTCATCAATACATACCTACACTCTCGACCTGATATCTCTTTCGACTCGTGGCTTCTTGACTACGAAAACTTAACACCACACCACTCTCAAGGAAACTGACTTTCCTCTAGGTTGGTCAGTTAAGATTGCCTTTAGTTAGGACTTATAATTAACTTTCCTGAATACGACTTCGACTTCGAGGTTATGAAATCGGTACATTACGCTTCTTGACTGAGTGACCTTTTCTGGGACTACGACCCTTTCTGACTTCTGTCCACCCCTTCCCCTACTGTCTCCTACTCTACCAACCTACCGTAGTGACTGACCTACCTGTACTCAAACTCGTTCGAGGCCCTCAACCACTACCTGTCCCTTCAGACCACACGACGTCAGGTACCCCAGTGTTTCTCAGCCTGTACTGACTCCCTTCCTGGACTTGACTTGACTAACGAAAGTGTCGTCAGTAAAGTGGTGGACAACTTTCACAGGAGTTTCGACTATGTCAAGTCCGGAACGACAAATAGAGACTTAGTATTGTCTGAGTCGGGTCTCTCTGCAACTGAAAGTAATTTTGTTGTCGCTAACAGGAGAGGGGAGGTCATTAGTGATCGAACAAGAAACACTCAGACAAAGACGAAATAATATAAACAAATAAAATGGTAAATCTAAGGTGTATGTTTATTTTTATATCATCAAAAGAAACAGACTGAATAAAGTCATTTGTATTATGGGAGGTCCAGGTAGACACAACAACGATTATCGTTCGAAAGTAAGAAAAATACCAACTCATTATAAGGTAATATATATATACATATACATAGTGTAGAGAAATAAAAAGTAGACAACCACCTGTGAATACAACGAAGATGTTAGAACCGATAACATTTATTACAACGATACTTACAACCTCCTTTATATAGAAAAACCTATATACACACAAAAACAAAAATCACTAAAACGAAAATCCAAAAACAAAACAAGTCTATTTATGGGTCCTCACCTGGACTACGTAACTTACCATCAAGATAAAAATTCAAAAACCCCTTAGAGGTATGACGAAAGGTGTGACCTACACGGTCAATTGTAAGGATGGTTGTCACATATACCCAAGGTAAAAGAAGTGTAGGAACGGTCGTAAACGATAAATAGAAAAACTACTATCGATAAGACTGTCTATACCTCCTTCCTGTTTTAGTCACTTCCCTTGATTCTTCAGGTTCGGTAATCCATGTTTCATTTCTACAATGTTTCTATATTACACGTCGTATGCGGTTATAAAATAGTGACAGAAACTTACCTCATATTAGATATTTTAATTACTTAATGATCCAACGTGTATACAACCTTCAACAAGTTTGGTTATATTATAACGTTCAGTTGATATATAGTTAAATTTTTACCCGTTTTTGTTCTCGTCTTTGTTATTATTACTGTATTTATATACGGGTAGTCGTCCGAATCTTTTTTTTTCCCCCCCCCCCAGATAACGACCTCTCAACTTCTGATCTTTTCATCCTTTACTTAGACTTCTTCAAGATAGGATCTCAAATTCGGGACTCCTAAAATTTTAAGGAACTAACTTCTCCAGTTTAAAGTCCTAACACTGAAATCTCCGTGATAAAATCTGTTGTGACTACTAAATGGACTTTCGTATTTTACAAGTTTCAACAGACCTTTACATTCTCTTAGTCCGGTTGTGTCACTATAACGGTCGTTTTTTGTTTTGTTTTTGACACAAAGATCGTACAAGAAACAGAGTAGACCAGACAAAGGAAGGAATAAGGACTTGGTCAAGGAATAGGTCTAGTTAAATACAATATCAGAAAAGACTGTAGATAGAGTAATCTGAACTTCGAGGAAGTCTGATTTTATATACAATATAGGAAGAAATGTTCGAGTCCATAATCGTGTCTGAGCCCGTCCGTCGACCTTGAGTTATCAAAAGATAACTTATTCATTCTAAAACATAGGTATATGTTTATTTCTCAGATCTAAATTTGAAAAGATACCCTTAATGACTCTACATCAGGTTCGAGGCGTCCAATTTGTATTTTGTACATCAGAGTCTTTTCAATTCAAAGAATGGACTCTCCACACTAGTAAACATACTATAGGTCAAATAAATAAAAACATTTTTCGGGACGAAAATATGTATACCCTACATAATAATGGCTCAAAAGTGTTAAACAGTCTCACATAAAGGTCCTTATAACTAATTCACGTATAATTCAGTTTACAGGACCTCGGTTTATTAAACTTCCTGTAATTCACCACAGGACCTCGACAGGATCTGACGAAACACTCTAGGTTAGTCATTTGAAGACGATGTTTAGTCACTAATTTGTGTCAACAATCGTTTTGTTTTTAATATATACGAATGTTTATTTTTGAACATACTTTTGTTTATATTATTTATGAATTTCGAATGATGAAGGATTAATAAAGTATCGTAAAATGATATTAATACAATAAGGCCCACATATACAGATAAAATGGAAATACTGTCTTTGTGATGGTGATTAAAGAACGGTTAGTACAAGTGAGTGTAGTATAACCATCGAATTTTAACCGGAAATAACCTTATAAATGTGTTATTATTATACTAATGAAACGACTGATTCCAGGTAGATCAGTTCCAATACCAAAAATGTCACCAGTACATACCTACACTCTCAACCTGACACTTCTTCCGACTCGTGACTTCTTAACTACGAAAACTTCACACCACAACCTCTTCTGAGAACTCCCAGGGAACCTGATGTTCCTCTAAGTTGGTCAGGTAAGACTTCCTCTAGTCGGGACCCTAAAGAAACCTTCCTTACTACGATTTCGACTGTGAGGTCATGAAACCGGTTTAGTACGCTTCTCAACTGAGTAACCTCTTCTGAGACTACGACCCTCCCTAACCCCCGTCCTCCTCTTCCCCTGCTGTCTCCTACTCTACCGACCTACCGTAGTGACTGAGCTACCTGTACTCAGACTCACTTGAGACCCTCAACCACTACCTGTCCCTCCGGACCGCACGACGCTAAGTACCCCAGTGTTTCTCAACCTGTACTGACTCGTTGATTGACTTGACTTGACTTAATCATTTATCACGTTTAGTCGAATTGAATCACGGTCCTCCAGTTTATTTCAAAGTCAAATAGCTTATACTAAAGATTTTCCCACTCTTTATTAAATTGTCTTTTTAGTGCATAGTCTGAACTATTTAAATAACCGTTTTGTCAATTACCTGAATAAACGTTGATGTATATAGTTGAGTATCAACTTAACACTGAGAACAAATACCTATGTTCTTAAACCGGTTTTAGTTGTGTAAAACAGTATTAGTGAACGATTTTATCAATTACACGTATTCATAATTCAGTAGTAAATAGAAGAAAAAGAGGAAGGAAGGAAACGACTTTATAAGTCAGGATTTCTGTAGTCCACCTCAGTTCGTTTCAACCACAGGTACTATCCACTGACACTCCGGAATCGCCGGATCTCATCAGACAACTCCTGGTTCCATCTATTTCTCCCACAGGGGAACCTCCCCAACCAGACCGTACATCACAATCTTGGGTTCGTCTCACAACTCTAACGAGTGAAGGTCTCTACCGTTTCACATCCGACAGTCTCGGACTTATCTAATTCCTCCACCAGGTAGTCCCATTCCCTCAAGGGTATATCCCCGTCGGTCGAATTCACTGACCCTAAAACACCCACTTCCCTCATAGGTTGTACCCCTGTCACAACCGACGGGTCACACCTGACGACCTTTGACTCACCGCAGTTTACCGGTCGATATATCCCCTCCATCACCACTAGTACTTTGTCACCAATGTGTGTCTTCTCGACTAGTTTATTCATTTATAATGCCCATTACCTTTGATCTAAATAATGGCACTCTCTGTCCTGAATGTTTATAGTTTTATTTCGTTGAATCTTAACTCGGACGTCCCAATCTCATCGTAGTATCCATAACTTTTGTGTACTTTTTTACAGATTTCTTCGTTTTATATAGTTACATTTCTGCACGTATACATAGACACACTTGCAAGTGTACATAAACAGATATGGTGACTATCCGAGACCCTCATCCTTTCGTGTGGGTCCTTGGTCTAGAATCGCCGATTTTTTACACTAGATGTCATAAATTTGGTTTTCCTTGGTCCTTTAGGACCTTTTCGACAAACTAAGAACCCGGTCCCGTCACTTTCATGTTCTACTCTGACCTTGTAGAACATGAACTTTCGTTCTTTCGCGAGTTCTTACTCCCCCCGAATAGTTTTCCTGTGTCTTCGGTCGACCTTCGTAAATGCAACAGGTCTAAACCCCTTTAAAGTCGTAGTTTTATTACTTACCTAACTTAATATTGGGTAATTTATTTTATCCTTGTATACTGAGATATAAAAATATTTATACGTTTATTATTTAATTTTTAACTTACTCTTTATTGTATGAATACGTCTCAGTTTTATGGAGGGGTATTTTAGGAACAATTTATCTTTTCCCTAATCTCGTTACAATACCACCCTTCGGACCGTCTGTGGTGGAATTAGGTTACTAGTTTCGTTCGTAGTAGTGTATACCCTGTTCAGTTTTTGTGCACCTGGCCTATCCTTCGTAACGTAGTCACTATAAGAACGGTTTCTATGTATCGGACGTAGATTAGTTTGGGTTTAACCCCCTACAAAATGTTTTATTGACCGAACATTATATTTTTATAGTTCTAGTACCTTCAGTTCTTTCTGAAATTGTTTCTAGAGTCTGTTTTCAATCTTATTTCTATATATATTTACTTTACTAAGACCTGTACTAGTAAAAAGACATTTTGTGGGATAACCCTAATTAACTTTTTAGAAATTATCTTAGACTTGAAACCTACCAACACTTTATAGTCATAATAAAAGTAATAAATTACTAGTAAATTTTCTTATAAGAACGTGTACCTTTGTGGTGATTTCATAAACGCCCACCATCTATAGTTCATTCATTACCCGATTCCCTTTTAAATAAAGATGATATTGACTTTGAAATTAAAACTCTATTTTTGTTACGGTGGTACAGTATACTGAATCGTTCAAGTAAGGATTGGTATGTCGGTTTACGATCTTTTCTTACATAAATGTGTTATACGTATTTTTAACATAGCTTAATGGGTTTCATACAATCAGAATTATCGACCTTTGACCTTTGTTGTGTCGATGGGTAGTTATCCTCTCATTTATTTGTGTAAACATCTTATAAGTACTTATGGTTAATTTTTTGTTGTTTTGTGGTAATTATGTCCGTCGTGGTACCTACTAAGAGTTTTTATACTCACTTTTTTCTCTTACTTCTATCTGTGATATATTATGAATAACTTACTACGGTAAATATTTCAGGTTTTTGTTCGTTTCGTTTAGTTACTAGACCTTTAGTCTTCTTACTAACGAAAAATCCTCTTGACTTACTTTTTCACGTCTCTTCTTGAAAGGGTTGTGTTACACGGTATGGAATTGGTCCACTAGACGTGAGACCACATACGTAAACCGTTTTACGTAATTCTGCATGATAATACTAATACGTAGAATAACATTCAGTTGACATGAATCTATTTAGTGACATTAGTAAATTATTTATGATACCTCTTTTTCAGTCGGAAGAATTATAAGATTCAAGTCGTAAATACTCATTTTATCAGTTGTGCGAGTTGAAGAGAGACGGAACGTTTATAAGAAGACGTAAAGACATCATCATGTAAATGTGAAGAGTACTTCTTTTTCTCGTTCAACAAACATTACTGAACATTCGTTTAAGGAAGTGTTTGTATTTTGAACGTCCCTCAGAGACTTTAATATTTTCAAACTTGTTCTCTCGTAAAACCAGATTACATACGTTAGGTTATAATATATCACGGAATACAGATCCCTTATATAATCGTTTTTAATGGAAAATAATGTTTCGTGATCCGGAAGTTCTTTAAGAAATACTAGGTGATTTTGCCATCGTTTCATACCTTATAAAACACCAACAACGTCGTAAAAGGTCTTTGGTGTGTGGAATATAACTTACTTAGATATTAACAACCCGTTAAAGAAAAAACTCGACTTGTCGTGAAAACTCTGATACAAAAAGACTCTCCAACACTTTTCTTTTAACCTTTATAGTGTATAGACGACTGTACTGTATCTTCCCCGGAAAGTGAAATGTAAAAGAAAAATGAAGACTTACTTCCGTTTTACGAGAAATTTCTGTTTTTACGAAGGAAACCCAAGAGAGAGAACTTACTTTTGGTAAATAGGTTATTAACCCCCGGCGTACAGAATGTTCATTTTTGACCCCAGTCTCCATTCAACGAAACAATAAAACACTTGGACCCCTCAGGTGACTCAGAATATATTTAGTTTACACCCGGAACTTTTACGATTTAACACAATCAAAACGTAAGAGGATTATACGATAGTAAAAGTTTCTCTTTATAGACTTCTATTAACGAGGGGGGGCAAAAAGGAGAAAGTAAAGTTCATCCTCATAAATGAGACTTTTGAAAGTGACTCAACTTAAAAACTAGCTATCCGATAACTATACATACTAGAAGGAAGTTCAGGTGTACTCCAGAGAGAAGTGGAGTTCGTCTTAACACAGTGTAACGATAGAAACACCCAAACTACAATCTCAATGACGGTTTTACGATTCGACGTAAATACTGGAACGTTGCTTGTCCATAAAGAATAAGACAGGGTCTCGGACCCAAAATAACCTAGATCACTTTATTCACTTCTAAATACTTTCAGTCCTAGACTTGTTTTTTAATTTTTCATTTTAAGAAGGTAAAATTAATCGAGGGTTCTACTGAAGAGATAAAATCTTTGTCAAGTCAAGAGAAATTGTGTTTTTCCACCAAGGTATTACTTGATTAACCTATGAGAGAAACACCTTCGTGGTTAATCGAGTGTACCAACACCCTTAGAACGGGGAAGAGAAAACGTAAAACTATAGTTTAGGAGTAGTGAGGACTGGTTGAAGGAACACATGGGACAAGAGTAACTAGGAAGAAAAAGGAGTTATATCGACATACACGTGTTGGTACACATTTTATTTATCGATTACCCTTCGATGATATATGACGTCCCTCGAGTCGAACCACAGGACACTATTGGATCTACGTACCCTACTTCCCCTACCCTCTCTCCAGGTTCTCCCTCCTCTATGTACATATGTATATCGAATAAGTGAATCAACATGTCGTCTTCGATCGTGTTAGTCAAGTCAAGTCAAGTCAAGTCAGTACAGGTTGAGAAACCCTGGGGTACTTGGTGTCGTACGGTCCGGAGGGACAGGTAGTGGTTGAGGACCTCAGGTGGGTTTGAGTACAGGTAACTCAACCGTTACGGTAGGTTGGTAGAGTAGGAGACAGTAGGGGAAGAGGAGAACGGAAGTTAGAAAGGATGGTAGTTCCAGAAAGGTTTACTCAGTCGAGAAGTGTAGTCCACCGGTTTCATAACCTCAAAGTCGAAATCGTAGTCAGGAAGGTTACTTGTGGGTCCTGACTAGAGGAAATCCTACCTGACCAACCTAGAGGAACGTCAGGTTCCCTGTTTAAATTGATAAAATGACTTAATACAAACTGATTTACTAATTTAATACTAAAATTTTCCAATTTCCACAACATTATCCGATCTTTCTTATAAAAGGTTATTTACTGTTTTCCGACAATAAGAATTAGACTTTTATCATGGAACTCTGGTTACTTTTCATATGTTTAGTAGATGATTTTTGTTATATAAATCTTTTCGTGAAGAGTCTTCTATTTTCGTTTAGTATTCATTCGCATATTTTTCGACCAGCTGGAGAGAATGTCAGTGTTATTCTTTGACGAATCTGGTACCCGAAACGGCTTCAATTTACTATATTGGGTTTTGAACTCTCCTACACTTTTTTGTCTAATTCATTTTAAATGACACGTCTGACACTTAACAAATGTAGTCTTCTAGGACTTTTGTGTACAAAATTTCTTAATTACGAAGGTATGGTCTACTCAAGGGATGAGACAACTTATTATATATTCAGGACCAAACAACAGGTTTGTAACAAAGAAAGATAAATTTGTTTTTTGTTGTTGTTTTTTTAGTTTATTTATACTCAAACTTTGATCGGACCTCTTGACCGAAAACTTGTAATGGTTTCTTAGTGTTCTTAGTTCTTAGTTAGTTGACGTTCTTAGTGTCGTTGTAAATATTAGTCAACAACGGTTCTAATTTTATTTTTGCCTCCGTTCTGAAGAGGAGATCCTCCTCCTACCTTCAGTCTGATTCAGCCAGCGGACACTGAAGGTGGAGCCGGGTCATTTCTCCATCTGTGTAACCCTTACTTGTCTTATAAAAGTTCTCTTTCTGGACTTAACTCCTGGGTGAAGACGGGAGAGTCACTCTTTATTATTCAAAGATAAAGTATCGTTACTAACTTCAAAGTCAAGTCAAGTCAAGTCAGCGAATCAGTAAAGGCTGAGAAACGCTGGGGTACTTGGTGTGTGCGGTCCGGAGGGACAGGTAGTGGTTGAGGACCTCAGGTGGGTTTGAGTACAGGTAACTCAACCGTTACGGTAGGTTGGTAGAGTAAGAGACAGCAGGGGAAGACGAGAACGGAAGTTTGAAAGTATGGTAGTCCCAGAAAAGTTTACTCAGTCGAGAAGCGTAGTCCACCGGTTTCATAACCTCAAAGTCGAAGTCGTAGTCAGGAAGGTTACTTGTGGGTCCTGACTAGAAGTAATCCTACCTGACCAACCTAGAGGAACGTCAGGTTCCCTGAGAGCTCTCAGAAGAGGTTGTGGTGTCACATTTTCGTAGTTAAGAAACCGCGAGTCGAAAGTAATATCAGGTTAAGAGTGTAGGTATGTTCTGATCACCTTTTTTGTATCGGAACTGATCTACCTGGAAACAACTGTTTGATTACAGAGACGAAAAGTTATACGACAGATCCAACCAGTATTGAAATGAAGGTTATTCTTTCGTAGAAAATTAAAGTACCGACGTCAGTGGTAGACGTCACTAAAACCTCGGGGGATTTTATTTCAGTCGGTGACAAAGGGGTAGATAAACGGTACTTCGTTTCCCTGACCTACGGTACTAGAATCAAAAGACTTACAACTCGAAATTCGGTTGAAAAAGTCAGAGGAGAAAGTAAAAGTAGTTCTCCGAGAAATCGAGAAGAAGCGAAAGACGGTATTCCCATCACAGTAGACGTATAGCCTCAAATTCTCTATTTCATCTCTTTATTCTATACGTGTACAGTATGTGAAAATCTATACTTATTAGAATACTTATTATTATAAATTGTGTTTTATAATCCTCGGTGTCGGTTCCCGAAATACATATAATTGAACAAACGAATCAGTGAGTCAACACAGACTAAGAAACTGTGGGAAACCTGACATCGTACGGTCCGAGAAGACGGGTACACTAAAAAGTCCGTTCTGCCAACCTTACCCAAAAGTAAAAGAAGAGGTATCCCAGAAGGGTTGGGTCCCTATCTCGGGTGTAGAAGATGTATCGTCCGTCTAACAAGTGGACGATTTGGTAGTCTCTACGGGACAATTGAACGAACGACAGGAGTGTTTTTACGGGATATTCCATAAATGAGACAAGAGAGATCAGATGTCTACTCTTTTCACTCCGTTTAATTAAAGGGGTTTCGGAGTCTCGATGATTCCTGGTTTTGGTCTTGAACCACGGTTACACTCTAAAACATCAGAAGTCAAGTCAAGTAAAGTCAAGTCAGCGAGTCAGTACAGGCTGAGACACTGGGGTACTTAGCGTCGTACGGTCCGGAGGGACAGGTAGTGGTTGAGGGCCTCAAGTGAGTCTAAGTGTAGGTAGCTCAGTCACTACGGTAGGTCGGTAGAGTAGGAGACAGTAGGGGAAGAGCAGGATGGGGGTTAGGGAGGGTTGTAGTTTCAGAAAAGGTTACTCAGTTGAGAAGCGTACTCCACCATTTTCATAACCTCAAAGTCGAAATCGTAGTCAGGAAGGTTTCTTTAGGGTCCCAACTAGAGGAAGTCTTACCTGACCAACCTAGAGGAACATCAGGTTCCCTGAGAGCTCAGAAGAGGTTGTGGTGTGAAGTTTTCGTAGTTAAGAAGTCACGAGTCGGAAGAAGTGTCAGGTTGAGAGTGTAGGTATGTACTGGTGTCCTTTTTGGTGTCGGAACTGATCTACCTGGAATCAGTCGTTTCATTACAGAGACGAAAACTTATACGATAGATCCAACCAGTATTGAAAGGAAGGTTCCTCATTCGTAGAAAATTAAAGTACCGACGTCAGTGGTAGACGTCACTAAAACCTCGGGGGTTTTTATTTCAGACTGTAACAAAAGTGACAAAGGGGTAGATAAAGAGTACTTCACTACCCTGGTCTACGGTGTTAGAATCAAAAGACTTACAACTCGAAACTCAGTTGGAAAAGTGAGAGGAGAAAGTGAAAGTAGTTGTCCGAAAAATCAAGAAGAAGTGAAAGACGGTATTCCCACCACAGTAGACGTATAGACTGTAATAACTATAAAGAGGACCGTTAGAACTAAGGTCGAACACAAAGAAGGTCAGGTCACAAAGAGTACTACATGAGACGTATATTCAATTTATTCGTCCCACCGTTATATGTCGGAACTGCATGAGGAAAAGGATAAACCTTGGTCAGACAACAAGGTACAGGTCAAGATTAACAACGAAGGACTGGACGTATGTCTAAAGAGTTCTCCGTCAAGTCCACCAGACCATAAGGGTAGAGAAAGTCTTAAAAGGCGTCAAATAACACTAGACGTGTCGGTTTCCGAAACCGTATCAGTTATTTCGTCTTCATCTACAAAAAAACATTGAGTGAACGAAAAAGGTACTAGGTCGCCTACAACCGTTAAACTAGTGACCAAGGAGACGCAAAAGATTTTGATCGAACTTGTAGTCCTTCAAATGCCAAGTGGATAACGACTTCGGACCGAACCTCTTAAAACTCGTACTGAAATGATCGTACACTCTACTCACGTTAACACGCCATCAAAACTCGTAAGAAACCGTAACGGAAAGAAACCCTAACTTTACTTTGGATTGGAAAAGGTCAGGACACCGGTGACGACTCAATAGTTTACACGACCGTATAACTCACGTCGTGAAAGTGTCGTAGTAGAAAGTCCTAAACTTTGTCGAGATGACCTTAAGGTAGTGGAGGTGATCGACACAAGTATCACTACGAAAGATTCCGGGTGAACTGAAGTGTAAGGTCCTACAGACCGAGATCTACTCACTAGTGTGGTAGCACGAATAGGCCCGGTACTTCTAGAAAAAACATGTCAAGAAGACACATAATAACGGTGGAGAAGAATTATTTCAGACTGAGACAATCCAGGTATGGTAAAGACAGGAAATAGTTCGGGTAGAAACGTACTTTACAAGGGAACTATAGAGATTAAAAGAACTTCTCGAGAGATCAGAAAGGGTAAGACAAGAAAAGGAGATAAAGAAACGTAACTAGCGACTTCTTCCGAAAGAAGTTGTCATAGGATATAAGAAGAGAACGACCCTAATATTACTATCGGAGTATTAGTCGAATCGTTTAACGTCAGTCAAAGATAGATTGTATTTAGACGTAAACAATATAAAACGTCTTTGATATTAGACCTTTATAACACAAAAAGATGAAAACCCCTTTACAAAAGAGTAGAGGAGAGACACATATCCATATACACACATGATTCAGTGAAGTCAACACACGCTGAAAGACACTGGGATATCTAACATCGGGCGGTCCGAGGAGACAGGTACCCTAAGAGGTCTGTTCTTATGACCTCACCCCACGGTAAGGGAAGGGGTCCCCTAGTAGGACTGGGTCCCTAGTTTAGGCATAAAGAATACAGAGGACGTGGTCGTCCGCACAAGAAATGGTGATCGTCTAGAGACATATGACTATCTATAGACTTAGAACGATATTATACAGGGTTGAAAGTGAGAGTCCTGTTAAAGAAGGGAAAATTCCTTTGGTACATGAAAATGTAGATAGAAAGGGGTTCTATATATTTAACGTTTGACTTGGGAGTTTCCGTTTCTGTAGTTTACAGTCACTGAAGACTTAAGACTCACGACGGACATACACAAATGGTAGGGAGATGATAGTTACACGAGAGTAAACTGTCTTTTCCTTTGACTATAAGGACACTAAAATATTTCGGTGTCTTTTTAACCTCCCTTCGTCCCTAAAAACAAACAAACTAAAACAAAATTAGATGGAGTAGTTAAGTGGTGATACCTTGTACACTAACTCAAAAGTCTTTTAACCAAACGTTTCACAGGAAGTCCTTGTGTAGAAAAGTTTCGTTCTTCGTTTTGATCTCTGTGAAAGTCATCGAGTTCTTTCTTTGTTGGTCGAATATTTATTAGTTACGGGAACAAAAGTGTAGAGAGAAGGGGTCAAATCATTGAAAAGACGAGTAATCAGGAAGGGAGGACTTCTATTTATTCTAGTCTTCCTTCTAGATCGAGTTTAGTCAGTTAAAGTACGTGAACGGTCAATGACTTTATTTTCCTATTCCGTACCACCAGTTCCTAAGTCTCTGTTGAACTCTCTAATAGACACTTAAAGTTAATGGGATCATACAGAAGAAAAATAATAGTAATCATTAACTCTTAGGTCTCGGACCTTTTGACCTTTCGAACGACCTTCCCCACTCTCGACTTCCTATCAAAATGGGTTTGAAGAGATTCTACTCCTCTAAGAGTCTCTACTACTTCAACTCCTGAACACTCCTAATAAACAGATAGGTTCCGTACATCGATCTATTACCGAGTCGACCACTGGAGGTCTATAAGTGAGAGAAGATTAACATATATACCTTTTGTTTACAAAAGAATTAAGGTACAGTCATTGTTATTTGAAAGTAAAATTTTTTACTCAATGAAATGGTACTATAAGGAGTTTGTTTGTCTATATCAGAGTTTTCCTTGTCTCGTACGACCCTTTTAGAGATCTTTATTCTTCTGACTCTAGTTTAATACCGAATTACGATATCATCGAGACACTAGAACTCGTTTACCGGAAATGAAGAAACTTGAAAACAAAAGAGTAGATGTCTTTCTTAATAGGTATGGAAGAGACAGAGTGTCCCAAAACCTCTACCAGTCTTCTGTGTTTTTATTATTACACAATCACCATTGTCTACCCCCTGACAGATATATGGTCTCTCTTAGGATTTAAGAACTGTACGTAGTGGAAAGTTCCAAGTACAGTTGAACTACTGAGATTACAACTCCTAAATCTTTGATCGAGTCTGAAATAAAACCCCCCGAGGTTTAGTGACGTCTACCACTAACGTCAGTATTTTAATTTTCTGTGAATGAGGAACCTTCCTTTCAATACAGGTTGGATCTGTTGTATAATTTTTCGTCTCTGTAATGAAACAGTTGTTTCCAGACAGATCAGTTCCGATACCAAAAAGGTCGTAAGTACATACCTACACTCTCAACCTGATATTTTTGCGACTCTTGTCTTCTTAACTACGAATTTTGAGACCACAACCTCTTCTGAAAAACTCTCAGGGAAGCTGACTTTAGCCTTCTTAACTACAACTTCGACTTTGAGGTTTTGAAACCGGTGGACTAGGTTTCTCGACTGAGTAAACTTTTCTGGGACTATGACCCTTTCTGACTCCCGGCCTCCTCTTCCCCTGCTGTCTCCTACTCTACCGACCTACCGTAGTGACTGAGCTACCTACACTTAGACTCACTTGAGACCCTCAACCACTACCTGTCCCTCCGGACCGCACGACGCCAAGTACCCCAGTGTTTCTCAACCTGTGCTGACTCGCTTACTTGACTTGACTCGACTTGTCTCTCCAACTTATTACACACGTTATAATGTATCTATTAGTATACCCTTTATACGATTGAGAATTCATCTAATATAAACCTCACACACACACTCTGTCTCTCTCTTTTGAGGGAGGTAGTCACAGTTTCTACTCGATATAAGTGACGACGTTTGGACTAGAAGTGGGACCTAGGATCTAAGACCGACTCGACTTCGTGTGACTTTTTGACAACTCAGATACAGAAGAGTTTTATTTACTTAGTCCTGTCTTCCACCTTCCAGACACTCCGTTTTAACTACGAAAATCTGAATTCGAACTCAATTGACAACTGACACCTTCTTAAACCCCTTATCCCTATATTTAGTTTCATGGTGAAACTTAACCATGGTGTATTCTAGTACATTCATAGTGGATTCTAGTTATGGCATAGACATGGATTCTATTGGCGTACACACACACACACCCAGCCCCCCGTCACATACATTTATTCTATTACGAAAACTCTCGGAAATTGTCGTAATCCTAGGAAACGTACTAAGAAACCGACGTATAAAGGTCCAGTCAGTAATTCCTTAACTCCTTTCCTTCGATCCTATCTTAAGAGAAACAGGTTCGTTTATAAAAAGTTCTTGTAAAAAGATCCTCAACTAGGTAGACAGTATCTTACAGTCTTAAACCTCTCTGATCTTTTACCTCTACGAGGTAGTAGTTAGTATTAACACTCTACTCCAAAAATTTACCGGAAAGAGGTGAAATGGACACGCATGAACACGCACGACAATACAGACTGAGAAGTGTTAGGATAATTCACCTCGGGTTGTTCGAGGAGACAGGTACCCTAAATGGTTCGTTTTTTTGACTTCACACAACGGTAAAGGATGAGGTGATATAGAAGGACTAACTCTCTAGTTCGGGTACAGAGAGGTTGTGACCTTCCACTTAAGAAATGGTGACCATGGTGGATCCAAGGGGAATTGATGTCTTAGTGAAAGACTATCCTTGTGTCCGAATATTGTCCTAAATTCGTAAAATGAACATTCACAACGAATGACGGAGGGGAAGGAACATAAATAAGTGAATCGACAAGGGGGACGGGGTTGTTCATAAGTGACTCGTGTTCATTTACAGTCCGTGACAAGATCCGTGTCTGACTCCAGAGTGAAAGCATCCACTCATTCTGTCTCAGGAATGGAAGTTCCTCCAATAGTGGATCGTAGATCTACCTATACTTATATCTGCAAACGTTAGATCACACCTTTTGCAGACGGACTTTCGATTTAGACCTTCGAAGGGTAAAAAATTTTGTTTTAAAGTGACAATGTGTGGTTCCCACAAACAAATCACAACAGATTCGACTATAGTTCGACGTTTCAGTTTTAACTCAACAACACACTGGTTCATATTGAACGTGTCTTTTTCAATCTTGAATCAGTGAATCGACACAGACTGAGAAGCGCTGGGAGTACCTGACATCGGGCGGTCCGAGGAGACAGGTACCTTAAAAACTCCACCTTCTATTACGTCCCTAGTTTAATAATGTCAAGAGTATATAGGACAATCTTTACAAACTCCGAATAGAATTTCTCTTTTTGTACCTTCCACATATCGATTTTCCAAAATGTGTTTCTCTCATTGTGCCATCTTAAACGTAAAAAGGTCAGAACCCTTTGACAGGTGGAATCGACTGTGTGTCCAGTCTTACGGACGTAAGACTAGGTCGAGGACCACGAATTCAACACCCACTGGTGCTGACGGGGACTGGACTATTCTTCTCGAAGTCGTCCCAGGACGTCAAATGACCTTTGTCATGATTGTAGTTCTGTCACCAACAGTCGTGTCTTTTGATCCCGACCTACCCAGAGTGGAAAGGGACCCCTGTTAAGTAGGTATTTAGGTTCGTTTACGGAAAATGAAGAAACGTAAAAGAAGAAACAGACGATCGAGAATAAAAACCTATAATAGTAAATGAAGACCCAGATTTGGGCTCTCGGGTCTACTTGAGGAAGAACAGGACACCTCTTAGAGTGTAGAGAGGGAGATAACCGTCGGGTAGATTGTCCCCTCCCAAAGTTGTGTATTAAAAATAAAGAGACAATACTCGAGAGCAGAGGACAATGATTTCGAACACACTCCTTTTGTCTTAATAAATTCGATAAAAATTTCTTCTTGCGATCTAAGGAAGAAAAGAAAGAAAGAAAGAAAAAAAAATAACCTTTTTAGAAATTTGTGGTATTTGAAACCCGATCGACCTGTACGGTCGAAAGGAGGACCCCCACGTGTGTCGGTGACGAATTATGTCTCGCTAAGTTTTCCGCCGTCACAACTCCCCTCGACTCGCCGCTATTACGTCTTAAGGACGACAATCCTTGGTACCGAGACGAACCTCTGTATACATCTGTGTCTTCCGTCTTGTGTAGTGTCATCGAATTCCGAGACCTTCTACTTTCCTTGCCTCACGGACTAGTCCTGGGGTCTCTGACGGCGTCAGGTCCACGGACGTGCGTGGGTCGCCGAAAGTACCGACGATCGGAAAGAACAGAAAAGAAAAATAGACAAGGAAGAGATGAAGAAAGGAAGGAGGGAGGGAGAGAAGAACGAAAGAAAGAAAGAAAAAAAAAAAAGATTAAAGGCATCGTTTTGAGTCCACTTAACCCCCGTTCTTTTCTTGTACCCTCTGTCCTTTTCTACAGCCGAGTCTTGAGTGTCTGCATCAATAATAAAGTTCGCACACTCCACACATCCGTTGTCCGGACGAAGAAGGGGAAGTAAATTTGTAGACAACAACAAAAAGTGAGTGACTCAGTGTAGACTGAGACGCTGGGGTGTGAGACGTCGTGTGGGACGAGGAGACAAGAGAGATGGTAGAGGGTCTCAAACGAGTTTAAGTACAGGTACCCCAGGAGGTGGCGGGGGCATAAAATTGTACCTATTAGTATTTTGGTTTTACGAGCATATTTTCTTTCAATTATACATCAAACACTTTTCTTAGTTGAGGAACTTAACTGTCTGTCTGGATCAGTGTTTCGGACTAAGCCTGTGAAACGAGTGACACCTACAGCCTGATTCGTTAGCGATTGAGACCCTAGGAACTTTCTAATTTGTTGTAGTGTTTCTAATTCACGTTTTACTTCGACCACCATGTTTGTCCACGAGTTTATTGGGAAAAGTGAAGATTATAAGTAAATAACGAGTATTGAAGTCCTTCCAGTAAATTTGTCCAACAAAATGGAAATTTTGTCCCGACTTTCGACATGTGTGTTCTGTACAGTTTCATAATTTATTCAATTGTACAATCAAACGGACATTGAATGTTCTACGACATATGTGTATAGATAGTGTGTACAACGGACACACAACCAACGAGTTAGTATAGTCTCTGAAACACTGAAGTGTCCGACATCGGACGGTCCCAGGAGACAGGTACCTTAAGAGGTCCGTTCTTATGACCTCACCCATCGGAAAGGGAAGAGGTCCCCAAAAGGACTGGGTTCCTAGCTTGGGTCCAGAGGGCGTAACGTCCGTCCAACAAACGGTAGATTCGGTGGTCACTTCAGATAATGTGTACAATCAATTATATTAAATACAGTTGTTCCTTGTCTTTTCATGAGACACCTGTCTCTAGATAATATACCATCTACGACATGATTCTCGAAATATTAATATACGAGAGATTAGTCACGTTGGTGAAACACGTCCTACATTCTAACAAAAATAACCCACCTATCACCTTGACCCAGTAGCCAAGACCCAATCTACCTTCGATTATACTTAAGGAAAGTATGTCAAGTACTCCAAGAGTGTCGTTCATATAACCCCACTAAACAGGGAGGGAGCAGGTCACCTTGTGTAAAAGAGTCTCGAGAGGCGACACTGGGCAGGTAGAACCCACCGGGATGTACCGTACCGAGTAACTCAATTTGTTCCGGGAAGTGATACTGTTCCGTCACTAGGTACTTCCCATAGTGACTACGTTACCTGTACTTGAACCCGTTTGAAACCCTCTACCACTACCTGTCTCTCAGGACCACGACACGACGTCAAGTGCCCCCAGTGTTTCTCTACCTGTGTTGACCCATTGTCTTGTTATTGTTGTTGTTGTTGTTGTACCTAAGGTGTGAATGACATGGGAACAGGGACAAGGGTTATAAAATCTACGTAACGAAGTGACTTACTAAAATAATTGGTATGTTATATTTATATATCAATAGAAGTAAGATGTCTAACCTTTTGACTCTATGTCTCCGTCAGTCAGTGAAAAGGTTCCAATATATCGATCATTCACCATTTTATTCGTCAGACTATAGTTACCGAAGGGACCACCGAGTTGTCAGTTCTTAGGTGGACGTTATGTCCAAACTAAGGACCCAATCCTTAGTTCCTCTAGTACCGTTGGGTGAGGACATAAGAACGGACTTCTTAGGGTGTCTGTCTCCTCGGACCGTCCGATGTCAGGTATCTCAGTGTTTGCTGACTTCGTTCAAGCGTACGTGAGTGGACGTCAGACCGCGGTCCTGGACCTCAGAACACGTTTTATGATATACCGTTTTATCACTGAACCAAGACTGTTAAATAGAGAAGTCGGGTATCTACGACAGAATTGAACTGTAACTAAGTAATTAATGTTATAATAATAAATGAAGTAACAAAGGTTTCCGTTATTTATATAATAAGTTTATTTAAGACAACTATTTTAGTCATGGTAATCATATCTCTAACGATTGGACGGTAGTAATCATCGGTATAAGAATTTAATCCAGATATTGGACCCAAAGATATGAATACGTAGACAAATAATTAGATACACAAGAGTGTACTTCGACCCGACCACGAATTACTACGAAGAGACTTCCTACATCGTTAATCTTCTGTAAACTTAGGTTCGAGGTTTTATTAATCACTACAATCAGTAATGACGGTACTCGAACGTAAGTGTTTGAGGTTTTTCGAGATTTTGACATTCTTGGATCCATCGATCTTGTAAGAAGAAAGACAGAGAATTGTGAAAGGTTCTTTATAAGACGAAGAAGTCGATCATGGGGATCGGGAATTTTCATGTTTAAATAGAATAGAGAAGTATAAGAGATGGACCATAGGAGTCACTGTGTCGTCGACGACTTCTTAACCGTTTCATCTTAATTCTCGTTCTCTACCATTATTTTTTTACACTTTTACGTTCCTTTATAAATCGAGACTACACATATTTACACACACACACACACACACATATGTGTGTGTATATGTATACACGAATCAACGAGTCAGCACAGGCTGAGAAACACCGGGACACCTGACATCGGGTGGTCTTATGACCTCACCCAACGGAAAAGGACGAGGAGTGTGAAATATATATACATGTTAAATATATGTGTATCCTCGTTTACGTATATTTGTTAAACATTCTACAATTTTGACATCTGAACAGTGTTTATAAAAAACTTTTTTCGTTCTAAAATACTATAAGTCATAATGTATTGATCTCACTTTGATCGAAGGGTCCACCGAGTCACTATTTCTTAGGTGAACGGTTACGTCCTCTGCGTCCAAGTTAGAGACGTAGCCCTGGTAGGGGACCTCTTCCTTTACCGTTGGATGAGATCATAAGAACGGACCCTTTAGGGTACCTGTCTCCTCGGACCGCCAGATGTCAGGTACCCCAGTGTTTCTCAACCTGTGTTGAATTACGGATCTGTTGTGGTTGTTTTGGTCTCACTTGAGGCTCAAACGACTTTGGTGCATGTTAAAGTGGCTAAAAAAGGTAGTGTAGACCCAACAAGTTCCCAACTTTCGAGACTCCCAGTAAAGACACACAAACGACTGTCTCGGTTACTTTCCTTGTTTGGGTAGGCGGTCAAACTGTTTCGGAGGAAGGAAAAGTCGTCATTTATCCCTCCGACCCCGATAGATTGACTCTTTGACACACAGTCGTTTCTTAATGTATTTCGGTCACCCTGTGTAAAATAAGACGTAAAGTGACAATGCATGGAGAGGGGGAAAAGGATCTTGTCTAAAAGGGGACCGAAACTTTCTACGATTACCTCGCAATAATCAGGTCCTTCTTTTAACGGGACCTCTTAGTATTACTAAAGTCACGGTACCACTGTCGTTTGGTCTGGCAAATTCTGTTTGCCCCAAAATCAAGGACATCTTTCTTAGTCTCAACTCTCTATTTAACGTTCACTTTCAGGGTACTGTACATTCTGTCTTTTCCTCCTATTCCAAACCCTGACAAAAGCAACGACTTGAGTACGTACCTCTGTGGGGTTGGAAAGGACTGGAGACTCTAAACTTCTACTCTAATTTGTAAATTCCAACCTAAGTCGTGAAAGGGTCCAAAAAGAAAGTGGTCGTAAACCTCCATTTTCTGACGTGACGTTTTGTTTTTGTTTGCGGGGGGAGGGTTCCCCCCTCCCTTTTTTTTTTTTTGTGGAGATTACGACACCAAGTACCCCAACGTTTCTCAACCTGTGCTGACTCACTGACTTGACTTGACTTACGATAATAGGTGTTGGAATATCAGTAAAAAAAGATCTATAGAAATTCTTGACTACACATTGGTAGACCCAAAATATGAACAAAATATGAACTTATAACGTTTTCGTTTTCTTTTCTCTTCTCAACCTCTTCTCAACAATCTACAGGTGTACACTAATAAACGTTTGGTAATCCCTTCAAAGAAACTCCTAAGAATCCTGAAAGACTTAAACTGGACGGTTTACAGCTCACTCGAGCACATGTATCGAAAATCCCGTATTATTTTCTGTCACTAGTTACCACGAGTAATTTAATGAAAATTAAGGTATGTTTAAGATTCTACTTTTTTTCCTACTCTGTTACTATTTCTGAAGTCTAGTCGTCAGGTCTAGGATATCTTTTTCTCTTTTGTTCTCTCTCTCTTTCTTGTTTACTTCATTCTGGCTGTATCTGAATCTGGGTTCTGTGATGGAGAAGAGGTGCGAACCGGCGCCCTCCATTGACGAACGACCGTAACACCTCGAAACTGTAAAGTATCCGGTGGTGTCACCTCTTCCGTTACGGTGCGGTGACGTCATGAGAACGGACCTTTTAGGGTACCTGCCTCCTCGGACAACCCGACGTCAGGTACCCCAGCGATTCTCAGTCTGTACTGACTCACTGAAGTGAAAGTGAAAAGTGAAAGTACGTAACCTCTTCCTTTACCGTTGGGTGAGGTCACAAGAACGGACCTCTTAGGGTCCCTGTCCCCTCGGACCACCCGACGACAGACACCCCAGTGTGTCTCAGTCTGTGCTGACTTCATTGAATCCTCGTCGTTGTCGTCCGGTGATATCAAAGTCAGGAACCAGTCACTAGATAATCAACATACTAGAACCAGTTCAATGCATTGTAGAACCTCCATGATNGTGAAAGTGAAAAGTGAAAGTACGTAACCTCTTCCTTTACCGTTGGGTGAGGTCACAAGAACGGACCTCTTAGGGTCCCTGTCCCCTCGGACCACCCGACGACAGATACCCCAGTGTGTCTCAGTCTGTGCTGACTTCATTGAATCCTCGTCGTTGTCGTCCGGTGATATCAAAGTCAGGAACCAGTCACTATATAATCAACATACTAGAACCAGTTCAATGCATTGTAGAACCTCCATGATAAAAAGTTTAGACAATTATGGTCTCTTATGTACTCCTAATTTTTCTTATTACAAATTATATCGTAAACCGTGTGTCATTATTTATCGAACGTATCCGTGAGTAAAAAATTAACGGACTTATAATAATTTAGGAAACTAGAGGAAGTAGAGAGTAGGACTGCGTGTACTTTTATACACTCGAGTATTGAGTCGAACACAGGTAAACCGAGGTTTCTATTTCAAAAACGGTGGATATCTACGACCCAAACTTAGGGTCTTGGTTAAAAGTGACAGATTGAAAATGTTCGTAGTGTTAGGACAACTTAGTGCAACAAATTTACCTTTATCTCTGTCATCCTCCTTTTACAGATAGAAGAGGTACCTTAATAACTATTTAGATGGGGTAAAATAAAACATTATAGGGAGGGAAAACGATTCCGAAACACAACTGGTAGAGGAAATACTATTATCTAGAGTAAAGTTTTGTTCTCGTTTTTTTCTTGTTATTATTTAATGAATTTCATAAGTCTTTTCCTTTTCCTTTACGTTATCTGTGGATACAAGAGTCGTAGGTCTAAATCGTATAATTAACTAAGTTGTTCATAGTCAACACTTATTCGACCGTTGACCCCACTACCGACCTTTGGTTTGTGTGTTTATAAAAACGAAAACACCCCAAACATAAACTGACTACTTATAATTATACCAGTATAATAAAGTCCATTAAAAATTTCTTTATTGGACAATGTCTAGTATATCAACCTCAGTGGACAGTCAGTGTATCAAACGGGAGACTCAGAAAAGTCACTCCGCACATAGGAGTAAACCAACTAAAGTTCACTATCGCACTCCAGTTTAAGTCAGAGGGAGTAACCTGAACTATCAGTAAGAAGGAAAGTATGACTGAAAGTTTCTGTACATTTGTTCGTCCCCATAAAGGTTACTTCGAGATCCTCAAATCCTCTACTAAAGGTCCGTCGGACCCACGGGCAGACCCTGACAACAACAACAAGTCAGTGATTCAACACAGATCGAGAAACGTTGGGGTACCCGACGTCGTGCGGTCCGAGGAGACAGAAGGTGATAGAGGCCCTCAAACGAGTTTGAGCACGAATAACTCAACCACTACAATCTGTTGGTAGAGTAGGAGACGTTGCTGAGGTACCTTTAAGTACTTCTAGTTTCCTCTCCTACGTCTACTCTCTAAAATAGGTAACATTTTATAAAGGGTTTACGATAAATAGAAAGAATACGGCCAGTAGAGGATTTACGGAGGGGTACAATAGACCTGGTACAAACAGAGGTCTCAGATAGTGAAAGAGATGACGTCCTTAGTAGAATTCGTTGAGACCCTCCGGAGTATCTGTCACGAGGGTGACCTCTGGTGCCGGTCACGAGGAGTGTGACGTAGACCGGAGTACACCTTGTACAGAACCCCGTCTCGGCTCTTAGACCGTAGGGACTTCGACGGGTCTCCGCAGTCTTCTGCGTCGTACAATCACGATCACCCTCAGTCTGAAATGGTCACACCCATCCTTTGTCTTCCCCCGACCTCTGATGAAAGATGGACTAAGGACCGAGGATACTTGTCCTCTCCGTGTCCCGAGGACGCACGGACAGACGTTCACAAGGAGTACGACTCGTGACCGATACGCAAAAGAACTTCCCCCCGGTCGACAATAAACAAATGGTGGAGGGAAAGACGTGTGAGACCTACATATAGAGAGTATGTGTGTGTGTGTACGTGTGTATGTGTAAATATATACATATATACCGTACATGTACTCTTATATATGAATATATATACCGAACGTGGTCTCTTATATATACGTATACCGTAAGTATACTCACATATATATACATTTTACTTATACAAACATAACACAAGTACATGATAAATACATACATAAATGTACGTCAGTACTCAAAACAACTCACGATAAAACATGATAATGATATGTAACTCTCTACCGAAATTCTTTTAAGTATTTTGTTTGTTTTTTGAGTTTATTTAACGATACGAAATTACAACCCTAAAATGCACTAAAAAATGTGGAAAAAAGGGAAAAAGACAAAAAAAGTATTAAATAGTATAACAAAACTCAAAAGACATTCTGTTCATATATATTACGAATCTTAGTCTTGTTTGTGTTATTTCGATAAAAGTAATTTTTAATTCTTGAGAGACTTCGAATGACCGATACTCAGTAAGGAGAAAACTCGACGTTGTCGACTCCTCAGTAGTTATTAATGTCGTTGTTGATACGACGGTATCTTAGTGAAAGAAAGGTCAATCTTATTTTCAACTCTGTCACACATCTAATTATGGGGTGAAGTGTGTGTGTAAAGAAGTGTTCTAGTACTTCCAAAGGTAAGGAAACGACAAACAAAGTACCGTGTACGGTGACGTAAACATAGTATAAGATTGAATCACAGACAGAGAGGAGACCTTTATTCAACGTAGTTTCTTCCCAAGGTTGAGAAAATACATGATGTCTTTCAAAATATTGTTCAAGTGTTTTCAAAAATTTTGATCTTCTCGAGGACCGTGTCCCTCTATAAGTTGTTTATACGAACTTACGTAATTATTTCCTATCCTTTCTTCTTTGGATGATACGTTGATCCCGAAGGTCGACCGAGTCGACCCTTT
Organism: Capra ibex; assembly: GCA_006410555.1. Classification (NCBI taxonomy): domain Eukaryota; kingdom Metazoa; phylum Chordata; class Mammalia; order Artiodactyla; family Bovidae; genus Capra; species Capra ibex. The sequence goes on from SJYO01041852.1 coordinate 91,971,382, forward strand.
CTTGGGTGCACGGTCACGTCCTCCGGAGTCTCTGTGCTCAAGTCAGGGACCAGTCCTTCTAGGGGACCTTTCCCATGTCGTTGGGTGAGGTTATAAGAACGGACCTCTTAGGGTACCTGTCTCCTCGAACCACCCGACGTCAGGAATCCCAGTGTTTCTCAGCTAGTGTTGACTTCGCTGAATCGTGTGTGCGTGATTCGTGGATTTTTTTTTGATTGTAAATAATCCACAAGACTTATGTACTGTTCACATTCGGAAAGTAATAGGATACTCTCTCCATACGACTGGGTGTCAAACATTCACTCCTTTGCACCCTAGGTTCTCTTATTCATAGTTCTGTCTCCGTGTAACACCGACGAGACGACCTGAAACTTCAGTTCTTGAAAAACGACCTGTAGGGGGAGACGTGAACATGTCCGAGAATACAATAAAAGACAGGGATTCGGAGTCACGATAACTGGTAGAGCTAGGAATCTTGATTCGTCCTGAAAGAGATCGGTCAGAGTGTAAAGCGTAACAGACTTTGGTATCGGGGTTTGGACGAAACTCTAAAACTGTTGCGACCAAACAGTTTTGGGACTACTGTCAGGAGGGGTAATAACAGAAAGGTACACGGAGAGTCGAGGAAGGCGTGGGAATAAGGTAGTGTAGGGGAAAACCAGGGAGGTTGTAATAGGTGAATTGACAGGTCCTAAAAAATGCGAGGGTAATTCCAACTTCTGTAGACCAGGAAAGGCTAGGTCTGGACTCTGACCACTCAATTGGTTTTTGTTCCGAGTCTTCCTTTAGAATTTTAACTACACGTGTATGTATATATACATACATACATACAGTACGCAAAATTAATGTACAAACAGTTAGCAAACCAAATTGCAGTGTCTGAAAATAAATTTGCGTTTATAACACTAACCACAAGATGAATAAGATAGAACCCTTTTTTGTGTGAGTATTACTAAGTAAAAGTTAAAGATTAAAGATAAAAAAAGTCCACCTCGTCATAGAATATGTGTGGACGTTTAGTTTGACTCTCATCTATAGAACCCAAAACACTAAAAGGAGGTTGGAAGTCCAATTGAACGAGTGTCGTGAAAGTTATACTTGTAAAAATCAGTCGGTAGATAAAGTTCACTTAAAAGTTTCGTTGATACTAAAAGAAAAGTATTAGTGAATATTATCATAAAACAACAACAAGTCAACGATTTAACACAGACTGAGAAATGCTGGGGTACCTTACGGCGTACGTTTCGAGTAGACAGGAGGAGATAGGGGTTCAGACGAGTTTAAGTTCAGGTAACTCAACCACCACGATAAATTGGTAGAGTAGAAGATAGTGGGGGAAGAGGAGGAAGGGAGTCAGAAAGGGTCGTAGTTCCTAAAAACGGTTACTCAGTCGAGGATCAAATATATTATAACTAATATATTACATTAATCGTATCTTAATGTTAACAGTTCTCACAGGGTCCACCACGATCACCATTTCTTAGGCGGACGATTACGTCCTCTGTTCTCTACATCCAGGTTAAGGATCCAACCCTTCTAGAGGACCTCCTCCCGTATCGTTGGGTAAGACCATAAGAAAGGACTTCTTAGGGTACCTGTCTTCTTGGACCACCCGATGTCAGGTGTCTCATCGCTTCTTGGCCTGTCCTGACTCCGCTGAATCGTGGATACGTACGTGTTAACAGTACTTGACAAATCCTTTGTTCGTTTATATAGAAAATTGTTCGTAGGTTGAGATTACTAACTTCGGTTTGTTTTATGACACAAACTGTCAACACATTAGCGAGTTTTTTTGATAACACGATACTTAAAATCTATAGTACCATTAGTCACGACTTATAAGTAACCTTCCTGACTACGACTTCGACTTCGAAGTTATAAACCGGTGGACTACACTTCTTGATTGAGAAACCTTTTCTGGGACTACGACCCTTTCTAACACCCGTCCTCTTCTTCCCCTGTTATCTCCTACTTTACCAACCTAGCATAGTCGCTGAGTCACCTGTACTCAAACTCGTTCGAGACTCTCAACCACTACCTGTCCCTTCGTACCGTACGACGTCAGGTACCCCAGTGTCTCAGTCTGTGCTAACTCGCTGACTTGACTTGACTTGACTTGTTTCCCCTATTTCTGGACCTAAAATTTCAAAGTGATATGACATCCCAAAGAACGTGGACACAGAGGAGAGTCCAGAACAACGACACTTAGGAGAGGTCAGAAAGTACGTGGAAAAGAGATAATTATAGGGGTGAGAGAACTGGGTGTAGAGACCCCTCGGTATTGGGGGGTGTCGATTTGGTTCCGTAGTGGAATGGTGTCAGTACGATCTGAGGTCTTACTAAGACTGAAAGGTGTCTGGAACCCTTTCAAGAAACAACAACAACAAAATTGTCTTAGGGGAGACTTTGCGTAGTTCACACGGGGAGTGACTAAGGATCGTTGGTATCAGTCTGTACGACTTGGCCTCCCTCTCTTTTGTATAAATTAAGCCTATTTCTGTACCGAGGAAAAGGGTGGGATAGGTTAATCCGTTAATATTGTGACCCGGTCTTAAAAGAGGGTGTAAAACATGTACGTTGTATTAAGACGGTGGTCGACGAGTGGTTGTAAAACAACAGAGGAGTTGTCTGTTGTTTACTGTCTTGTCAAGTCGTCTCCCACTAGACGGTCGTTTTGGCTACTCTACGTTGGGGAAGGTTCGTCGGACAGTAATCCTTCGACAAAAGACAAAGATTTTATTTGAGTGACTTTAACAACGAAAGGGGGTAGACCCGAAGATGGATCTTTTCTCTTTCTCTACAAGGGGGTAGAGTAACCAGAACCCCATACACCTTCCTGTGGGTGCTTCTGAATACATAGACGTCACTTGTGGTACCCTCTGTCGATGGATCCGAATCTCTTGTCTCCAAAATACGTGAAGTACGAAAGTCATAATTCTCACGAAACCACAATCCATAATCCTCACAAAGTTTCATACTGGCGGACCGGACCCCTGGTAAGAAAACAGTGTAGTCGAGATAGGAAAAAGTAGTTACAGTAAGTAAAAAGAAGACGGGACTAGTGTGAGAGGTAGATGTAGTAGGGTAGAAGTTAGAGTTGGGAGGGGAGGTTGGGAGTAAACAACGGCAAATCAGCGATCCAGATCAGACTGATAAAAACTGGGGTATCTTACATCGGTCAATCCAATGAGACGGGTACCCTAAAGGGTCCGTTCGTACGACTTCACTCAACGGTAAAGGATGAGGTCCCCAGAAGGTCTGGGTCCCTAACTTGAGCTCAGAAGATGTAACTGTCCCGTTTAAGAAATGGTGACTCAGTGGTCCCTTCGGGGGTTGGGAGTAATTCCCAGATGATGTGAATTTTAACCTCTTCCGTTACCGTTAGGTGAGGTCATTAGGACGAACCCTTTAGGGTACCTACCTCCTCGGACCATCCGATGTCAGGTACCCCATAGCTTCTCAGCCTGTGCTGACTCTCTGAAGTGAAAGTGAAAAGTGAAAGTGCTTGACCTCTTCCTTTACCGTTGGGTGAGGTCATAAGAACGGACCTCTTAGGGTCCCTACCCTTGGAAACCTGTACTGACTCACTGACTCGTGTGTGTACTTCCTTTCGTCCCGATTCTTCCTCCACTACAAAGTTTGTTCTACAGACCCGTTGTCTCTACAGACGGGTCAGCCCCCGACCGTTTCTCACTCCTGTGTTTAGAATGGTTGAACCGTCTCTGGTCCCCTCGTCTTTTTTCCCTCCCTCTTTTCCTTAAAGACGGTCTTGATGCCACAGAGACTTCCTGCTCGGGTTCCGTTCCACTGGGTAGTGTAGGGTTCGGGTTATTCCTCTCTTTCTCAATGTAAAGGACCTCTAGTGCCCGTGACCTCCTGTGTCCGTAACTTTGACCCTCCGGTTTACGGAAATTATCTGTCATGTGTCCCGTTGTTTCAAGATACATTAGGGAGGATCCGAAGAGACTTTGTAGTCACTCCAGTCGGTGTATGGTTGTTTGGAATAATTTAATCCTAAACAGTCCCCAAAGAACAACAAGTCAACGAGTCAGTACGAGTTGAGAAACGTTGGGGTACCTGACTGACGTCGTACGGTCCGGAGGAATAGGAAGTGGTAGAGGACCTCGGACGAGTTCCTCAACAGCTCCCAAACCCAGTGTCTTTTTCCCGTCCCGAAATGTCACACTTCACACAATTGTACTTTCCCTGTTAATCTAGTACCCACTCGTCTTAAGTAACTTACCCCTTATTTTCGTAGGTCCCTCCCTTTGTGACCGTAAGGGTGGGGGTGACGTCGGTACTTTCAGGGTCACACCAACTTAGTGTGTGTCTACCCACAGAGTCTCACGTGTTGTCCCTCAGGTTCGTTTAAAGTCGACTTCTCGATTCCTGTCCTGTGAAGTGGACTACAGGTACGTATAAGTACTTACACTAATCAGAATAAGGGTTGACTTCCGACTCTTTCGACTCTGAATTCTCTTTAATACATTAAATGAGTTCCAGTGTATTAAGTTTTGTTTCGATATCCCTTCAGTCCGCAAAGAGGAGATGTTACAGTTCTAAATAATCCTTATAGATTTGTAGTTTTTATGACAGTCAAGAAATTAAATATACCAGTAATAATATGGTAAACTGATTGAAGTATACATATTCTTATTTGTCCATTAACACCAATTTGTAAGACTATCTATGGTAGTAAAAATGATACTAAAATTAGACAAAGGAAAAGTAACGGTTTGATGTGTGAGTCTCTACTCTCTATTTATAACAAGACAGACCAACAGACCGTAAGTCAAGATCTTTCTCCCTGCAAACTTCCTTTCGATATTCCAAATGTTTATTTCCTCTGTCCATTTTACTTGAGATGAGACTCTCTGTCGTTTCCTTTTGTCCTCAAGTTGACCTACAATGATTAGTAGAGGTTTCAGTCCCTGTAGTCTCTTTTTTTATACTGTCTCCCGAAACATTGAAAAATTTGGAAATTTTTTTATTGAGAAGACACTAATATTTCAGATATACGGATGGATGTATTACATCCACATACTTTCACTTTTACCAGGTGTAACAACAAAATTGTGTAAGTTCTACTACGTCTTTGTGTGTACACTTCCGATAGTCGTTCTTATATTTGGGTCTCTTGACGTTGTATGATGTTTAAGTATCGGTAAGCAACACCCCCCTCCCTGTTATCTGAAAGGTGTACAGTACTTCACCCTAAAGAATCCCGTCAGTGAAAAATTTATAGGATATCAGACCCAGTGAGGGCGACTCTTGACCATTAAAAGTTCACATTTTATATAGAACTCTCAAAAATTTTTTACCCATTTGTTTATTTCTAACGTAAACGTCATTGTACCTACCTGGATCTCTGACAGTATGACTCACTCCATTCAGTCTATCTCCTATTTATGACATACTGTACGGAATATACACCTTAGATTTCTCTTTACTATATTTACTTGAATGTTTTGTCCTTCTCTGAGTTCCTGAATCTCTTACTTGAATACCAACGACCCCCTGTCTTACCCTCCTTCCCTATCAATCCCTCAAACCCTACCTGTACATGTGTCACGATATAAATTTTACCTATTGACTGTTCCTGGATGACATATCGTGTCCCTTGAGACGAGTTACAATACACCGTTGTACCTCCCTTCCCCTCAAACCCCCTATTACCCATGCACAGACGCATACCAACTCAGGGAAGAGACAAGTGGACCTTGATAGTGTCGTGACAGTTAACTTATATGGGGTTATGTTTTAATTTGTAAAGTTTTCTCCAAGGTTTATCCTTTTCCTCATACAGTTCCGACATATAACAGTGGGACGAATAAATTGAATATACGTCTCATGCAGTACTCTTTACGACCTGACCTTCCTTGTGTTCGACCTTAGTTCTAACGGCCCTCTTTATAGTTATTGGAGTCTATACGTCTACTGTGGTGGGAATACCGTCTTCCACTTCTCCTCGATTTTTTGGAGAACTACTTTCACTTTCTCCTCTCACTCTTTCAACCGAATCTCGAGTTGTAAGTCTTTTGCTTCTAGTACCGTAGACCAGGGTAGTGAAGTACCCTTTATCTACCCCTTTGTCACCTTTGTCACAGTCTGAAATTAAAACCCCCGAGGTTTTAGTGACGTCTACCACTGACGTCGGTACTTTAATTTTCTGCGAATGAGGAACCCTTCTTTTCAATACTGGTTGGATCTATCGTATAAGTTTTCGTCTCTGTANTCTACCCCTTTGTCACCTTTGTCACAGTCTGAAATTAAAACCCCCGAGGTTTTAGTGACGTCTACCACTAACGTCGGTACTTTAATTTTCTGCGAATGAGGAACCCTTCTTTTCAATACTGGTTGGATCTATCGTATAAGTTTTCGTCTCTGTAATGAAACGGCTGATTCCAGGCAGATCAGTTCCGATACCAAAAAGGTCACCAGTACATGCCTACACTCTCAACCTGACACTTCTTTCGACTCGCGACTTCTTAACTACGCAAACTTGACACCACAACCTCTTCTGAGGACTCTCAGGGAACCTCACGTTCCTCTAGGTTGGTCAGGTAAGACTTCCTCTAGTTGGGACCCTAATGAAACCTTCCTTACTACGATTTCGACTTCGAGGTCATGAAACCTGTGGAGTACGCTTCTCGACTGAGTAACCTTTTCTGAGACGACGACCCTCCCTAACCCCCGTCCTCCTCTTCCCCTGCTGGCTCCTACTTTACCGACCTACCGTAGTGTCTGAGCTACCTGCACTCAGACTCACTTGAGGCCCTCTACCACTACCTGTCCCTCCGGACCGTACGACGCTAGGTACCCCAGCGTTTCTCAGCCTGTACTGACTCGCTGACTTGACTTGACTTGACTAATAGTTTTATTTATTTTATACCGTATAAACACCTTACCTCGTGGAAACTTATATATCCTTCACACAATAACACCAGAAGGAGGTTCTACGGAATTGAGTACCAGTTCTTCCTCGTTACCGGTCGACACAGTTCCCTAGCACGAGTCAGGACTAACGGACAAGGTACACCTGAGATCGGAGTCACGTGGTCTCGTAGACAGTTGAGGCGTCTTCGGAACGCCGACCACACCACTCGTACGTGCGAGGGTACCAATAGGAACTGGTGCACCGGGTCTACGTCTCCCGGGGCTTGACTCTTTTAAACACCCATACCTCGACCTTGTCAAATACGTCGAGGTCAAATATCTGTGTGTATAGTAAATAGTTATATAATTTTTATTAATAAAAAACCGTCGCCCGAGACTTTCTTAAAATCATGAAAAGAAAGTAGTTGAGATATAATGAATCAGAAACCTATTATTACTAAATGAAGTCGTAAAACTCTTCATGGTTCTACACAATAAGATCAGTGACCCCACTTGTGATCTAAGACCACTTTTGACCGGCGTACTACTTCACCATCTCACTACGGTCACTCGTATACACGTCACTTCAGCGAAAGTAGTACAGGCTGAGAAACACTGGGACACCTGACATTGAACGGTCCGAGGAGACAGGTACCCTAAAGGGTCCGTTTTTATGACCTCACCCAACGGTAAGTAAAGAGGTTACCTAGAAGGGGTGGGTCCCTAATTTGGGCTCAGAGAATACAGAGAGTGTAACTGTCCACCCAAGAAATGGTGATCGTGGTGGACCCTTCGGGTATCTGACTGTAAAGCGTCTTCTTTAAGACGAGGTGTACGAGGTTACATCTACGGGGACAACGGGTGGACAGTGATGACTGTAAACAGTTTGTGTCAGTGTATAGGTTTGTGAAGAACTTTGTGACAATAAGGTTGTGTCTGTTTAGACGATGGTTTTATAGGGTCAACGTAAAGGTAAAGACGTTTTTCTTTTCTTTAAAATACGACTTTACAAGTCCCATTCGTATAGGTGTTTTCGGGTCGTTTTTACTTAATACTCGGTAAGAGGGACTATGTTATTTTATACTTAGAGGACCTGATATGTCTAAAGTCGTAATGAACACTCAATATACCAGTGAACGTTGAGTGTCTTTATCAAAGTAAGGTTATAGATATAACAGTATGAGAGAGGAAGTATAACGACCGGTCAAATCGATATGTAAACTGTCATGTAAAGATTTTTAATATGACCGAAGGTCCTAAACAAAACTTGTGTGGGAAACGATAATAAAATAGGGAAGAAGTCGTCTCCGTTTTCTTTCACAGTACCTATGACTTCCTGGGTTTATTTTGTTTATTGGCTCCTGACTAGTTCGGTGGCTGAGTAGGTAGGTTGCTAGATAAATAGGTGACTTTTCATGAAGACTTAAACTTATGATGAAGAAAATTAATTATTTTATTAATTAAAAAACCGGTAAGACACGTTGTACGTTCTACAATCGAGTCCTCGTCTCTAACCTAGACGTAGGGGACGTCGACAACAGAAACGAGTCAGGGAGTCAGTACAGGCTGAGAAACACTAGGACACCTGACATCCTACGGTCCGATGGGACTGAAAGTGGTAGTGGGACTCAAACGAGTTTGAGTGCAGGTGAATCAACCATTAGGTTAGGTTGGTAGAGCAGAAGACAGCAGGGGAAAGCGGAAGTTAGAAAGGGTCGTGGTCCCAGAAAAGATTTCTCAACCGAGAAGTGTAGTTCACCGGTTTAAAAAGTTCGAAGTCGAAGCAGGAGTCGGGAAGATTACTTATAAGTCCTAACTAAAGGAAATGCTGACTGACCAAACTAACAGAACGGCAGGTTCGCTGAGAGCTCTCAGAAGAGGTTGTGGTGTCAAGTTTTGGTAGTTAAGAAGTCGTGAGTCGGAAGAAATACCAGGTCGAAAGTGTAAGTGTGTACAAGTCAAGTCAAGTCAAGTAAACGAGTCAGCAGAGGCTGAGAGACACTGGGGTACCTAGCGTCGTGCGGTCCGGAGGGACAGGTAGTGGTAGAGGGCCTCAAGTGAGTCTGAGTGCAGGTAGCTCAGACACTACGGTAGGTCGGTAAAGTAGGAGCCAACAGGGGAAGAGGAGGACGGACGTTAGGGAGGGTCGTAGTCAGAAAAGGTTACTCAGTTGCGAAACGTACTCCACCGGTTTCATGACCTCGAAGTCGAAGTCGTAGTAAGGAAGGTTTCATTAGGGTCCCAACTAGAGGAAGTCTTACCTGACCAACCTAGAGGAACGTCAGGTTCCCTGGGAGTTCTCAGAAGAGATTGTGGTGTAAAGTTTGCGTAGTTAAGAAGCCGCGAGTCGGAAGAAGTGTCAGATTGAGAGTGAAGGTATGTACTGGGGTCCTTTTTGGTATCGGAACTGATCTGCCTGGGATCAGTCGTTTCATTACAGAGATGAAAACTTATATGATAGATCCAACCAGTATTGAAATGAAGGTTCCTCATTCGCAGAAAATTAAAGTACCGACGTCAGTGTCAGACGTCACTAAAACCTCGGGTTTTTGTATTTCAGACTGTGACAAAGGTGACAAAGGGGTAGATAAAGGGTACTTCATTACCCTGGTCTACGGAACTAGAAACAAAAGACTTACAACTCGAAATTCGGTTGAAAAAGTGAGAGGAGAACCGATGACCTTTTTGGTATCGAAACTGATATACCTGGTAACAGTCATTACCAGGTTCATTACAGAGACGAAGAGTTATATGACAGATTCAAACAGTATCGAAAAGAAAGTTCCTCGTTAAAGTACCGACGTCAGTAGTAGACGTCACTAAAACCTCGGGTTCTTTTATAGGAGATGTCACCTTCACGGATTAGAATTGATGACCTTGAGGTCCCTTCAGGGGTGAGGGAGAAGTAAAATGAACATTATACTGGATTGCGGGAAATCCGTCCGATAGATTTGGATACCGAATATATAAGTATATTGTACCCTAACCATTGACGATCTAGTGTATCACGACTTTACTAATTTACTTCAGTATGAACGGTTTATAAAGACTAGTAATAAAAAAGGATTGATCAACCCCCTCTCTAATGTCTTCGATGTTAAACCAACGGGGTTATGACTTTACAGACGTCGTAAAGTTACCCCTCAAAGTTAGTGTGTATCCTGTGTACTTCTCTTGAAATTAAAAGATCCGTTTAGGTCTCATTTTACGGAGTCTCGAAGTCCGTCTAGGATTCACAGTATACAGATATCGAGGGAATCAACAACATAACCCTTATGAAGGAAGTGTACAAGGTGGAACTTGAATCCTTCAGTACGAGTCAAAAAAGTTACGAGTATCGGATTTTTCCCGGTATGAAGGATTTTGGTTCAATCTTACGAACAAACTGGTTCTAAACAATAATAATAGTAGTGATAACCATAACAATTTACGTTTAAAAATATGCTCTTTTAATATGGTTGAGTATTTTTATTTTAATGTACTAAAACTTCCCTTTATTCATATTTTAAGTAGTTTATATCCATACAAATTATATTATACACGGTACTCTAACTAATCCTACTTTTAGACCTTGTGTTGACCCTTTATTATTTCCGTCAATACGAACTACATTTGATCTTTTATAAGTGGATACCGGTATGGTGGGACTCACGTGACCTAGAGTAGACTAGAACCTTCGATTCGTTTCAGTTCACAACAATCATGAACCTACCCTCTTTTGTAAGTAATGGTTGAGACGTTCCTGAGACCGGACCCATTCTGTTCCCTACATCTCTACTGATTCGGTTCTAGGAAACCGAATTCCTTGACAAATATTTGGTTGATTTAGAAACTCATCAGTCAAGTCACCGAGTCAACACAGGTTGAGAAACGTTGGGGTACCTGACGTCGTGTGGTCCGAAGGGACAGGTTGTGGTCAAGGTCCTCAGACGAGTTTGAGTTCAGGTAGTTCAGTCACTACGGTAGGTTGGTAGAGTAGGAGACAGTAGGGGAAGAGGACGGAAGTTAGAAAGGGTCGCAGTCCCAGAAAAGGTTACTCAGTCGAGAAGCGTAGTCCACCGGTTTCATAACCTCAAAGTCGAAGTTGTAGTCAGGAAAGTTACTTACAAGTCCCAACTAAAAGAAATCTTAACTGACCAAACTAGAAGAACGACAGGTTCCCTGAGAGTTCTCAGAAGAGGTTGTGGTGTCAAGTTTTCGTAGTTCAAAAACCGTGATCCGAAAGAAATACCAGGTTGAGAATGTAGGTATATACTGATGACTTTTTCGGTATCGAAACTGATCTGGTTGTAAACGACCGTTTCATTACAGAGACGAAAAATTATACGGCAGATCCAACCAGTATCGAAAAGAAGGTTCATTGTTTTCAGAAAATTAAAGTACCGACATCAGTGGTAGACGTTACTAAAACCTTGGGTTCTTTTATTTCAGACAGTGACAAAGGTAACAAAGGGGTAGATAAACGATACTTCACTACCCTGGTCTACGGTACTAGAAACAAAAAAACTTGTAGTTCAAGATTCGATTGTAAAAGTGAGAGCAGAAAGTGAGAGTAGTTCTTCAAGAAATCAAGGAGAAGTGAAAGACGATATTCCCACCACAGTAGACTTATAAACTCTAATAACTATAAAGAGGGTCGTTAGAATTAAGGTCGAACACGAAGTGAGTCAGACCGTAAAGCATAGTACATGAAACGTATATTCAACTTATTTGTTCCACTGTTATATGTCGGGACTACAAGAGGAAAGAAATAAACCTTGGTTAATAATAAGACACAGACCAAGAAGAACTGGACGTATGTCTAAAGAGTCCTCCGTCCATTCCATCACACCATAAGGGTAAAGAAATTCCTAAAAGGTGTCAAAAGACACTAGGGACGTGAGTTTCCGAAATGGTATCAGTTACTCAGTGGAAACTCGTTCTCTTCTGGACGTTACAGTAACCGAGTCATTTGTCAAGGGACGTTATGAGTCCTGCTTTGATGACACCGTCAAAATCTGTACAGTAACTGTACTGAAAATAGTTTCCCTCCTGACACGTTAGATGAAAAAAAATAAAAAGGGACCCGGTTGAAGTCACTGACTAAGTATCGGTTACCCCACGTCGTCTTCACTGTGACACTTTACAGGTTCCAATCCAGAATTTCACATTACGTAAAGACAGACCAAGTGTGTCTGTATCGAATACTGTGGGTTTCGGTGTTCCATTCCTTACAGTAATGAGACTCTGATAGTACGATACTCTTTCGAGTTCGGTGCCCTTCTCCGACAGTTCGAAGACAGGGATCGAAGTTGACTCCAGAGTCGGTTGTGTTCAGAGTACTTATTTCTGTGGAAGTCTATTTAGGTTGTCGTCGACGACTCAGGAGAGGTCTCCGATTAAGAAGTTCGATCCCAGACTCAATAATGACTCGTCTCCGACTGGTACAGAAGATAAGGAACAGGTATAAAGACTGGTACTTTAGTTTCCTGTACAATTTTACTACAATATTCTTCAATTCAAAACCTCAGTAGATGATGTGTCTTCTTTCATTATCCTTGTGGTGAGAAGAACAGCGTGCCAGCTTTTATAGAGAAATCTCTTTAACCTCACCTTTCACCATTTTAACAGGAACCGGTTTTGTTACTTTTGAGGAAGTGACTAGAGGTCTAGGCTGTGATTTACAGACACAATGAACCTCGTAAAGTTTATCTACAAAGTCAAACTTGTTAAAAGTTCAAAAATCAAGTACTAAAACCATTAAGGGATGGATGAATGACAGATAGTCCGTGATACGATCCAAGATTGTATATACCTGAAATAGGACTGTTTGTCGAGTACTCTACCCACACTGAAAAGTCTAATTTTTCTGTCCCTTTACTGGTAGTTCTCGGTTACCAATAATAAATAACTCCTGAATTCTACACAGTATCCTGAAGGGACCACCGAGTCTGCCATTTCGTAGACAGATGTTACGTCCTCTGGCCCAAACTAGGGACCCAACCTTTCTAGGGGACCTCTTCCTTTACCGTTAGGTGAGGTCATGATAACGGATCTTTTAGGGTACCTGTCTCCTCGGACCATCCGATGTCAGGTACTCCAGCGTTTCTCAGTCTGTGCTGACTCTCTGAAGAAAAAATTCTATACCGTATATGAAAGAATCGTGAAATACACATTATACAGTAGAAGTATTATTGACACAATAATACTAGAAGTAAAATGTTGACTCCTGTCGTTTCGTGTTTTACAATACACTTAATCGGTTCAAATGGGTTACTTGTCCAACCTTCGGACACAGAATCGAGTTCTAAGGTATTTTTTATAACATCCGGTCCACCGAATTTGTTATCCGTAAATAAAGAGTGTTAAGACCTTCGACTTTTCGGGTTCTAGTTCCACGGTCTGTTAACCCAAGGAGCACTCTCGGAAGAAGGACCGAACGTCTGTAGACAAAAGAGTGACACAGGAACATCCCGTCTTTCTCTTTTTATCAAGACCAAAGAGAAGGAGAAGAATATTCTTGTATTTAGAGTAATACCCCGGAATGGAACCACTGGAGTCAGTTAATGGAGAGTTTCCGGGGTTGATGTTTCCGATAGTGTGACCCCCAATTCCGAAGTTGTTTACTTAAACTCCCCCAATGTTTGTGAGTCTCGTATTGTCAGATAGAAGTATCGTGTGAGAATTGTTGACATGCGAAATTACTTTTTATATGGTGTTGTGGTTGAACCTTTTACAAAAATTTTCACATTTTCTAGTGTCGTCAGATATAGAAGGGACTAATTTTTTAACTAATTTTCGTACGTATCCCTTTTCATCTTTCTACTGTAGTTTTTCTTTGTCCTCCATCCTTATCATCATAAGTATATCCTTATTATCATAATTAAAAAAAGAAAAATAAAAACTAGACGTTAGTTCAAAGAAAACATCATAGTATAATGGAGGTATCATAATTTCAAGTCATATTATTTACATATCGGGGAAGGGTTTGGACCCTATCTTGGGTCCGGAGGACGTAACGTCCGTCTAAGAAATGGTCGACTCGGTGTTCCCTTCGGGTTCTTATGACCTCATCCATCGTATAGGGAAGAGGTCTCCTAGAAGGTCTGGGTCCTTAGGTTGGACGTAACGTTCGTCTAAGAAATGGTTACCTCGATACTCTCTTCAGGGAGGTATTATACTTCAAGTCATATTATTAAAATGTCAAGGAACCCGTCTTTACAGGTACATCTTCTGGTAAATAATTACTCATTTACTCACCTCTTGTACAGTTTAAAGTCACCTCCGAAAAGATAAAATAGAGTACGAAACTCTATACGACACAGGAACTTTCCGTTCCTCCCGTGTATTATGGGTGTGCACCATCCGGTCTTCCGACGACGTCGGTCACCCAAAAACTCTAGTGAAAGACCTGTCACCACCTTCGTTACGTCATCACGAGTTACGGTGATTAAGAAGAGTAAAGGTCCTCGGTCCTTTTCTCTTTCTTCTTCTTTGACACAGTTACACTTTTCCAAATGAACCTAATAGTACCGTCTTAAACCGTGAGTACGTAAACGTCTGAGTCTCTTAAGTCTCTCTTCCCTGCGCTCACCACGACTCACTGTCGTGAGATTCCCAGATTGACGTCTGGGGACTCTGGGGTAGTAGGGAGTCTCTGATACGTAGAACTCTGGACCCTCGACCTCACCTCTGGTCCGAACCAGAAAGACCCAACGTTTCTTCCTTTCCTCCTGCGTCTAGACACACTGAGACTGAAAGGCGAGAAACAACAAAAAGTTTTATCCCCAGTGCCGGAGGTCTAGGATCGGGGTTAGAATTGTGTCTATTCTCTTTTCTTTACGGTCCGTTTTCTAAAATTACAAACTACCGTTTTCGTACAGTCTATCAGTAGTCTTTCTTACTCAAGCAACGATGGTCCCTCACACAAACTTTTAATTGGTCCTACTACAGAATCCCACTTGTATTTTTACAATTTTTTATAGACATGAAAACAATTGAATAATTCATCGTGGAGACTGGACTGGACTTGGATCACCCTCAATCAAATGTCGGAGACCCAAAATATACGACACACTTAAAGGTACTCAAAGTGACGTATTTATAATTACACAAACAAATACACCGTGACGGGGACCGATAATCCATCTCGACATATTATGACCCCTAGCATTTTTGGGTCTTTTGGGAATAAGTTCCAATCGAGGCGACCAAAGTCTATTCCCTAACACCCGTGGATAACGTAAGCGTCTATAAAGATAAAGAGGGACAGATAAGAGGGACGACACTCCGGGTACACCAGTTTAAAATTGGAAATAAATAATTTTGACAAACACTGCCACTAATTTGTCCTCGAACAAGTCACTTACGAGACACGAATCATCGGTTTCTTATGAGAAGGAAATTTCCGTCTCTGTCCTCTCTCTGCGTACGAACTGATATAGAAGTTTATCCACAAAACTTTTTACTAAAAATCATCGAGATGTACTGATGTTGGTAGAAGTCCCGCTAACCCGTTCTCTTGTATACTTTAGTTTCTACGATCTCGATTTCTCGTGCTTGTTTGGTTTTGTCTCTAAATTGCTCCCTTTGTCGTCCCTAACTTGTCGGGTCTGAAACTGTACTCTAAACGTAAGTTTTAGAGTAAAACAGACGAGAATCAGGAATTCACCCTTTTTTTTTTTTTTTTCAGTCGTAGAGATTTAAACAAAGGAATCGACAATTCACCGTCATCGTTATATAGAGAGTATTCCTAATTTATCTTATTTACTCAAAATCGTGTCACAGACCGTAAAATTGATGGACGTTTTTATCTGTAACAAAATTACTTTACGTGTACGACTATAATACAAATGACACTTCAAAAGGACGGCGTACGACAAACGCTGTCAGGACTGGGAGTTCCTTCAGATAAAGGTAGAGAACGAGTAATTCAATAAGTGACACCGACCTTTAAACTGTTGGTACTAAAAGTTTTGAAGAATCTGACATTGAAGGCTTGACGACCAAATAAAAAGTTATCGACCGGTTCGTAGTGACTTCTGAGAACGGGTTTCTAGATACTCATCCACGAGGACCATGTCACTAAGTATCAACGTCCAAGACCCGGTCTATTGAATCTTTCCACTCTAATGGTACCGAGAAGTTCCTTTATAATAGACAAAACACTGAGGACTCAGTCCTTTGGTAAATTATGGGGCCTCGAGTGTCGTCGACTCGAGTTTGTAGTCCGACACAAATCTTCCCGGAGGGAGGAGAAGAAATTACCCGGGAATAATGTCCCCGTCTTCGGATAATTGGGTCCTGGGTCGCTGATGATGGTATTTAAATGGTATTTTAGGGTAACTGTAACCAACTGACAGTCCTTGTATTTTGACAGTCACCGGTGTAAAAGTTAATGTTGCCTGTTAATGAGACACGCACAGTCATGTACCGTGGTATCGAGTATACACCCGTAGTAGGACGAGAGTCCGGACATACCCTTATCACTACTGGACAGAAGTGTGTCACTCGACCCCCAAGCTTCGTCAGGTCCGTTAAAGGGTCGTGGTGGACTTACAATTATAGTCCTCTCCTTTTCTATATGAAACGAAACAAAGTTATTATACCGACCCAAAAGGAAGAGACATCGTACAGTCTCACGTAACTTCAACAGTAAAATAGTAGTCAGAGGGGTCGATCGGAAAATGACAAATAAAATTAGAAGTCTTAGACCTTATCGTGGAAGATATATCTACCACAAGACATTTATTGAGTCGTAGTCATGTACTGGAGTCACACACATACAACGAGTCAGTACAGACTGAGAATCTCTGGGTACCTGATATCGAGGAGTCCGAGGAGACAGATACCTTAAGTGGTCCGTTCTTTTAACTTCACCCATCGATAAGGGAAGAGGTCCCCTAGAAGGACTGGGTCCCTAACTTGGACCCAGAGGACGTAACGTCCGTCTAAGAAATATCAGAGTCGGTGGTCCCTTCGGACTGAAGTCATGAATTCTGTTAATTCGACTCACACGAAAATACGGGTGTAGTAGAAGTCAAAGACCGTTTGATTGGACGGTTCGTCGATAAAATCTTATATACATGACTCTGTGTAAGGGGAATGCGGGTTTCGGTTTACTAGGTTACGACTGACTTCGTCTGTAGTTGTAATTTGCATTCAAAGTTAGTCGAACGGGTTTCGAAGAGAGACGGTCAGACTTCAGTGGTGATGAAGGTTGTCTAATAGGAGGACTGCGTCTGTCTACGCAGGACAATTCCTGGGATGTGTTTTACAACTAAAGGGTTTGTAGTCCACTTTCAGGAAATAGGATTAAACTCTGGATAATAACGGAGGAGGATAGGTCAAGACTTCACAAAAGATCTTGTCTACGTGAGTCATTCCCCGAACATCGAAGTGGTCCCGACAAAACCGTAAATCTGTCCGGTACCAAACTGATAAGAGACGGTGTAAGATTAGTACATTTGAACCTCTCCAATCCTCTAGAGTCATTAGAGTCAAAGAAGTAGATATTTTATAGTTTATCTTTAAGTCACCATGGTCACCTCAACTCAACTCCCAATGTATTCTATGGATTACGTTTCACAGACTACTTAACACCAATTTTTTTTTTTTTGTTTCTCTCTCTCTCTCTTTCTCTTTTCGTACCTCAGAGAAGGATATTTGTTTACGAAAGTGTGTGTTTAAGAAGTTGAGATGGACTTTATGAAATAGGGTATTAACGGATAATAGAATGGTAGGAAGATATTTTCACGTCTGGTTCTTCACAGACATCAAGGGGTTCACCGAAAACATACGTACGTACGTACGATTCTTCGAAGTTAACACAGGTTGAGCAACACTGGGATACCTGACATCAGATTGTCCGAAGTCATAGGTACCTTAAGAGGTCCGTTCTTATGACCTCACCCAACGGTACGGGAGGAGGTCTCCCAAAAGGGCTGGTTCCCGAGTTTGGGGACAGAGGACGTCGGGGACGTAACGTCCACCTAAGAAATGGTAATCCGGAGGTCCCTTTGAACCGAAAACATATGGACCACGATAATCTAGACAAAGGTGGGTCACTCCATCAACTGCCTCAGTAGCGGAGGAGGAGGAGTGTCTTCTATGTATCCTTGAAACTCTGGTCCCTTCTATGTACTGAAACGTCCCACTATTTTGGGATTCGAAGTCAAGATTTATGTTTCAGTTGTGAAATACTTAGTTTTGAAGAGGAAAAAGCTCCGAGTCGAGGAATCTTGTTACCTACGTTACCTACTGAAGAAAGCCCGAAGGGTCCACCACGATCACCATTTCTTGGGTGGACGGTTACGTCCTTTGTCCCCGGTATAGGGACCCAACCTTTCCAGGGGACCTCTTCTTTTACCGTTAGAGTAAGAACGGACCTCTTAGGGTACCCGTCTCCTCAGACCGACCGATGAAAGGTATCCCAACGTCCCTCAACTTGTACTGGCTTCGCTGAATTGTCCGAACTGAAGAAACGATAGACATGTTTAGAGAAACGTTCGTGGGAACAGGAATACCAAGGTCGAGAAGTAGACGTAGAGGGAAAGATACCTCTACCCGAAAGAGTCTAGACGAGTCATAAAACATACCGCGCCAAGTCACCATAATTGACGGTTTTGGGTGGCTAAACCTTAAAGTACTCTGTAATCTTCTGGATATCACAGTTAGGGACTTACAGTCTGACATTAGAAGACACCATAGGAATTTTTTTCTCCTTAAAGTTCTACTTTACTTCTACGGTTTTACAGTTTTTTTCTTTTTTCGTGGGTGAAACGAGGAACCAGTTACGAAGGAAAGAAAATGTCAAAACAATTTGTATAACTAGTTAAGGAATTGATAAAACTCTTAATTCGTAGGACTCATCAATTTGCGAAACCTACATGTAGGGGTTATATGTGTACGAATAAACAAACCTTTCACACGTATACAATATTTTATAATAACATGAAACATACTATGTTTTCACCTGTAACTTTCCTTCACTATTTGTACTACACGTACGTTCGCACAATTCAACAAAGTTAACACGGTCTGAGAAACGTTGGGGTGTCTAACATCGGACGGTCCGAAGAGAGAGGTACCCTAAGAGGTCCGCTCTTATGACCTCACCCATCTGTAAGGGAAGGGGTCCCCTAGAAGGTCTGGGTCCCTACCTTGGGTGTTGAGAGTACAAAGGACGTAACCGTCCGTCTAAGAAATGATGATCGTGCTGGACTCTTCTGTTTATTTCTACTGTATTATACAATTTTAAGAAAGTTTAACACTATAATATCGTTGGTACATTTTGAGTGTGTAGAACGTATTGTAAAGACAAAGAGTAATGATTTCACCTAATATCATACATCATTAATATATATAAGTAAAATATCCTATACCTACATTAAATACTCTATAGATATTGGGTGTGTGTATCTGAAAATATTGTGTTGTATATATTTTAATATATATATATATACTCTTTAACACTTGGTGTGATAAAAATTGGAACGGAAAATGGACGTTCTATAATCCACCACGACTATTGTCACCTACACTTAGATCCATGTTGCTAGAAGGTCCCAAAGAAACCAAAACGAAAAGAAAAACGGAAACAGCCTTACAAATCTAACCGTAATAAAGTTAAGTAATGCGTCGCCCGGAGGACCCGCTTATACTTGTCGTTTCTGGACCTCGTCTTCCTGACAGTCAGGACGGTAAAAGAACAAGTGTACACGAAACGAACACAGCGACCGTAATAAAAGTTGGTCAAAAAAAAAAAACATCCTCCGAACGGTTTGGTGAACAAATGAGAGACTCACAATCGTATCAACTGTACTCTAGTGTGTTAGATATTTATATTAATTGTCCCTGTAGATTTGGGGTCCTGTAATATTATATGGGACATCTTTCACAACTAACTGGGGAAACTATAGACACAAGATATTTTATATCTGTAAAATCGACCCATCCTTCTGACACATAGGACCAGAGGCAACGTCGATTAAGTTGGGAAACTGATCCAAGACCGATTATCCTACGTTTTTTTAACTCTCACCTGGAATTCATCTTTTCCTTATAAGAGAGAGGAAGAGAAAGACAGGGTGGAAGACGTCTTCGACTTCGTCGGTAGGAACAAGTGTTATCCCTTAGAGTACGAATCTTACCGTCTTGTTGTGGCAAAATTCCAGTTCCCACAAGGTGTGGTGACCTAACGATAAAGTCGGGACTTTTAAAGTCCGGATGTGGTAACCCCGACAATCTTTACTTGAAAAACTTTTTCAGTGACTGTAAAACCAGAAACAGTGTCGTTCTTTTGGGTATAGGTATAGGATTGATTGTGTCGTATGATTTTCACTTATTTAGTCACACCCACGGGTACCCAGGGAAACACAATATTGAGTCATAAAGGGAGTTGGCGTCCTTTGGAACAGTTAGTGTAACCATTATAATTGTGTCGAATGAAAAGATGAAAGATTTAATTTTTATATTGTCCTTAAAAAAAAATAAAGAAAGACACGGGGTCAAATGATGAAATAATCCTACGACCGTAAGATCATCTGGAGACTAATCAACCTTTTAACATACCTCAAAAAATAAAAATAAAAAAACGAACAGACGAAGATGTAAAAGTATAATATATATAACCGGAACAGTTGTATCCCATTGACGTGAGGTGAACTTTCGTCTCGATGAGACATGTACATTAACAAAAATATATAGTCACCTAGAGTTTCATACGAGGACTTTAATCGTAGTGGACCTTTAAACAATCTTAAGGTTTAAAGACGGAAGGTGGGGTCTGAACGACTTAGTATTCGAGATCCCATACGGAGGTATAACCACATAATTATTCGGGAGTTCCCCTAAGACCCTGGTAGACTTCCAACTGTTAGTACTATTGATACGGTCAGTTAGAATTTGGAGTTTTCGAATTCTTCTTCACTGAAAGACTCGATATCAACCTTCATCCCTCGTATCTCTACCAATTTCATTCCGATCTGTCCTTCACAACACAACGGGACTTCTTTCCCAAGACTATACAGGGGGTCACTTCCTGTCTTACAAAGGTGGTTTCCTAAATAGTCGTGAGGGAACAGCGTCTCCTCAATGATGGACAGTACCGTTTATCATCCCGGCCCAGGAAGGACTTCCCTCATACTCCTACGATAACCCATTGTCTCCACCCTCTCCACTTGTCGAACGTACCGGACCCAATGGCTACGTGAGGTATTGTTTTACAGACTCGTGTAAAGGAGGGTTCTCTCGTGTGTTCACACATTCATACTACTCTTCACTAGTTCGATCACGAGGGCCGGGGAGTGGTTACTTTATAACAATACTCTCCTATATTTATCTAAAATACCTTTTTCTTTCTAGGATACTCGTTTTTTTTTTTTTTCCTTTAACGACTCAAGTTGTTTCAATTTGTAGAAGAAATGAAATCAGAAGAGTCTCGGAATATATACGTTTACTTGTAAAACTTAGAGGTTCTTCTCCAATATCATCCATCACTACGGGTCTCTATAAAACGGTGGAGTGGGGTCCCTTTAAATACCTAGTTTGTAAGAAACTTTACGTAAAACTCTTATCACACGATCCTTATTTTACACAGGTTTGGTTAGAGTGCTGAAAACTTAGATCTTACCTTTTACCGTTGGGTGAGGTCATAAGAACGGACTCTTTAAGATACCTGTCTCCTCAGACAACCCGATGTCAGGTACTCCAGCGTTTCTCAACTTATCTCCCTTCCTTAACTTACCTCACTTCTGTCTCGGGTTCCTTCCTCTAAGAACCCATTAAAGACATTTATAGTCATAAGTGTCAAATAACAACAGTAAACCAGTCCCATACGGTCTCAAGGAAGAGTTCAAGATGTCACACTAACGTATGGTAACCTAAAAATACTACCCACAAAACATTTGACTTAAGATAACTGAGAACGGAGAATACTAGATCAAGTAGTTAATAGGTTCGTTGTTTTTCGGGTACTTCATCCAACCTACACTTTACACCGTAATTCTTAGGGAAACTTTAGTTATTTCTAGTTTCTCTATATATGATACGGTAAAGTGTGTTTTCTGGATTCTTAAACGTGAGAACCATAAACCTCCATAGACCTTGAGTGAGAAACGTCTATAATTCTTTCACGACATTGACGACTCTATTTCTAAGATGTACTGAACATAGACCAACTCCTACGTCAGGTAATGATTTCAATAATTCTCTCAGAACCGGTTTTAAACGACAGTCTAGTCCCCTTACCGTTTTCACTTGAACCAAGTTCTACCATCGACGGATCGTTTCTAAGTTCTACCCTTCAGTTGTGTCTCTGGGTCCCCTCTTTGCCCGTCTCTAGGTCTAGAGTCTCCTTTGACACCGACTACCCGTTATATACGAGTTGGTTCCGTGGTGTTTCTGTCATGAACCTCTACCTTCTGATCGAGGTCACCCGATGTGGGTAACCACCAGAGTCAGTAAAGGAGAGACCCCTTCTATTTTAAAATTTCGATCTGGTTTTTTCACTTTTACTTAATCGAACTATAAAAAAAGTCCACAATAGTAATAACGGGTAAATTTCGACGGACTGTTTATTTAGGGTCGATAATACTTACGATAAAATCTAGAGTAGATACGACTTAGTCAGATTCTGAGGGGTCCAAACTACTTTTGACCGAGTCTCCGACTGACTCCGACGTAGACATCCACTGTTTGAAGATCCTTACTACGACTCTCCTTTCAATTCCATTGAGTCTCCAAACCCCTAAAAGGATTCCAGGGACGAACGTACTCCACGTAGACCCAGGTAAAGATAGAAGATTTAAGAGAAAGGTGATTCGTCTCGGTTCTAATCGGATTCTACTTCAATTATGTGTAAGTAAAACCCGTGTTTCAAGTTTTCTTGTGGTTTTATTGAGTCATTAATTCTATTTATTATAGTATACGTCATGAAAAAATTTCAGTTTTTAATACATTTCACAGAGTACTACTCGTTGTGTAGTTTTTAGATTTGTTTCCGAACTATGTGAATTGTTATGATATCGGACTTCGCTTTCTTTTTGATAGTCGTTACAATTACAACAAGAATAATTCTACTACTGTAAAACAAATGGTACCTAGAAACGAACCTGAATTAAAACTAAAAAATTTTCATAACGTACTTTTGTAATAAATAGAACTAATGACTCAAAATCGTAGGAAAATGTAAAACAAAGGTTCTACTTACAAAAGGAATTGGGACCGGACCAGGAAGGTGATTCAGCAGAAAGGTACTACTTACACACCTAAGACGGAGATTTATTAGGACAACCCAAATTTGGTTCAGAGTTTTATTTATTTATTTTTCTATTTTTGTTTTTTATTTGGACAAAGTCAGGAATTCAGTACGTCAACCTCTATTTTCATCTTTTCCCCCACCCCCACCCCCTTCTCCTACTTGAAAGGGAACACGAAAATAAAACCTTGTGAGGCTCAAAATCTTGTTACCTAATATAGTAAAGAACTCGAGAGTCTGTCGAGTCTATCGTCCCACGGATAAGAGGTAGTTTTCTTTCCGTCTTTTATGTCGAGAAAAACGTAAACCTCTTCATGTCATTTTTGTATTGTCAGTACTAACTAGAGAGGGATGTAAGTGACACCACTTGACTTAATACGTCGGAGTATTCGACATTGGCTCAATATTTAATTGAAGACGTCGGTATTCCTCTAAACAAATTCCGAATATTAGAAAACCTCTAAACGAGATCTTCCTCAAGTCCCGACCTCCTGTCCTAGGACGAAAACACGAGATTTCGTCCCCTGGACCCTTTACCCTTCTTTCATATTATCATTCTTTCATTAAAGGTTCCGAGGTCCAGGGGAACATTAACTTAATGTTACTGACAATCGAGTCGTGAATTTGGACGGATTCCGACTTCAAGGGAACATGCCCGGTACTATTAACAGAGACGGATACGTAACTGAAATTCTCACCTACACCACCCGGGACCATATAAAAAAACTCTCGTCGTGAGTCTTCGTGTCCAACCTTGGTCAATGGTGTGACCCGGGTCCGTCTTTGTCTCTTACTTCCCTTCTCCGGTATCTCCTTAATGGAGATTTAAGCATTGACTTAGTGAAAGTGTGAAAGTGTACAAGTCAAGTCAAGTCAGCGAGTCAGCACAGACTGAGAAACGCTGGGGTACTTAGCGTCGTGCGGTGCGGAGGGACAGGTAGTGGTAGAGGATCTCAAGTGAGTTTGAGTGTAGGTAGTTCAGTCACTACGGTAGGTCGGAAGAGTAGGAGACAGCAGGGAAAGAGGAGGACGGGGGTTAGGGGCGATCGTAGTCTCAGAAAAGGTTACTCAGTTGGGAAACGTACTCCATCGGTTTCATGACCTCAAAGTCGAAATCGTAGTAAGGAAGGTTTCTTGTGGGTCCCGACTAGAGTGTACATATATACGTAAATAAATAAGTTGTGTGTAAACCAATCTCGAACGAGAGTAGGTCCTTCATACGACTTATGACTCACATACTCAGAGTCGTTTCTGGGTATCTTCAGAACGCAAGTATTTCAGACACCAGATAATCCCTTCCGTCTAATTTCTTCCATCTTGCTAATATTTTATTGGTTTTTCTTTTTTTAGGGTCATAATACCGAGTCACCACAGGTCGAGAAACACTGTGAAACCCGACGTCGGGCAGTCCAAGGAGGCAGGTACCCTAAGAGGTCCGCTCTTATCACCTTATCCAACGGTAAACGAAGAGGTCCCCTAGAAGGGCTGGGTCCTTAGTTTAGACACAGAGGACACAGAGGACTTAACGTTCACTTACGAAAAGGGCAACGTGATAGTCCCTTCTAGAATGTTTTGTATCTTCCTTTCAGTAAACTACAGTACTCTCATCTATTGTGTCGGTACTGGATCCGGTTCCCCAGTCCTTTCCAAAGGGCTTCTTCGTCGTAGACTCACTATGTTTAAATTCAACTTCTCTCTTTCGCCCTATGTGAGACTCGTGTTCCTGGTCTCACATGGCTCGTATCAACAATTCTAGTCCATGAGAACTCCGTGCGACGAACTCATGGTCATATAGTAAAGTCTTTCTTTCAATCATTTCAGTCACTCCAATTTATGAAGAGGATACAAACTAATCACCCCGAAGGGACCACCGAGTCACCATTTCTTAGGTGGACGGTTTGTCCCCCGTGTCTAAGTTAGGGACCCAACCCTTCTAGGTGACCTCTTTCCTTACCGACGGGTGAGGTCATAAGAACGGACTCTTTAGGGTACCTGTCTCCTCAGACCGCCCGATATTCTGAATCGTCGAATTGTTGTCGTTGTACAAACTACTTTACCATGTATAGATAAAGTTAGAAACCAAACAAAGTAAGTTTTTGGTTGTAAAAGAGATCCAGAAAAGGGATAGTTGTTGCCTAGTAATCCTTTTATAAAACTCACTTCTTTGACCGTAGTCACAACTGATGATTCCTACTCTTTTAGGTAGAGTTCCAGAAAACCAAAAAAAGTTCACTTGACGACATTTGTAGGTGTCTCTTTAGAGGTAGAGGGTCGACTGAGACATTTTAAAGAGTACAGGTTATTTCAACCGTAAGACTTCGACAGAAAGGATGAACTGGGACATTACCACTTTTTTCTATTGCAAGAAGGTACAACCGTCATCGGGAACTATGGTTTAACCTTCACACAAAACATTGAGTTTTATTAGAGGTGGAAGAAATAAGGGAGTAGAGATGATGTAACTACTCAGACACAAAGACGAAACAGACGACACAACCCAGAACAGACCCCAGTAGAGGACCTTGGATAAAAACTTACCTTATGTGTAATCTTACATGTGTAAGACATAGGTCTTGTGTTCATACTGAAATTTAGATAAAAAATGGGAAAACCCCCCTGAAGACTTGAGGGGTGTTTTATTTATCACTTGTGAAAGTGTGATTTTGTGACCCAATTGTCCCGAGTGTTGTCCAAAAATTTTGTTCACCACTTCCTTTATCGAGAATTGACTAATCTTATGTTCTTCCCACCATATCATACCACCCATCTTCACACAATCAAAACCTCGATCTGTCTGCACCATATATTAACGGTGGAAGAAAAGGAAGGAAGTTATTTCAAAATAGTCTTAGAATAATGTATGGTTCACGACAGTACCCGTATTGTGTCCTTGATTTTGTCCTTTGTTTTCTCTGCTTTCAGGGACGAAAGTACTTTGTATAAGACTACGTCTTTATCTTTTGTTCGTCTGTTTGTTTTGATTTATGTACACAAAACACCCATATCATAAACGGTCGATTAATCACTATGGGTCTACATAGTAGTAAGGCTATATCAGTCTATAGAGGCATTGTTAACACGGTAAGAAAAAAAAAAAAGGGTCACACGTCTACTCCCCTTTTAGCTTGGGGGTTTCGGACACTGGACCTGATCCGTTAATAAAGGGAATCTTACGGTTCCACAGTTGTAGAGTGGCTCTTCCGTCGTAAAGTCGAACCAGGACTTCCTACCATCTCTCCCCGAGGTACATCGAGAACGTCCTCCCCTGTTCCCGTCTCTTTTAGTTGACTGTCCTAAGGTCTTTCTCGTCTTTCCAGTGAGACCAATTATTCCCTTTCTGTCCCCAATCTTATAATTACTCCTCGGGTTAGATCATCTTTTCGCGAGTCATTCAAATTCAAGAGAGACGAAAAAAAAAAAATTTCTTCCTTTAGTTTGATTGGGTTCGTTAGTGGGTTTGTTTGTTTTTGTGTCATTAAAATCTCATGAATAGAAGACAAGTCTTTAAATTACAAGAACGGAAATACGTTGTGACCAGGGGTCGGGGTAGACCTACTAAGACCAGATATCCCCTCCAACTCCGTAACTTTACTCTCTTGCCAGAATCCATCGAGTACAAAGACACCAACCCCAACCCACTGAAAGTGAATGTAACGAGACGAGGTGTAGGAACCCAACCCTTCTAGGGGACCTCTTCCCTTACCGTTGAGTGAGGTCATAAGAACGGACCTTTTAGGGTACCTGTCTCCTCGGACCGTCCGATGTCAGGTACCCGAACCTTTGTCAGTCTGTGTCGACTTGCTGGTAGTGTGTGTGTAAGAACCCATACCGGTCGGATTACGTACTACGGTTATCATAATTTTCTATTTATTCTCCAATTTGGTAACTCTTGTCACGTCTTCTCCCCTGCGGAAAGAATAGGGATTTGAATGTAGAAAGTATGATATTTTACAATGTCTGTATTCCTAACATCTTTGTCTCTTGGTAAATTTTACGTAGAAAAGATATGTAGAGAAAAATTTAAGTCCAAATAACTCCGTATTAACTATGTATTTTAATATTCTATAAATTTCACATGTGACAACATTAATCTATATGTATATGTTACACTTCCGAAGGGAACACCGAGTTTGTCATTTCACAGACGGACGTTACTCCCTCTGGACCGAAGTCAGGGACGCAACCCTTCTGGGGTACCTCCTCCTTTACCGTTGGGTGAAGTCATGAGGACGGACCTTTTAAGGTACTTGACTCCTCGGAACATCCGATGTCAGGTACCCTAGCGTTTCTCAGCCTGTGCTGATTCACTGAAGTGAGTGAGTCAGTAACCGAGTATGTTACACTTCTCAGAAGGGTCCACCGAATTTCTATCTTAGGTGGACGTCACGTCTTCTGTTCCCAAGTTAGGGATCCAACCCTCCTAGGGGACCTCCTCCAATAACGTTGGGTGAGGTCATAAGTACGGAGCTCTTAGGGTACCTGTCTCCTCGGACCGTCCGATGTCAGGTATACCAACGTTTCTCAGCCTGTGCTGATTTTGACTTGTACGTTACACTTTCTTCGGGAGTAGATCAATTGATTGTGTAGGTGGTGTAGTGTAAACATAAAATAAAACGTCTCTCCACTCTTGTCCAAAATGAGAGAGTCATTTAAAATTGATACGTTATGCAATAGTTGATATTAGTAGGACAAAGTCTAATCTAAGAGTTTAGAAAAAGTAAAATCTCTACTTTGAAACATGGGAAAATGGTTGGAGAACGGTACGAGGGGTGAGGGTCGGGGAACGTTGTTTATGACATGAGAAAGACATTCGACTCAAAAAAAAAAAAAAAAATCCAAAGTGTTTATTCACTGTGGTATCCCATATACTTAAATAGAAGCACCAAAATACAGGTAAGTCTTTTTATATTTTGGTAACTCGCTAAAATTTGTAAAAGAACGAAGGACTACCGGACGTAAGTTCCCAGTACTAACGGATAACTACTCTAACTTTACTACTTAGGTAACCCTTTAGTGGTGTCTTTTTAATATTAGTTTTACGACAGAAGTACAGATCATATAAACAGAAACTCTTACACTTAACTAAGCACCTGTCTTAGTGTAAAAGATTAAGGAATGGTTTTTACATAAACTTTGTAGGGTGAATTAGTACCAGAGACGGTCTCTAACCCTTCCCTTCAGGACCAATAGTAGGACCGTACACCAGGTCTTGGTCTCCACTTAGGTATTTCAGAGTCCCGTAGGATAAAAGGGACAAAGTGGTTGGTCTGTCAAACAGACCCTCACCTTTCTTCTTATCGATAGTAAAATGATTATAAAAGTTTTCTCATCCACGATGATAAAATACTGGTTCTTTCTCATTTTCTTTCCATTTTTTATTTAAAGAATATTTCGTTATAAAATCCTAGAATTAAAAGTATTAGCATTTACACTTCCATACGTACAAGTAAAATGTCAAGAAGTATATAAAGGAGGTTAAAGTCATTTATATAGAGATATGATTTATCCCCGAAGGGACCACCGAGTCTCTACTTCTTAGGAAGACGTCACGTCTTCTGTACTCTATGCCCAAGCTAGGGACTCAACCCTTCTGGAGACCGATTCCTTTACCGTTAGACGAGGTCTTGAGGACGGATTTTGTAGGGGACCTGTCTCCTCGGACGCCCCGATGTCAGGTACCCTAGTGTGTCTCAACTTGTTCTAAATCGTTGATTTGTTTTTTTATATACTTATATACACGTATACATTTGTATGTATCTATAGATTACCCATACTCGAATCTGATAATTCTATATTTATCTGAATTTGAAGTAGATCAAGTTATTATAAATTTGTTATGAACTTAAATGAACCTTTGTAGACATGGGAACCTTCGTGTTCTGACAAAGAAA
This sequence comes from Capra ibex, assembly GCA_006410555.1. Lineage (NCBI taxonomy): Eukaryota > Metazoa > Chordata > Mammalia > Artiodactyla > Bovidae > Capra > Capra ibex. The sequence goes on from SJYO01041852.1 coordinate 92,000,386, forward strand.
ACATCGACACTGGAAAGTAAAGAGAATTTTGAACAACTCTGTAAAGTAGAACAGTAAATTTATATAACCGGTAAAAAAAGGAAACTGGCACTGTATTTTCGACGGAAAGGTATGCTGGTAGGTAGTCTAAAACTTTTGTTTGTTTTCGGTAATGCAGAAGATTATAGAATAGATCCGATTTATAAGGATCAAAGAAGTTGTGTTAAGAACGGTTCTTGTCCGTTAATTATAGGTAAGAAAACTACTTATTTCATTTTTCCTCTTATATTATCTCCCGGGAAGTTAATTTATTATTGATGTAGGAGAGAAAGGGTCTCTTCTCAATTCAACAGTGCCTTTCGTTAAAGAATAACAGGAAAGTGTTAGGTTGGAGGAACGATTACTTAGGAGTAATTACCATATTTTTATAGAGAAAGTCTGTTAAAGAAAATAATTCACATCTTTAATTTACACGAGTAATTACAGTGACCCTTACACTCCTATCAGGAGTATAAGTCAAACATACCCGGACCCTGTATTACACACACTCAAATAATTATCCATTTACTTACATTCCTCTTTGGAGTTACGGGTTTAGGGGGTTTGACCTACGATTAAATAGAACACTTACTACTCTATGGGTTAATTAGTCTGTTTTATTAAATCTGGTCCAGACCCTAGGTGGGAAACCAACATGTTGAAATTTACCCTATGTCCGTTTGGTCTCTGATAAGTCTCTTTTAGTTCATTCTAAAGTTTCTCTAAACTTAAGTCCCCGAGACAGACAGACAGATCACACCGTAGGGAACTCAGATCGTGTAACAGGTTGACTATCGTCCGTGAGTTATCTATTTTGGGTCGTTTACTTTTGTGAACTTCAGAAAAATACACCCTCCTTAATACACAATTATTTTGACAAAAACCGTTCTCTTCTAAGTCTCTCTTGTACTACTACCGGAAATTTACCGGTTTCGTGACAGGAAACCTTTTCCCCAATAAATACACTCAGTCGTGAGTCCTTTACATAATTTCGTTCCAGAAATATACTATTTGTGACACACCACTTTATATATTTATATATGTGTATGTACGCCTGAAGAGACCACCGAGTCTGCCACTTCGTAGACGGATATTACCCCCTCTGGACCCAAGCTAGGGACCCAGTCCTTCTGGAGGACCTCTTCCTTTACCGTTGGGTGAGGTTATGAGAATGGACCTTTTAGGGTACCTGCCTCCTAGGACCATCCGATGTCAGGTACCCTAGCGTCTCAGCCTGTACTGATTCGCTGATTTAAAGGTGAAAGAAAGTGAAAGTATGTGTACGTAAAGTGTATGTATTTGTGTATAAATATAAATTAAGTTTATACATTTACGTATATGAATATATGTGTATATGTATAAATAAATGTTACAGTATACATCCGAAGGGACCACCGAGTCACCATTTCTTAGACACATGGTTGTGCTCTCTACGTCCAAGTAAGGGACCCAACCCTTCTAGAGGGTTTCCTCCTTTACTGTAAGGGTAAGGTCATAAGAACGGACCCTTAAGGGAACCTGTCTTGTCGGACCACCCGATGTCAGGTACCCCAACGTCCTCTCAGTCTATGTTGAATCACTGGTTTGTTTTCGTTGTGTTACAGTATACATAAAGTGATTCACATCTTAGACAGTAAACTTTAAGTTTAATGTGAATTGCCTGAAAACCTGAGTCTCCCTCTCCCTCTCCCACCCTACTAAACCCTCTTACCGTAAGATAGTACACATGATAGTACATTCTTAACTTAGCGGTCAGATACAGACTGCGTCCTATGTCGTACGAACCCCGACCACGTACCCCTACTGGGTGTCTCTACAATACCCCTCCCTTCACCCTCCCCCCAAGTACAAACCCTTGTGTACATTCTTAATTTCTAAAATTTTAAATTTTTTATTTTTTGATTTTTTTTTTTTGTTTTTTTTTGTTTTTTTTTATTTAAATTTTTTTTTCTTTTAAGTTTAGGGTAAGTTTATATACGTATATATGCGTGCAAGCGCCCGTGGGTGTAAATATACCTAAACTTACTCTCACAAGAAACGGGAGATTTTCATCATTTCTCACATCATCTGAAACAGACTGACTAAAATTACTCACCTTAGTCCTGATTACTCATCTTCTATGTCTTTTACTCTCCTGAAGTACTCTTCTTTTGAAACGATAAGGAGGTAGTAAAAGAAGACAAACAGATCTTCTAAGTGTCGGTAGGAGAAAAGACTTTCGTTGGTAAAAAGTAGACAGACAGACCGTTTGACGATGAAAAGACACTTCTAAATTAAAACGAGTGGAGATGACGTTTTTGAACGGACTGAAAAACCCTTCGACCGGTTCTAGGGTGACATGAAATGTCCGAAGAAGATGTTATGTAGTAGAGCCCGGTGTCAACAAACGTTCCAAAGGAGCCTACATCGGAACCGTCATCGTGTACCGGTGGCACTGGACGTCGGACGTAAGATAACGAGTTCATCATCAGTGTCCTGATCGAACTAAGATTCCCTCTCCCGATGTCTTTCGACACGCATGACTCTCCGTACTTAGTAGATCTGTGTCAAAGTGGTAGACATTAACTACCTAACATACTCTACCAGTCTATAATGATAATAATAATAATAAAATTAACCTCTGATTAACGAAAGGTTACGTAACCAAAGACGACATGTTGTTGTACTTAGTCGATATTCATGTGAATGGAGGAAAGGGAGAGCTCGGAGGGAGGGTCGGGGCGGGGTAGGATGGGGTGGCATAGTGGCTCGATGTTCAACTCGAAGGACCCGATATATCTTCGAAGGGTGATCGATAGAGATAATATGTACTAGACTATAATAAAAAAGAACAAGATTATCAACAAATTTAGTGAATCTCCAAATATTCTGACGAATGAAAATAAGTATAGAAATAAACTAGAACATATTTACTACACGGGAAAGGGGTAGAATCGATTTTGTTTGTTTGTTTGAAGACCAGGTCTTCAGTCAATTGAATAAAACATTTCCCGGTCTATCTGTCATTGAGATAATCTGACCCACTCGGTATCCCGGAGACAACGTTGAAGAGTTCAGTCGTAGACATCGTGTTTCAACCGATTTCTGTTATATGTACACATATCCACACCGAGATAAGGTTTTTATAAAACGTATGTTTTGAACATCTACCGATTTAAACCGGGAGTCTGATTTCAAAAGGTCAGGGACTCTATCAGATCGTACATCATCGTGGGTAAATTTACCGTTCTCTGTATCAAAAGATACACAGAGGTGTTTTTACTGTTTTAGGATTGTCCTCTTTTGTTTTTGACGTTTGGAAAGGGTCACGGTTGACTACTGTTCAGTGAACAAATTTTATTCTAAAAAAGATGTATTTTAGATTTCTCAATATTCGTCTCTCAGTTTCCGTAGTGACTATTACCTATAAAACACGACTCGTTGTTATATTTATTATCCTATTACTACTGTAATAAAGAGTAGGTGGTAAGAAGGTTATAACGACAAAGATTAAATAAAAGGTATTGCAAACTTCTAGTTCGGTTTCATAATAGACCTTCACTGTACTAACGTCCTCGTAACGGTCGAGGGTCCCTTTCGACTTTTACAGAAAACTCGTTGATCCTTCAGGTCTAAAACTCCCCGATATGTGTCAAAAAAAGGTACCCCTACTAGAACTAGGGACAGAGGACATGTTACAGTACTTGGAGTAAGGTATCAAGTAGTCCTTGAGATAGATAGTCTAGATCCGGGAATTTAGATAAAGAGTGAAGGTGATATATTAGTATTCCCTAAACTAAATCCAGTATGGACTTACCAGATCGCCAAAGGGGATGAAAGAATTTAAACTCAGACTTAAACCATTATTCCTCAAGTACTAGACTCGGTGTCAGTCAAGGACCAGAACAAAAACGACTGACATATCTCGAAGAGGTAGAAACCGACGTTTCTTGTATTAGTTAGACTAAAGCCACCACTGGTAGACCACTACAGGTACACATCTCAGAAGAGAATACAACAACCTTCTCCCACAAACGATACTGGACACGTCTACCGTAGTGCCTGAGCTACCTGCACTCAGACCCACTTGAGGCCCTCTACCACTACCTGTCCCTCCGGACCGAACGACGTTAAGTACCCCAGCGTTTCTCAGTCTGTGCTGACTCACTGACTTGACTTTACTTGACTTGACTATGTGTCAAATATAAATGTCTTGTCCTCGATATATGAGATACTTAATTGAAATTATTCTATATGCAAACAAAAGAAATTAAAGATTAGAACTTTACAAAAGTCTAATTCCCGGACAATATCCAACTTGTGTGGTCGTAGTATTCCAGTCACACTTTATAAAAGGTTGACTCAAGGAGGGTGTCAAAGTACTTGACTTCCTAAAACTATAAAGAAGAGGAGAAGTACAATGGAGTGATGTGAGATCTAAAACCAAACTTGTGGGATGTCAAGTCCGAGACTAAAAGATTCCTTGAAAGGATTCAGCATTCCTAAAACACTACGTCAAATAGATATCTGTATTTTTCTGTAACAAAGGTTTTTTACTAAGACATTAGTCTGTGTGGATTAAGAATCCTACGATAGAAGTGAACGAGTCAGGAGAAGTGAGAGACACTGGGGCACCTGACGTCGTACGGTCTGAAGGGACAGGAAGTTGTAGAGGGTCTCAAACGAGTTTGAGTACAGGTTACTCAGTTACTAGGGTAGGTTAGTAGAGGAGGACGGGAGTTAGAAAGGGTCGTAGTCCCAGAAAAGGTTATTCAACCGAGAAACTTATTCCACCGGTTTTATGGCCACGAAGTCGAAGCGGTAGTCAGTACGGTTACTTATAAGTCCCAACTAAAGGCAATCCTGACTAAAAAAACTAGAGGAACGACCGGTTCCCTGAAAGTTCTCATAAGAGGTCGTGGTGTCAAACCTTGAGCTGTAAGTTTTTCGATTCTAGTATCGTAGGTCAGGGTTGTAAAGTACTGTTTATCTACCCCCTTTTTTTACCTTTGTCACTCACAGGATTTAAAGAAGTTACGATTTACTCTTATTCATAAGAGTCATAAAACTTTTTGGACTTAACCAATGGAATTAAATAAGTAACAATTTGAACCGTAGATTACAATGAAGATATAAATGTAAAAAAATAGAAAGACCTACTGGTACAAAAAGTTGAGGTGATCTAGGATATACACCCTCGGAATCTGAATCTACGGATGTCTGTGGTGTGTCCGTTTTTTTTTTTTTTTTCCGTTTTACTTTACTGAGATGCCTCTATTTGTTATTGTTTCTATTTATTGGGATCAGACCTCTGAGTACTTCTTGTGTCTTTTACTACCTTTAACACTTAGACCTCTCAAGTACTCGGTACGACCCGCCCCTTCCCGTCGACGATAAATAAAGTCGGTTAACGTAACATACCTTCACGTGTCGGTTACTAAGACAAAGAAGACTTACGCTCTTTCTCAGAGATAGAAGGTTGACATTACTATTACGAAGGTTATAAATTTATTGATAAAAATTTTTCTTGTAACCCCCGGTTTTTAATGTGTAAGTATCCGACCTGAACGTGGTACCCGGTGACCAAATCCTGCAGACTCCTTCGAGGTACTCCTTTTCACAGAGTGGACCACAAAACAGACATATTGAAAAGAACGAGTTAGTAATGTGAATAGTGGTACTCATGTCGTTGTTCTACGAGTTATTTATAAGAAACTTAATTATTTATTTACTTAATAGTAACACTTCTCTATGACATATTTCAAAGAAATTACTTAAGTTTTATAATTAAGGATATCCCCAATCATAAAAGACATATTGTTCTGTGTTATCGATTAATAAATAAGCTCCGAAGGGTCCACAGAGTCACAATTTCTAAGCTGGACTAGAAACCTACTAGATGAGGTCATAAGAACGGACCCTTTAAGGTACTTGTCTCTTCGGATCACCCGACATAAGGTACCCCCAGTGTTCTGTCAACTTGTGTTGAATCGCTACTTTGTCGTTGTTAATAAACAATTGTCAAGACACCCTACCGATTAATCCATACCGAAGGGATCACAGAGTCGTCCATTTCTTAGACGGACGTCGCGTCCTCTGTGTCCTCGACACCCAAACTAGGTACCCAGTCCTTCTAGAGAACCTCCTCCTTTGCCATTGGGTGAGGTCATAAGAATGGATCTTTTAGGGTACCCGTCTCCTCGGACCGTTCGATGTCAGGTTTCCCAGTGTCTTAACCTGTCCTGATACGTGTGTGTGATCGACCCTGTCAAATAAAGTCGAGTACACAAAAAACTACCTTAGTAAACACTTAAACAGTAGTCTATGCTCCAAAGGAACCTCAACCAAAGACGAGTTACAGGAATGAACGTGTCGACCCTTATAGTCGACCTCCCGTAAGTGTATTGGAGGGGTTGTTTTGTCTTGAAACAATATACCGTTGATACAAGGTTTTTCCGTTTAGGGTTACGTGTTCGTAAGTAGTTTTCGTCTCTAATGAAACGGTTGTTTCCAGGCTATCAGTTTCGATACTAAAAAGGTCATCAGAAAATCCCTACACTCTCAACCTGGTATTTCTTTCGGCTTCCTAAATACGAAAACTTTCGTATTTAACCAGAACCTCTTCTGAGGATTCTCAGGGAACCTGACGTTCCTCTAGTTTGGTTAGGTAGGATTTCCTTTAGTTACGACTGATAAGTGACTCTCCTGATGTAACTTCGACTTCGAGACTGTGAAACCGGTGGACTACGTTTCTTGACTGGGTAACCTTTTCTGGGACTATGACCCTTCCTAACTTCTGCCCTCCTCTTCCCCTACTGTCTCCTGTTTTACCAACCTACCCTAGTGGTCGAGTTACCTGTACTCAAACTCGTTTGAGACTCTCAACCGTTTCCTGTCCCTTCGGACCGTACGAAGTCAGGTACCCCAGTGTCTCGTAGCCTATGCTGACTTACTAACTTGTTGTTGTTGTTCAACACATTGTTACCAACGAAAAGTGTACCTGATTTTGTTTAGTACACCGGTTCACCACCGAATTACACCCTTCCATAATGTGTTCCACACCTGTAACCCTTTACATAGTGTATCACCTTTACATGGTATCAGCTACCTATAGAATCAATAGGGGTTGAATAGTCGAATGGTTTCGACCCCTATTAATAAAACTTTTGAAAATAATAATACACATATTATCTTATGTAAAATTCCTTAATCCTCTTGTTAAGTAGGGATCCTTGATATTACAGTTGAAGGATAGAGAGACTCTACTGGATTGAGACTACCGGTCTTTTGTTACAAACCAGAAGAACAAAGAGAGGAGATTTACGTCGTGATTGCGAAAAGAAGACTAAGTCCGAAGTCAAATAGGATACTTTGGTCCTACAAGACACTACGACCAGTTACGACGAAAAGTAAATTAGATTCTGTCACAGAAGATACGTACCTTTATTCTGGAGACTTAGTAAAATGTATCCAGTCACTTGTCGATAGTCTACGATTATTGAACAATGACTGGAGTAGTCTTTCTTAAACTTGGTTACTTAATGTCCGCTTCCCAAAGAATAGGATATACGGACCCCTGTAAAGTAAGTAGAACCTGTATAACATAAGTAGAACCTCCTGTGAATTCAGATTTTGTACGAGCATTGAAGTGCAGTCGGCGTAATTTATACAATGAAGAAAAAATATTTTCATCTTCCTTCTGAAATTCACGAGGGGAAGGGGTCATATAATTCTTAGATTGTGATTCGACTTATACTTTCGCTTTCCCAATCAACGAGTCAGACAGAGAAACGTTGGAGTACTTGACATCGGGAGGTTCGAGGAGACGGATATCCTAAGAGGTCGGTTCTTATGACCTCACCAAACGGTAAAGAAAGAGGTCCATTAGAAGAGCTGGGTCTTTAGTTTGAGTTCAGAGGACGGAACATCCGTCTAAGAAGTGGTAGACTCGATAGTCCCTTCGGGCATTCGACTTATATCCAATACAATTGGGAGTTTAGTCACCAATAACCTCTACTCCTGTGGTAAAAGATGTATAAGTACATACCAGTCAAAAAGTCGTGGAAAAGTAATTGACGTGACCTAAGATTACTATATATTTATCCTTACTTACCAAGTGTAAGAATACGTATTCCTGAGATATCAATGTACTCCTCCCAATCTCTCTTTTCATTGGTAAGACCCCAACCCTTAGCTCCTTTGACTCAAGAAGTCATTTAGTGACTAAAAATAATTAATTAAGGTCACAGACTCTTGTGACTCAGGAAATGTCCGTTTCTCCGTGAATAACTTACGATTATCATAAAGTGTACACAAGAAGAAAAGTTACGAAAATAAATAAATAAAATGAAATGTTATAACATAACCAAAACTGTATAAAGTTGTACTTAGGTGGTGCCCACATGTCCACAAGGGTTAGGACTTGGGGGGAGGGTGGAGGGAGGGGTATGGTAGGGAGACCCAGTAGGGTCACGTGGTCGGGGTTCGTAGAACATAGGACGAAACTTGGATCTGACCACTAAGCAAAGAATATACTATAATATGTAAAAGGGTGATGAGTATATTCTTATCGTCAAAATAAAGACGGAATATTTATTTAACTCCGAGTCTTTATGAATTTTAAATTATCCGATCGATCGTGAATGAATTATTCGTAGTTTCGACCATAAACCTTGATCTAAAATAGACCAAGACTACAAAGAGATAACAAACAAGGTGGAGGGACTATGAAGGAGTAACCCACTTCTAGAAAGATTCTAGGACGACACAGACTAAATCAGAATAGTTGGAACCTTGTACAAAGCACCAGTCGTGTTTACCGGTCCGAAACCTTGCTGACGAGAACGTGGTTTCCATTATTCTATTCTCTAGAAAGTAACGAGATCATGGGGTTATAAGGGACCACCGAGTTAGCCATATCTTAGGTGTACGTTACACCCTCTGGACCTAAGTCAGGGACCTAACCCTTCTAGGGGAACTCCTCCCGTACCGTTGGGTGAGGGCATAAGAACGGACCTCTTAGGATACCTGTGTCCTCGGACCGTCCGTTATAAGGTTACGCCAACGTCTCAGTCTGTGATGACTCACTGATTCGTGTCATGAAGTCATAATCTGTTATATCCGGTTTATTACGTTATACTTGTAAATTGTGGTGGGGTTATTAGAGACACGGAATCCCAAGTCTACCATTTTACAGACCGATGTTACGCCCTCTGGACCCAATCTAGGGACCCAGCCCTTCTAAGGGACCTCTTCCTTTGTCGTTGGATGAGGTCATGAGAACGGATCTTTTAGGGTACCTACCTCCTCTAACCACGTCCGATGACAGGTACCCCAGCGTTTCTCAGCTCGTACTGACTCGATGGAGTCAAGTGAAGTGTACTAAGTGTACCCAATTACTACTGAAGACTAAGTTTCTTAGTGTTTTCAAAGTAGTATAAAATTAACGGGGTACGTCTTAGGTACCGAAAAGGTTTATCGTTTTCTCTCATTTCTTTCTACGTTCACGAAGAGACGAATCTTCTCTACACAGTAGACACTAGTATAAAATAACTGATTTCGACAAGAGTACAAGATTGGTCGACACTTTATCGACTCTTTATGGTAGGAGAGACACGAATCTTCCCTTTTTTTATTTTTAAAACACTTATAACTAATCAATACGAATGAGAAGTTTTTAATACCTCGTGTCGTTTTTTATCATTAAAAAATAATAAAGGGATTCTTCGGTATTTATACAAGAAACCAATTACGACACAATTCCGACATATAACAGTGGAACGAATAATTGAAGATACGTCTCATGGAGAACCTCTTCCTTTACCGTTGGGTGAGGTCACAAGAACGGACCTCTTAGGGTCCCTACCTCCTCGGACCACCCGACGACAGATACTCCAACGTGTCTCAGTCTGTGTTGACTTCATTGTCGTCGTCGTCGTCGTCGTCGTCGTCGTCTCATGGAGTACGTTTTACGGTCTGACTTACTTCGTGTTCGGTCTTAGTTCTAACGACACTCTTTAAAATTATTGGAGTCTATACGTCTACTGTGGTGGGAATACCGTCTTTCGCTTCTTCACGACTTCTCGGAGAACTACTTTCACTTTTTCCTCTCACTTTTTCGACCGAAGTTTGAGTTGTAAGGGTTTTGATTCTAGTACCGTAGGTCAGGGTAATGAAGTACCATTTATCTACCCCTTTGTCACCTTTATCACTCTGCGAAATAAAAGAACCCGTCGTTTTAGTGACGTCTACCACTAACGTCGGTACTTTAATTTTCTGTGAACGAGGGACCTTCTTCTCGATACTGGTTGGATCTGTCGTATAAGTTTTCGTCTCTGTAATGAAATGACTGTTTCTAGAAACTGATCTATCTCCCAATCTGGTATTTCTTTCGACTCGTGGTTTCTTAACTACGAAAACTTGACACCACAACCTCTTCTGAGAACTCTCAGGGAACCTGACGTTCCTTTAGGTTGAGTCAGGTAGGATTTCCTCTAGTCAGGATTTATAAGTAGACTTCCTGACTACGACTTCGACTTCGAGGTTATGAAACCGGTAGACTGCACTTCTTGACTGAGTAAACTTTTCTGGGACTACGGCCCTTTCTAACTTCCCTCCTCCTCTTCCCCTACTGTCTCCTACTCTACCAACCAACCGTAGTGACTGAGCTACCTGTACTCAAACTCGTTCAAGACCCTGAAACACTACCTGTCCCTTCGGACCGTACGACGTCAGGTACTCCAGTGTTTCTCAACCTATACTGACTCACTGGCTTGATTCCGTCACTGAGTCCAAGGAGATCATTTCTATTATAAAGAAGTAAGACAATCTTCAGATCAAGTAATCAAGGAATCTCTGACTCTGAAATTGACCTGCCTGATAAGGTTCACCCTTGTAATTCGACGGATGACCGAAGGGAAAGTCAGTACCAAAGAGAGAGAAGGGTCTCGTCTTTATGATTTTTGTATTGGATCGGAGCACATGGTTAGATAACTGTCGATAGACAACAACAAATCAGTGAGTAAGTACAGATTAATGTTACTACATTAAGACTTACACATACCAAAGAGATAAAGAATCGAAATAAAGGAAAACGCCAGGTAAATCTCGATACGCGAAGATTCAAGTTTGGGTCACTCACCCTTTACTACTCTGAAAAGAGTCCAACGAAGACACTTCTTGGACTATAATTAAGAGAAACCTACTATATATAGCACAAGATGATCGTAAGATGGTCGTATAGTCGGATATGGAGTAGAAGTCAGAAATGGAAGGAGATTTCACGAGTCAGTAATTCAGTACAAGTTCAGAAACGTTGAGGTACCTAACATTGGGCACTTCGAGGAGACAAACACCGTAAAGGGTCCGTTCTTATCACCTCACTCAACGGTAAAGGGAGAGGTCCCCTAGAAGGGATGGATCTCTAGCTTGAGTGTAGAGGACATAGAGGACGTGACGTCCGTCTAAGAAATGGCGACTCGGTGACCCCATATTCGATCTTTTGTTTTAAGACTTAAAGGACGTATACAACCTATATGTTTTGACCGTGAACCGTGGGTAAGAGGTGAGGAAGATAGTTCAGAAAAAAAACATTAAGGTATCTGACTTTTCATTTCAGACGTAAAGGTTCTAAGGTAGTGTAGATCCTAAGATTTACGTTTACATACGAAAAGGTTAGTCTCCGTGTGTGAGTTGTAAACCTTCCATCCTCATTCTACTTCGGACAATAACACAACGAGATCCAAAAGACCTCTGTAAAAAGGGGGAGACACCAAAGTGGTAGGACGAGACCTCAATGGTTCTCTTTAAACGGTCCCCGTCATCGGCCTGAGGTGTTAGACTACGAGTACTGGCTGAGCGACCTACATTCTCCCGTCAACATTACCACTAATACCACTACTGACTAACCCCAAAAGACTGGGACGAAACACTGATCCCACTAGGCGAGACGTTGAATACGAAGGTCATTTACGTGTGTTCAGGATGTACCCGGTTTTATGAGGGACACATCTATTTCCATTGTTGTTTGTTTATTTGTTGTTATCGTTTTTGACATGTCTCCCAACCCTCACAAAGAATCCACACGTAGGATCCAGGGAAGGTAACACAAACTGAAAAACGTTGGGACATCCAACATCGGACGGTCCGTAGAGACAAGTACCCAAGAGGTCCGTTCTTATGACCTCACCTAACGGTACGGGAGGAGGTTCCCTCGAAAGGTTGGGTTCCTGACTTGGACACAGGGAAATCCAGAGGAAACAACCGTAACCGTGCACCCAAGAAATGGTGATTACAGTAAACCTTTCGGGTCTATATCGTATTGTCAATTTATATCTCCGAATAATTGTGTCTGAGCTCAAGTTTAGGGTCCAGGTAGTAAGTGAACATACTGTACACCAGTTCAATAAATTTTAAATAGTTAAAAAACAAAGGATTCCTAATATATTTTGTTACGTACACTATATAGTGAGAGAAGTTGTTGCCTTTCTTTAGACTAACAATAAGAGAACGGGTCAACGAAGTTACGAAGATGGATGAGTGGATACCGGTCCATTGTGGTCTACGACAAGACTTGACGTTCCGTCCCGAAACGGAACGATAAGACCGAAAGGTGGAGTGCAACCAACAAAGGAAATAAGAAATCAGGGTGAAACGAAAGAGTCCAGACCTCAGAGTAAACCTGTCGTAAAAAGGACGTTTGTGTAGTGCTTCGACTTTTACGGAAAGAAATTTCACTGTAAAAGTCCTTATATTAATGGTCCTCCACAAATCGGGTATTAAACCTGTGAGGATATTAAACCTTGTCAGGGGACGGGAAGTCCCTCACCACTTTATAAAAGTCTTGTCCGATAAAAGTCTCTCTCTTTGGACGAATAAGGGTGTTAAATTCTCGTGAGACTGAACGATAAAAACTCTTATTAAGTAAGGACTAGTCAAGTAGAGGTCGAGAATCGAAACCCACTTCGTTAGTGTAAGTCAACAAAAATAGGTAAACCTTCAAAGAACGAAAAAGTTAAATACACTTGGATGAATTTGTTGTCATATTTCCTTTTGAGGAGACATATTTAAATCAAGGTTAATGGGACAGAGGAAACGGTAGAAGACCAATATTAAATTTCAAAAAAAAAATACTACCGTTCAAATTTTCCACTATTAAGTGAACTGTTGACCTCTTTGATCCTAGTAATTTCACTCTTTATCAATAAAAATTACGTTAGATCGATAAGAGACAAAAGTCTTGTGATTGTTACAAGTAACTGTAAAAAGTCGTAGGGAAGGTATGACATATGACTCCCTAGTTTCGTAAATAAGTAAAGAAGTTATTTGTCAATGACTCGTAGACGACAGTTGGTTAGGGGTACAATTCAGAATCCCTGTTTTTATACTTGTTCTGTACCAGAGTCCAAAGAAGAGAGAAGAACATTAGTCCGATCTACGTTCTTTGTCTCTCTTTTCTTATATTCATTCTTTTTCTCAATATGTTAATATAATTTTTCAATATATCAATGTTCTTCTACTTGTCCTTACCCTACTACTTTCTTGTTCTTTTCTTAATTTACCCAAACCCTTCCGACTTGTCTGTTTATTGACTCTTCTTTATCTCCTCTTTTTATACATTTTCTTCACCAACATCTTTCCTCTAAATTTTTATTCTTATACATCATTGTGACTTTAAATATATCATGATAATAGTATACGTACGTACATTAAAAGACATAAAAGATATTGAGTTCGTTGAAACATTATTCGGGAGACGAAGGTGACTATAGTCGTTTTTTAAAATTAGAATAGTAAAATTACAATAGACAGAGAAGGTCAAATTTAGTATCTGAGAAAACTCCAATTAAAACAGAGAAGTACTGAAAAAGACGAAAAGAAGAGAAAGGGAAGAACGTCTCACAATGGACCCGGGACATCCTCCAAAAGCACCGTTGTATCTACGTCCAGAGATTAGAAGTATAAATAAAGGTCCGTAGACGACCTAAAAGACCACCAAATTCACGGGAGAATACCGGATCATTCACGGGGGTCGGACTTTGAGAGACAGTACCTGTCTAGTTACTGGGAGTTTCTACAAGTGGAGGAATCGGGGTCTTAGACACTGACAATGGAGTGTATCGGTTTTGTTATACTAACGTCTATCTTAAGTCCGACTATTAATCAACCCGAACAATGACAAGTCAACGATTCAACACAAGTTGTGAAACTCGGGGTCACCTGAAGGGACTCGTGTGGTCTGAAGGGACAGGAAGTGATAGAGGGTCTTAAAAGAGTTTGAGAACAGGTAACTCAGTCACTACGGTAGGTTGGTAGAGTAGGAGATAGTGGGGGAAGAGGAGAATGGGAGTTAGAAAGGGTCGTAGTCTCAGAAAAAGTTACTCAGTCGAAAAACGTAGTCCATGGTTGTTTCATGACCTCGATATACTTTTAAGTTCCAACTAAAGGAAATCCTAAATGTCCATTTTTCAACTCGAACTGTACCCTTCTAATAGGTTTCAATAAACTCCACCTCGTCCGTCTTAGGAGAAGAAAGTCTAAGGAAAAGTTTCCTTAGGTACTCAAGTTTTCACGACCTGTACTGAATCACTGATTTGTCGTTGTCGTTCCTAATCCTCAATTTTATCCCTCTTATTTCTCCTCTTCGTTTCTCTTCGGGTTTTCATTTGCTTTACTTCCTATTTCCCCTCCCCTTTAGTGTAAATTCTAATAAACCTGTTTTACTTCGTTTTACTAAAAGATCAAAGAAACATCTCGTGGTCTCTCTTAACGTGTTTAGTAAGAAGAAGGGAGAAGAGGTAGACGTCAAGTTGACTTTATTAAAGTAAGTTGAAAAGTGGCTCGTAGGTGTGTATGTGTACACGTGTTGTGTGTCCGTAAAAAGGAGAGAGAGGGAGGGACCTGGGTAGAGAAAGAGAGGCAGAGAGAAAGAGAGGCAGAGAGAAAGAGAGACAGAGAGACGTGTAGAGTCAGGACGAGGACATACTTACGTGAGATTGTATAAGAGTATGTACACTTGAATGAGAGTTTGTGAGACAGTGGACGGGGGGAAAAGGAAAGAAACAGAACCCCGTTATGTATTTCTTGACACGTGTAAAGAGAACGGAGAGAAGACTTTCGAACAGAGAGACGAAGGAAAAGGGAAAAACAGAAAAAAAAAAAAACCACAAAAGAAGAGAAGGTTAGGAAGGAAGTACTGTCTGAGCGACGTTGACACGGAGTGTGCACCAGTGCCACACAGCATGTTCATGCACTACCCTCCGTCTATAAAAGTCTTAACGTCGATACCGTAGACCTTAAATAGGTCCCTCTAAAATGTTTACCTTCAAATCGTCTCCTCCTTTGACTAGTTTAGACTTGGTCTATTTCTAGTAAAACAGTCGACCGTCCCAGGACTTGATGTCTCCGCTACAATACCCTCAGCCCCCCCTAGTCCATACTCTGTCCTGAGTACCCCTGGATAGAGTCCAGATCTACCCTCGACATCTCCACTCCAAGTAAACATCCGACTCGATCCCCTACTCTGTCTCGTCCGCAGAGACGCGGTGGCACTGTTTCAGTCCGGTTTGTTCGCACACTCGGGACTGTGACACTTTTATACTCTTTGAGAGATACTCACAATTCACAGGACCCTGAACTCATACGACGAAGGATCCCATTACCGGACGTTCTGACTTTTAATCCACGTATATGAACTATTTGGACATTTACCTTCTCTCGTTGTTACCTAACACTTGAGTCTAAAGGTTTGATCCAAGCTTCTCAAAGGAAAACAAGGAATGAAAACTGGTTCTGACGAATAATAAGACTTCTACCTTCCGTAGGGTAGTCACACAACTCCTTTTACAAGAGGAACTCTTAAGACCTTACAGGAATCTACGTAAAAGAGATCTAGTCGATGTATGTGTGGTATTGGAACACTTCATCTTCTCGAACTTATGTCCTTTTCACTTTCAGTGTAATAAATTCCTAGTATCTCTGTTATCAACCGTACTTTTAAGAGTAGTTCAATTGTCCGCTGGAGTGGAAAATTGAAGTCTATGACCCAGTGCCTCTTCAAAATCATTCTTCTGTCCTTTGTCTATCATACGGAGGACTTATTATGTCATAAAATCTTCGAAGAGAAGTCGTAAGACGGACCTATATTGAAGTACGACGTACGTTGTTCTTACCCGAAATCACAGTGTGAGTCATAGGTCCTATTCTTTATGACTCTCGTTAAATCTAATCCTCTAAAGATGTAGGGTGTGGAAGGATAAAACGTGTCCAAATACGTCGTTGGTACCCCCTATGTCTATTTTGTTGTCCACACATGCAAACACATTATTTCAATTGTTCGACAACTACAACAAATCAGTGATTCAACACAGGTTGAGAAAACGCTGGGATACCAGACATCGGGAGGTCTAAGGAAACAGGTACCTTAAAAGGTCCGTTCTTATGACCTTACTCAACAATGAAGGAAGGAAGGAAGGAAGAGGACTCCTAAAAGGGTTGGGTTCCTAACTTGGATGAAGAGGACGTAACCGTCCACCCAAGAAATGGTGACTCGGTGTACCCTTCGGGGTTCAATTACCGACATGAAGTTTCTCTCTGTGGACACTTCACTATCTTTCCCTGTTCTTCCTGAGATTAATAGCGTACTTGAGTCTTGGACAGACTCTTTTCTTCTTCATAGTCTGTTTCATTAATGAGGACTCTAAGAACCGACTACAGAGGTTACGGACCTACTCCTCCCCAACCTTCGTACACAGTGTGTACACATCATAATTGTATAATTTTCGGGGACTACGACCTTTTTAACTTCCGTTCTCCTCTTCCTCTACTGTCTCCTACTCTACCAACCTACCGTAGTAACTGAGTTACCTGTACTCAAACTGGTTCGAGACCCTCAACCACTACCGTCCCTCCGGACCGTACGACGTCAGGTACCCCAGCGTTTCGAAGTCTGTGATGACTCGCTGACTTCACTGACTACTCTGTACATTTAAATACCCTTGCCAATAAAAGTATGAACGTGTCGTAATTATAAAAAAATTTATATGAACCCAAATTCACCTTACAGTACGGAACGTACAATTGTCATCTCCCGAGATCGGACTGACGAGGCCGTCCTTGGGAACACATACAAAGAAGGGTTGAGGTACGATCTACTTCAATCGAACCATCAAATTCAACCAGTATCGTCTTTATAAAGAGATAATTTTGGAGTCCCGGAGTAAAACTCGTGATTATCAATTCGCAAATGGTCATGTAGTTACGTACAGTTACAAAGGGTTATGTTCAGAGAGATTTAGGGATATGGATCTTGTTTCGAACCACATTGTGTACAGATAACTTATTTACCAGTCCTTTTCCTTATTCTCTAAATATTCTTATTTCTCTCTTAGAAGTTCTTATACAAAAGTTCTCTTTTTAGACTCAAAACTCTTTACGCATCCTCTCACGTATGGATCCTTTTCTCCCATTCTTCTAGAAAGTCCCCTTTCAGTCAAACCGAGTCTACTTACTTCTTGCATTCCTTAGTCTTCTTAATATTTTTTCAACTTTTATTGAACTCTCGTCTCATGTGTTCTTGTAACAGTCGTCTACTTCTACTTCCTAAAACGTTGTCTAGACTCTCTCGATATGGGTCGAGATCAGATCATAGATTCTGGTCGTTACTACTTGTGTGTCCTCTACTTCATTCTTCAGAGACGAGGTATTACTACGAGAGTCTATCTCGGACAAAGACTTGAGTAACGCAATTGAGTAGTACAATTGCAAAAATCAACGTGTGTAAACACAGGTACAGAACCACTTAAACACGTACACTTATATGGGTACTTCGGTAGTGGTGTTAGTTCAAAGATTTTCAAAGGTAGGGAAGGTTTTTACAGGAATACAAGAAAACACAACATACACATATATACACAAATTTATAAATTGTAGTCTAGATAAATAATTGTATAAAAATTTACGTGTTATGGTACAATAGATATTCATGATATAACATATCGTCTAGAAATCTTGAACAAGTGGAACACACATACTTTGTAATATAAGTACTTCAGTTTAATTGGTAAAGAAGGAAAGAGGTCCGGGACCGTTGACGGTAAGACAAGAGACAAAAGTACGTAAACTGACAAATTCTACGAAGTATTCACCTTAGTACGGCATACACAGGAAGACACTGATAAGTAAATCGTGTTACAAGAGGTCCAAGTAGATACAACAGTGTCCACTGTTCTAAAGTTCACGATTCAGTGAAGTCAGCACAGACTGAGAAAAACTGTGATACCTGACGTCGGACGGTCCGAGGAGACAGGCATCTAAGAGGTCCGCTCTTATGGCCTCACCCAACGGTACGGGAGGAGGTCCCCTAGAAGGACTGGGTCGTAAGTTTGGACGCAGAGAATGGAGAGGACGTGACCGTTTGTCCAAGGAATGGTGGACGTGGTGGACCCTTCGGGGAGAAGGAAAATAATTCCGACTCTTTATAAGGCAATGTACGCTTATGGTACAAAATTGAGAAGTAGGTAGTTACCGACAAACCTAACAAAGGTACAGAACCGATAACACTTACAACGACCTCACTCCTACCCCGTGTTTCTATCGATAACCTAAGACTAAGTTTAAGAAGACTAATAAAAACTCTTTTCCTTGTATCTCTGATTCAAACTTTTATATAACAAAGTCGAAATTCTCATTGTTTCATTAAACCACGACGAATCTTGGAACACTGGATACTTCCACGTCCCTTGTGAAAAGGAACAAAAGATCCAAAAGTCCACTCGACGAGACTCTTGGTGTGGGTCTCTGATTAGCGACCGAACGTCGGTAAGTATCTGTGCACCGAGTTACCTACACGTAAGAATGAGAAGACCACAGAGTCACTTCTTCTAGATGCATACAGTGTGGCCGAAGGCGATTTGACCATTTCTGTTACCAAACGGTTCACGTAGAGGGTTTTACAACAACTACTACCCTGGAAATCCCCATTCCTCCTTTTCTCTTCTATGTAGTCAGGTTGTGTCGTAACCTTGTGAACTCTAGAGTAAGTTGGAAGAAAAATGTGTTACCTCCTTTTGCCCCTAGTTTTGTTATTAAAGTGAACCTCTACAAAAGATTCAGATTTAAGGACCTTGAAAAAAAAAAAGTTAATACTACGACAAGAAATGTGGACTTTATTCCACGTTACTTCAGTAAACCAGTCATCAATTATTACCGAAAAACTCAGGAGTGTGAATACACCCAGACTCGTGGTACGGGATACTGGAGTGAATCTCAGTCAGTGAATATTTCATTTTACCCCTTATTATCCTAGATAAATTATCACTACGACACTCCTTAATATCTGTAGTTATCCGTCTTATGAATCATAGTAGATCCCGCATACTTCTTTCGAATCACATACAATTAATAAAAACAACGACACAATACAACTATTACTACTACTACCACTATTACTATTACGATGAAATATTTAATTAGAAACCTATTACTACAAAGTCGTCAATTATATAAAACCGTTAACAGTTCCTAAATTTTCTTTTGTATAGAGTATTTATTTTAAATATAGTGTCCTCTAGTACACAAAAGTTAAATAAAGTTGACTACAAACTGTAAGAACTGTGACTTGGTAATCGAAGAGGGGTTTCTTCATGATGTTCAACTACTTATCGAATACTAAAAATTGGTCCAGAAGAGACAGTAACCTGGGTCCACTTCAAAATACCCTCCCCTACTGTATCTCCCGACGTCACTTTAGATTGTTCACAGTAAACTATTAATTTGTTTACTTAGTGAGACTGGCGGTTTCGTCAACTGGTGGTACTGCTGTCTTGTAATTCTGAATCGTTAAGTACTAAATTTCAGTCCTCCCAGTATTTTTAGTCACAGACACTTACAGGGTTTCTTCTGAGTGAATCGAGACTTATGTCTGACAGGGGTGTCAAGATCTCTTGTCAGTAGGCAGTGGACCAGGAGAACATGCGTCTTTCGTCGGTGGCCTTTCCTCTCCGTTTCGAGGTTACTAAGGTTTCTTTGGTAGACTTACTGTCCACAAAACGCTACAGGGATCGGTCGGGGTACCAGACGATAAATGACGGGTGGTTGACCGGAGGAACCCCGGTGAAAACCGGTGAAGGTTCGGTGAGAGATATATCGTCGGTCTCCCCAGAAAATTTTTAGACTGACCCAGAATGATAAACAAACGAACTTCGGCACACTACTTGAAGGCAACACGAAATTACATTTAGGTCTAGGAAATTCGACCGAAAGTTCTGGACCGTACTGGGTAGAGACCAGGAGAGAGACAGGAGAAGAATCTGGAGGGGTGGGAATAGAGACGGGAGGTCTGTAGCTAGTAAGAAAGTCTCGAGGTCTCTGTTGAGAGAGAGAGGGAAGTCTTGGGACGTCGGAAACAAGAGTGGCGAGGGATCAGGATCTTGAGAGACGAGACAGGGAAACACACTGACAGAGGACGAGTAGGAAGTCTAGAGTCAAATTTACAGTAGGGGAGTTCGCTCGGAATCAGCTGACGCGAGGACCCATAGGAAGAAGGGACGAAGTAACGAAGGGAGTGTCGTGAGGGTAAAATTTCTTTCTGAAAATTTAACAGAGACAGAAATAATGGACGAATACTTTTTCCCTGAGTCAGAGGAAACGAACGGTCGGATGTGGGTTTATAAAGTTAGGGACTATAGAGAAAACATTCAGTGTTTAATTTTTTATAATTGGGATTACGATACAATTGTACGTAACTTGTAAAAGCCACCCGGTCCGAGATTCGATTCGTGATACATGCCTACGAGAGTAAATAAGGAGTTGGTTCGGATAAGCACCCAGGTACGGGTCAGTACAGACTGAGAAAACGTTGGGGTATCTCCCGTCGGACAGTCCGAGAAGTCAGGTACCCTAAGGGGTCCTTTCTTATGACCTCACCCAACGGTGAAGGAGAAGGTCCCCTAAAAGGGCTCGGTCCCTAACTTGGGTGTAGGGAACGTAACGTCCGTCTAAGAAATGACGAACTCGATAGTCTCTTTGGGTGTGGTTTGGATACTACTGACGATTATAGTATGGATAAACCTACTCCTCAGGCTTCGTTTCTCATAAATGGACAACTTAGACTCCGGTGTCTCGATCACGATCGTGTCGTCCCAAATTTGAGTCCGTCTCAAGTCTTAAAATTCGAAATGGAAACATAGCTTGGTGACTTACGTTCCTAGAACCGGTGTAGACTAACCGACTTAGGAAACCCCAATAGTTCTAAAACGAGTTCGTAGTGAATGAGTCACTCTGAGAATATAAGTCAAACTTTACTACAGTGGGACTTAAGTAATGTTCGTTGTAAACAGTGTGATAAAGTTATAATTTATAGACATACGAGTGTTTAGATTTTAAGGAGGAACCCCTTCTGAGGGACAAAATAATAGAAAAGGGAGATAAGGAGGACTTTTCACTTTCACTTCAACGAGTTAACACAGGTTGAGAAACGCTGGGGTCCCCGACATCGGACGATGCGAGGAGGTAGGTACCCTTAGAGGTCCGTTCTTATGACCTCACCCAACGGCAAGGGAAGAGATCCCTCAAAAAGGTTGTGTCCCTAGTTTGGACCCAGAGGGTGTGACGTCCGTCTGAGAAATGGTAAACTCGGTTGTCCCCGAGGAAGATAAGGAGGATTTTACGTTATTTTTATAACTCGTCTATAAAATAGAGTCAAAATAAAATCTTTAACCCTTACACTATTACTTGTTCTACCCATTCAGGGGATGGAATACATCGAATATTAAGTACCGTTTCCCTCCGTCTATGATCAGAACTTTTAGTAAATAGTTTATTTTAGTAAAATCCATCATCATTATAAATACTTTACTTTTTATATCCTTTTACCTCTGTTCTCTCAGATCCCTAACCCATGATGGTATCTGTCCCACCATTCTCTATCAAGGGGACTCCTACACTGGAAACTCAGTTCTATATTCCTATTCCAAACCCCCCTTTAGAAAGGAGTGTTCTCCTATTTTGATCATAGGGCCCACATACCGTGTCACTTCATCACTTCGTTCGACAATCGAAAGTCAGTACGGGTTGAGAAACGTTGGGGTACCTGACATTGGGTGGTCCGAAGAGACAGGTACCCTAAGAAATCCGTTCTTATGACCTCACCCAACGGGAAGGGAGGTGGTCCCCTAGAAGGGATGGGTCCCTAGTTTGAACCCAGAGAAAGTATCGTCCGTCTAAGAAATGACAGGTTCGGTTGGTCCTTCGGTCATATCTTCAGGTTTCGACTTTTCGTCGATCAGCACATGGTTCTCGTCTTGTGTCCACAAAAAAGGGGTCCAATGCTTTACAAGACCTGGGCTACAGTGAACAGGGGTCCATACTACCAATTAACATATGTAGTTGAAATGACCCAGTTTCCTATGAGTGTGTAGACTAATTTGTAATACAGGTTCATATACACACTCCTTGAAAGGTCTTCTTTCAAATTGATCCACCTCATGTCGTCTACTGGAAGGAGTCACACCTACCCGTGGTGGGCCAGGTAGTATCTGGACTTGTCTTGTTTTTCCACTCCTTCTGACTCAAACAAGACCTTGGAGTTAGAAGAGGACGGGAACTACGAGGACCAAGAGACCCGATATCCGGGTCCAACTCAAGATGTGGTAGTATAAAGACCGAAAGTCTGGAAACTTACCGTAGGGGTCCGAGGGCCAAGAGGTCGAACGACGACCGTCCGACATTTTGAAGAGTCAGAAGTATTATCACACTCGGTTAGGACATACAATTTAGAGAAGGATGACCAAGACAAAGAGACACGTACGATTCAGTGAAGTCAGTATAGGCTGAGAAACGTTGGGGTACCTGACATCGGACGGTCCGAAGAGACAGCCACCCTAAGAGATCCGTTCTTGTGACCTCACCCATGACCTCATGGGAGGGAGGGAGGAGGTCCCGTAGAAAAACTGGGTCCCTAGTTTAGACACAGAGAATACAGAAGACGTAATCATCCGTCCAAGAAATGGCGATCGTGACGGACCGAGGTCTCTTGAGGTTAAGTATGTTCCGAAGTCAACGTCGAACGAACAGTCGGAGGTGTCACGGAGGACACCAGGAGTTTCGGAGTTTCGGGACACCAACAATTGGTGACGGTTGTGTGGATGAAAGAAATGTGGTGGTCAACACCCCAGAGGGGACCACTCCAGAGGTGACTTGGTCGACTCTGTGTTAACATCGTCGAGGTCATGGGTCTTCGGTCGACCTGGGTGGCTCTGAGCACAAAAAAGTAATCCACAGGTTCGGTAGACCTAAGGTAGTAAGTCTTCGATTGTCTTCAATTGAAGTCCCTTCTGAAACCGGTTAAACTCTGTTCCCTGTCCTCTCCTCTTCGACTATTTAGAAAGTAGGAAGGAAGAGACTGTTTGAGATTTTATTTAACACAAAGGGGATACCAAAGGTATTCAACAGGTTTTTGGACCCGTTCTTCGTTGTAAAGAACACCGGTTGAACCAGTACCTGGAGGAACTGAACTACAGAAAGAAAGGGGTGAAGTACGGGGTACCAAAAGAGTGAGAACGAAGGGACTCTACCGTGTGAGTTTACTTTA
The DNA here is from genome assembly GCA_006410555.1 of Capra ibex. NCBI lineage: Eukaryota > Metazoa > Chordata > Mammalia > Artiodactyla > Bovidae > Capra > Capra ibex. The sequence continues at coordinate 92,023,970 of SJYO01041852.1, forward strand.
TAGTGACTGAGAGAAAAGATTCCTGACCTTGATACTGTCTTTTATTCGGACCACCCTCGTATCTCTTTCTTTCCTGTTCTCCGTTCTATACTTCACCTGTTCTACCTATTAAATTTAAGATATCCCAGAACGTCCGGTCCTTTCCCTCAACCTAGAATAAAGTTAACGTTAGGTACCTTTTCTCTATCGTACTAGGGTAAATTTATAAAAATTTTCTAATAAAACCGATGTGACACCCATTACCTGAGAGTACTTGTCTCAAGTACGACATGTAATCCGGGAGTTATGTACAAATGACTAACTACGCACTTACATATTTAAGATATTACCCAAAATAAGAGGATCAATCGATCAGACCCAATTTAGTAAATAGAACACGTGCCCAAGTGGGTAATTTTTAAAACACTATAAGTCCGACGTATCTGTGTAAAAATAAAGTTATCAAAAAGGAAAGTTAGGTATTTGAGGGAAGAGAGAATATGGTGAGGGGAGTAAAAAGGGGGGAACCCATGGTAAAAAAACAAAAAAACAAAAAAAAAAAATCAACTTGAATCCAATTGTCTGATGTACCAATTAAATTTAAATTTAATTCTCTACTAAATCATTCTGAAACGTAAAGACTTGAAAAAGACATCGACGTATCTTTTTTTCCTTACAAGAAAAACAGTTCATTCATTTGACTTATAAAACATTCCATCAGAGGACGTAATAGAGACGAGTACACGTGACACTTCATCTTAACACCGGGGAATATTACCCTCTCGATTCGTAAATTCGGAAAGGTACATTTGGAAGTCCGGAAAGAAAAAAGGTAACTTCTATTAACACGTACGACCTTTAACGGTTGGAGATCCTTCTTATAATAATTAGAAGATACTGTCAGTCTGAAGTCGAAACCCGACCACCCCCGACCACATCCCACCGGTCGTTCATCTTCCGTCCCTCGGTTAACAAGGAAGGAATGTCTCCTATGTCGTAAGAAGTATAAGAACCATTTCGGAAAATAGTCATAAATCTCGGTTTTGTTTCTCTTACTTGTTAAAGAATTTAAAATATAATACAAGGAATCGGTATTTCAAGACGTATTAAGTTTATATAAGGTAAGATAGAAAGAACGGTGGACAGATTTGAGGGAGAGATAAAGAAGGAGTTATAACTCTCTACTCCGACCGACCTGTCTTTAACCGAGTCGTAATCTCTGATGTTACGGACGATCGAACCAAGAATTTGGGTTCTATTAGGTTCGGTTGAGACTCACCCTCGGTTTAGTCCTCGACTTCTCTCCCGTTTAGGGTTCTGGTTTCCGAATTTTTCTCCTTACATTTATGTTCTTTCTAAACTTTGTTTTCGTCCCCTAATTTACTTAAGTTTATTTTCGTACGTCTCTGATGTTCCTTGCTCAACCGTACTAATTTGGTCTGTAGAGACCCCGTGGGTCCAGAACGGACTTAGTCAGTGTCCCGAGTACCACACACGTAAAAACCCCCGAATTAAGTTCTACCTCTTTCCTGAGGAGGTTAATGAGAACGTCGGATATAAGATCGACTACAGATTTTATGAGAGTACCCCTGTGACGAGGACAGTGAGACGGAAGGGGGGACTTTTGAGGGAGGAGTGTCCTATGCTTCGTAAGAAGGAGAGTGAGATCAGGACCATATACTGGTAGTTAGACCTAAAGGGTTATTTTCACACAACTAAACTTATCATATCTTACTTTGTCTCGACATATGTTAAAATAAAGACGTATTATGTGTACGTACACAAATGTAGGAGAAGGATGTGTTAAGTTCTACTAATTCAATTCATGTAAAAGAAAGGGGATTTAGAAGAAGAGGCAAAATGTCAGACGAAAGACTGGAGTGAACCTCACTAATGTAGTGACGGTGAATTGGTTTTATACAGTTAGTTTTGACTTTCTCCTGAAGATAACAGTTCTAAACAGTTTAATTTAATATATACATATATCAGTGTTAAGAGAGGTGAACCGATACACTAATCACCTTAATATCTTTCGTCTGAAGTTATTTTATCTATAAGTGTACTTGTTCTGACTTTAAGTCGAGTTGTGCATTTACATTTAGAAACATCTCAGTTGACGCAAAGACTCAGACTGTAAAGGGAATAAGTTTAAGAGTAAGTAGAACTTTTAGTCGTACTTTCGTACCCTAAGATATTCTGGTCTCAAATTCAGAACCGATCTACCGAATGATCGGTACCTTATAAAGAAGAAAAGGTATACCTAAAATTTCATGATTAACTTGCACCAAAATACAAGTTCTAGAGTTCCTAAAACGTAACTTACTAACATACTCAACTTGAAACAGGTCCTTTTATCTTTACTGACATCCATAAAGTCCGTTCTTCATAAATTATGGTCCTCAATCTAAATTATGGTTAAATCGTTATAGCAACCTTCTAGACTTCCTAAATTGTTTTACTATACCATAAGAACGAGTTTTGGGATCTTGACGTCCTTCGACGATTCTGACGGGTCACACGTAGTTTAAACGTACACGGTGACGTTCTCCGGTGTGTCGATGTATGAGTGACGTCTAGACTACCAGAAGACCCCGATGGGGATGTGTTAGTCCGGATAACGATGTCTTTGACCATACATGTTCGGACATCAGTAACAAGAAGGGGTTTCTCTTTTGAACACTGAAGGAAGATAGAAGATTGTTTTACAGGAACGGAATGGTAATCGTCACGGTTTTGTCTTGATACTATCCTTTTGTCGGACCCTTACCCTCGAAGGTCAGAAGATCGGGACTACCATGTTCTCTGTCACACCTCTCCCGGTGATCACTAAGTCTCAACAATCTTTTATATCGTGGTGACGACGATGACAATTCAGCGAAGTCAGTACAGGGGTATGTGTCGTCGGGTGGTCCGAGGGGACAGGGACCCTAAGAGGTCCGTTCTTGTGACCTCACCCAACGGTAAAGGAAGAGGTTACGTACTTTCACTTTTCACTTTCACTTCAGTGAGTCAGCACAGGTTGAGTCGCTGGGGTACCTGACGTCGGGTGGTCCGAGGAGACAGGTACCCTAAAAAGTCCGTTCTCATGACCTCACCCCACGGTAACGGAAGAGGTTTTCGTAAATTCAATATACCTTTAGGACTGTTGTCTTAAACCTAGTGTAACGTCATTATGGAGTTCACAGGATTCTTATATTAAATCACGAGTACAATAAATTTGTACTATACTTAATGACGATGGTAGAAAGGTTATAAATCACTTTTACAAAAGATTCTTCGACCTTCTCCTTTTTCATGTTTCTTTATGGGTTACGGTTTCGAAATTTTCTCTAATACCACGTAGGTCTGTTTTACTAACAACTGTTATTTGTACTGACACTGTATCCACGACGACGACGACGATTCAGCGAAGTCAGCACAGGCTAAGACACGCTGAGGTATGTGCCGTCGGGTGGTCCGAGGGGGTAGGGACCCTAAGAGATCCGTTCTCATGACCTCGCCCAACGGTAAAGGAGGAGGTTACATACTTTCAGTTTTCAGTTTCACTTCAACGAGTCAGCACAGGCTGAGAATCGCTGGGGTACCTGACGTCGGATGGTCCGAGGAGGTAGGTACCCTAAAAGGTCCGTTCTCATGACCTCACCTCACGGTAACGGAAGAGGTCACTGTACCCATCTCCAGTATAATTCTTACGTTAATATCAAACCCTTGAGTACATATGGGCACCAGCTAAGTACAGTTAAATACCGTTTTGGTTATGTCATAACATTTCATTTTATTTCATTTTTATTTTTAATTTTTTTTTTCTTACGTTAATATTCAAGTTATAGGACAATAGATATATTGATATTCCTTTCTTTTTCTATCTTCGAATATAAATCGAAAGAAGTAATAAGTAACGAACTAGATACTGAAGTCTACAATTAAGTATCTATAGATAAAGAACTTAGTGTTAGAGGGTTTTTTTACTACAGTCGAGGAGTTTAAACCTATACTCTGTTAGTCTCCGTAGATGGTAAAAAAAGTTATAAAATGATTGAGGGAGGAGAGAGAGAGAGAAAAAAATTGGTAGTAGAATGTTGGTGTCACTGATGTCACGGATAGATGGTAAAGAATAGTGGTTTGGAGTGAGTCCGTTTAAAACTTACCTATCCATTGTTTTAAAATTGACACAAACATAACCAAAATAAAAAGATTCGAGATGAAAGTAAGTAGTATGTAAAATAGGAAAATTTTATTACACATAAATGAACCGGTGTAGTTCAGAACCAACGTCGTAAACCCTTGTAATAAAGTAGTACTCTTTAGAAAGTGACTCCGTACCCCTGAGAGATCAACTCATGTGGGTCAACGAGACGCGGTACACTTTGGAATCAAGAGACTGATCCCTAACTCGAACACAGGGGACGTAACGTTTCCACCTAAAAATTGGTGACCTGGTGGTCTTTTAAGTGGTAGTATGTAAAATTGGTTCAAAGTCAAGTTAAGTCAAGTCAGTGAGTCAGCACAGGTTGAGAAACTCTGGGGTACTTGACGTCGTACGGTCCGGAGGGACAGGTAGTGGTTGAGGACCTCAAATGAGTTTGAGCACAGGTCACTCAGTCAGTTCAGTAGGTTGGTAGAGTAGGAGACAGTAGGGGAAGAGAAGGGTGGGAGTTAGAAAGGGTCGCAATCTCAGAAAAGTTTACTCAGTCAAGAAACGTAGTCCACCGGTTTCATAATCTCAAAGTAGAAGTCGTAGTTAGAAAGGTTACTTGTGAGTCCCGACTAGAGGAAATCCTACCTGACCAACCTAGAAGAACGTCAGGTTCCCTGAGAGTTCACAGAAGAGGCTGTGGTGTCAAGTTTTAGTAGTTAAGAAGACACCAGTCGAAATATCAGGTTGAGAGTATAGGTATGTACTGGTGACCTTTTTGGTATCGAATACTAAACGAAAATAATATCATGTGTAACCAACGTTACTTCTTCCTTTTCCATTACACATAGACTAAGTAACTCATAATTATATGTGGTGTCGTCACTATCATTCCTCTCCCATTATCCGTCCTTCCGGTCCCCAGAGGTTTCCCTCCTTTATCCGAAGTTCACAGTCCGTAAAAAAAAAAAAAATTAGAGAGGGAATTCACCGTCCTTCTTTGTTTGAGAGATACCTTTTCAAAAAGAATTCGATACAATTACTTTGATCCATAAACGAAACCTTAAACGGAAAGAAGTTTTACCAAGGTGGATTCTGATTGAAAAAAAAAAAAAAAAGAAAAGAGTTTGGGACCCGACTATCATCGAGTTGTTTGGTCGTAAGTATAGTCAACAAGATACCAACCCCCTACTGTGTGGAGTACGGTAGGATAGAGTTTTTACGTATAACACCCTCTCGGACACCAACCAATTAGTCGAGATTAGACTAATTGTCGGAAGATTGTCTGTGTTCAATCGAACGATTTTGATCGTTTTCTCCCGTAAGAGGTAGGGGGAAGACTACAGACACAGTCTTTGAAAGGGACAGGGAAAAGTGAAATTATTTTGACGATATGTTTTCGAGAACTCACTAGTTCGGACCAGGGACCAGGACTTCAAGTTAGAAGAAGTGTCTAGTACTTAGACTGTATCAAGTGGCTTTCGATAGTCATTCCCTACCAGACTTACGGTTGTCACAAAGGGTATTCAACCCTTCTGTACTAATAAGAGAATTAAATTTCTTTTATTTCGACAGGGTTTTATAGAGTAGGTTGTTGATTCTGAACTTACTATTAACTCCAATCTATACGTTTTCTCCCTCCCCCCGAACCGAAACCCCGTTAGTTCTTTCTCAGAAGGTCCATCGTCTTTGTCGTCCACGTTTCTGGTATTTGTTCTCCTTCACATAAAACAAAGTACAGGACTTTTTTCAGTCCATATTGATCCTACATTTTATCCTCCCCTTCTCATCTTTAAGATGTCTTCAATCGTCTAGTTTCCATAGAATAATCCGTACGGTCTCTTAAACCTGAAATAGTCCGTTCCCTTAATAGACTTACTAAGTTCATCCTCTCGCCATACCAGTTAAACTCAAGACCCTTCTGATAAAGTACACATGACACTTTGGACCTAACGACCCGTATAATGACTTGTACCCGTTTGACAATCGTTCGATAACGTTGTCGAAGGAAGGGACCACCACGTCTGACATTACGCAGACAGATGTTACGCCCTCTGGGTCCAAGTTAGGGACCCAACCCTTCTAGGGGACCTCTTCCTTTACCGTTAGGTGAGGTCCTGATAACGGACCTTTTAGGGTACCTGTCTCCTCGGACCATCCGATGTCAGGTGTCCCTGTGTTTCTCAGTCTGTGCTGACTCGTCGAAGTGATATAAGTGATATACGATGAAGGGATTAATAGTAAACATCCATTGTAAAAAGGTAGACACCAGCAATGTGGACCCGAGGTACGCAACCGAGGTAGACAGGTAAGACGGAGAAAGAAAAGATGAAAGGTGGGAAGGAAAGAAACTAGGATGAGTTAGCAAAAAAAAAAAAAAAAGGGGAGGAGGAGATCGAGTGTAGTGCAACGGGATACGTAGGATACCTCAAAAGTCCAGTGAATCGAGTAAGTCGGACTACCGTCTCCCTGGGACAGACGGAGTTATTCCGTTGTCTACTACCTCTGCACTCAGTCGACTCCGAATCTCCCCTATTAGAAGGGACCACCGAGTCTGTCATTTCGTAGACGGATGTTACCCCAAGCTAAGGACACAACCCTTCTAGGGGACCTCTTCCTTTACCGTTAGGTGAGGTCGTGAGAACGAACCTTTTAGGGTACCTGTCTCCTCGGACTATCCGATGTCAGGTACCCCAGTGTTTCTCAGTCTGTGCTGACTCGCTGAAGTGAGTGAGTGAGTGAGTTCAAGTTATAATAAATAAAAGTAAATAGAAATAATCGTTTGATTTAGTAACTATAAATTAGGAAAATCGATAACTGGAAACGTATTTACATCGATATACCAAAGGACCTCAAGAAACAAATGAACCGGATTTTAATAGGTACGATTGTTATGGTTGTATATGACTCATGTACACGATTCACGAACTTTACGTCAAAGAGTAAATTATGACTTTTTGGGAAATAAATGATAATATGAGAAAATACTCCGACTCCTCCGACTCCGAATCTGTCCATTGTAAACGAATTTTAATACTATAACTAAAGAGTATCGAGTTAGGTCGGGTCCAGTCGATCTGTGATCTTGGTTTCGAAAACAGGTTGATAACTGTACACTAACTGTTGATAAGAAAAGGACACTAAGAGTGTTAAACCCCTGAAATCTACCCCGTATATCGAGGGTCTTTTACGTGTCTAACCTCTTTATTTCTCTAAGACATTACTATATAAAGTTAAGAACTTTGTTGACAGTCCATCGACTACTATAAGATAATTCTCTAGAAGTAACAAGAGACAGAGTACTTCTTTGGTTCTATAGTTCTCGGTTGATCTAAACAAGTTCAAATAAGTCACTTGCGACCAGTATCCTTTGTGGGAGAAGGTTGTTGTGTTCTCTTCTGAGATGCGTATTTATAGTGGTCTACAAGTTATGACTTTAGTTTAACTAATATAAGAAACGTCGGTTTTTACCTCTTCGAGATATGTCAGTCGTTTTTGTTCTGACCCTCGACTGACACCGAGTCTAGTACTTGAGGAATAACGGTTTAAGTCTAAGTTAAACTTGTTTCATCCCTTTTGGTGATCTGGTAAGTCCATACTGGATTTAGTTAGTGAATACTGATATGTCACCTTCACTATTTATCTAAGTTCCCTAATCTGGACCATCTGTCTCACCGACTTCTTAATACCTGTCGTCAAGTACTGTAACATGTCCGTCGTTACTAGTTCTAGTAGAGGTTCTTTTTCTTTAGACTTTTCCGTTTTACCAACATACTCCTCCGGAATGTTTGACGATACTTTTCTTCTGTTCGTTTTTCGTTTCTTCCTTTCCTTTCTATATGGGTAAACTTACGTCTTAAGTTTCTTATCGTTCCTCTCTATTCTTTCGGAAGAAGTCACTAGTTACGTTTCTTTATCTCCTTTTGTCATCTTACCCTTTCTGATCTCTAGAGAAGTTCTTTTAATCTCTATGGTTCCCTTCAAAAGGACGTTTCTACCCGTGTTATTTTCTGTCTTTACCGTACCTGGATTGTCTTCGTCTTCGATAATTCTTCTCCACCGTTCTTATGTGTCTTGATATACGTCCAGTCCTTCGTCGTCAATCTTGACCTGTACCTTGTTGTCTGACCAAGGTTTATCGTTTTCCTCATGCAGTTCCGACATATAACAGTGGGACGAATAAATTGAACATACGTCTCATGTAGTGCTCTTTGCGACCTGACCTTCTTTGTGTTCGACCTTAGTTCTAACGGCCCTCTTCATAGTTATTGGAGTCTATACGTCTACTGTGGTGGGAATACCGTCTTTCACTTCTCCTTGATTTTTCGGAGAACTACGTTCATTTTCACCTCTCACTTTCTCAACCGGATTTCGAGTTGTAAGTCTTTTACTTCTAGTACCGTTGACCAGGGTAGTGAAGTACCCTTTATCTACCCCTTTGTCATCTTTGTCACAGTCTGAAATAAAAACCCCCGAAGTTTTAGTGACGTCTACCACTGACGTCGGTACTTTAATTTTCTGCGAATAAGGAACCTTCTTTTCAATACTGGTTGGATCTATCATATAAGTTTTCGTCTCTATAATGAAACAGCTGATTCCAGACAGATCAGTTCCGAGACCAAAAAGGACACCAGTACATACCTACACTCTCAATCTAACACTTCTTCCCACTCACGGTTTCTTAACTACGAAAGCTTGACACCACAACCTATTCTGAGAACTCTCAGGGAACCTGACGTTCCTCTAGGTTGATCAGGTAGGATTTCCTCTAGTCAGGACCCACAAGTAACCTTCCTGACTACAACTTCGACTTTGAAGTCATGAAACTGGTGGACTACGCTTCTAAACTGTCTAAACTTTTCTGGGACTACGACCCTTTCTAACTCCCGTCCTCCTCTTCCCCTGCTGTCTCTTACTCTACAAACCAACTGAATTTACTGAGTGACCTGTATTCAAACTCATTTGAGACCCTCAACCACTACCTGTCCCTCCGGAAAACACAATGTCAGGTAACCTAGTGTTTCTTAGTCTTTACTGTCTCACTAACTTGACTTGACTTGACTGACTAAGACACTCGAACGTGGTTTCACTGTAAATTCAGGAGTTGATGAGTTGAGGTTTCCGTGATGACGAAAGTGAGACAAGTAGAGATCTACCTTTAGAGTTAACAAAGTCTCGGTATCATGAAGAAATTTTGGTATTAAGTTCGACCGTGTGTGTGAGGTTACAAGTGACGTCGTGTTAAATGTTGTCGGTCCTATACCATCGTTGACTTTATAGGTATTCGTTTACTTATTTCTTCTACGCCAGGAATGTATGTCCCCCTATAATGAGTCGGTATTTTTTCTTTACTTTGACCCAGTAAACATCTCTGTAACTACCTGGATATCAGACAGTATGTCTCACTTTATTCATTCTTTGTCTTTGTGTTTATACCATATAATTATGTACGTACGTCGTAGATGTTTTTACCATGTCCACTTGTGTAAACGTCCCGTCCTTCTCTCTGTGTCTACATCTCTAGTCTATATACCTGGACCAGCCCCGTCTCCCCAACTCTACTTGACCCTCTAACCTAACTACGCATGCGTCACAGGACTCAATCTATCTATCTACAACCCTTCGACTATATTTCGTGTCCTTCGGGTCGAACCACGAGAGACCACTGGACCTACCCACTCTACCCTCGAACCCGACCCTCCATCAAGACTCCTCTCCTATATACATATGTATACAGACTAAGTGAAGTAACGTGTCGTCTTCAATTGTGTTATAACATTTTGGTAATACGGGGTTAATTTTGTTTGTTTGTTGTCGTTCTGTGAACCCGACCAGGGTATCTTGTTTCGAAGGTTCCGTTCCAGAGGTTGAACTACTGCTGATTAGGACGACCCAAACGTGGATGAAAGGAAGGATGAGAAGACGGACAAGTAAAGGGACGAGAGAATTGAGAGACATCGTCAGTTGTGAGAACCGTTACATCCAACACTATGAAAGCCCTGAAACTACTTCGAGTTTTGGAAACTTTTAATAAGTGTCATAAGACAACCCTCGACTCAGTAGGAAATACACACATATTACTTTTACCTATCTCTCGTATAATAAAATCGGTAGGTTGATTTGTTTAAGTTCGTTCGTCTTGACAATTACAGAGGATCTCTTATGTTCCGAATTATTCGTTCTTAAACGAAATGTAATATCGGGTTCTACTCTTCTATTAGGAGATTCACGGGACTACTAGGACACCCTTTCGATGTCAGAACTCTTTTTGAATCTCCTGAACACGTGTCTAACCGTACACAAAATGGGAACACCTAAACACTCTTTAGTTTTAGGATTTAGTGTCCGTGTTTTACCCCCGACATAGGTTATGAGAGGTTAAGACGTAAGAAAAAGTAGAAGATTGGACATCGAGATCGAGGGTCAGTAATTAGATATTTGGCAATTTACCACCACATCCATAATTATACGTAAGGACTCCTACTCTTTCAACCTACTGTAGCGACTGAGGTACCTGCGCTCAAACTCATTTGAGACCCTCAACTCCTACCTATTCCTCCGGACCGCACGACGTCAGGTACCCCAGTGTTTATCAGCCTGTGTTGACTCGCTGACTTTAATTGACTTGACTTGACTTAGGAGTCCCTTTGACTACGCTGAAGATTTACCGGAGACCAGGTCTACCGTATTAAGAAGAAAAAATCTACCAATAACAAAATTCGATCATCTAAAGAAGAAACATTTTATATATAAATAAAAACTGAGAGTCTAGAAGTAACTCAGTACGTCCTAGAAAGTAACTCCGGACTCCCACGTCTCTAACGACGAATACCCGAATCAACGGGGTGTCGTACACCCTAGAATCAGGGGTCAGATCCCTAGTTTGGACACGGGAGACGTAACATTCTACCTCAGAATTAGTTACCTGGTGTTCCCTACGGGGGTCTACCGTACGAAGAAAATGACCCATAAAGTTCTACTATTGACTAAATTTTGTTGGTCTTGAGTAGGATATAAACAATTAATACCAACGTATATGTACGTAAATCCCTTTTTTTGTGATTTAATTTATCTTAATTCCCCATTGATAGTTAGTATGTTCGATTATAAAACCAAAAAAACTCACACATATTTTTCCAACCGTAAACACGGAAATGATCAATAATTCTATTACTGTTCATATCTGAAGACCTAGATAGACACCTTTTGTCCTTTTTCTTCCTTATAAATATGGACAATATAATCGCGAACATTGTCCCTACTATATAACTATTTAGACTAAAAATACGATATTTCTGAACAGTTTACTCAATTAGATAACTAAACACTCGTTCCAAAAATTCTCTATTTTATTCTTTCGAATAATCCGTATTAAAATGATTTTATTGTTTACCCGTATTTTTGTCAATAGAAATCACACAAGGTACACATTCTGTTTCTATATTATTCATATGTATATAAAAGAGATTAAAGAGTGAGTACGAAGTCGTATTTATAATCCGAGTAAATTCTATTTTAATTCAGTTTCGAGTCTTTTCGGTTCAGTGAACGGGTTCTGGTGTGATGAGATCCCTTTGGTTCTACAACGGTACAGAACTGAAGTCTTGGTTGGAAGAAGGTTGTCTGATCATATGACGATATCTTTAACAGTCACGATGAGTTGACTGTAGGAGTACTTTTTTCATTCTTTGTTATTCGTTCGTTTTATGACAAATAAATCACTCTAAAAGATTAAATTACCTTCCTATTTTACTTTATGAACTTTATTTTTTTTTTCAGACGTACCGACCAAGTACCTTCTCTATTTTGAGAAGGTACTTTTTCTCAAACAGAGAGATCTAAGTGTCAGGTTTCGGGAAGGAACGGGCGAGAGTGGATTCTGTACTTGTTTAGGATCGACTAAAGGCCTGTTAACTTGGACCCAGACGAAATTAAGACCCAAAGGAAGTTACCAAGCGAAAAGAGTAAGGTTCTTAGGATTCCGACTTCTCTCATCTGTCTGTCGGAGACTATGACCGCTTCACTTTCTTTTTGACTTCCCTCTCGTGTCTCTAAAAGTAAGACCTCGTCGCGAACCTGTTTATCGGGGACTCCAAGTGTAGAAGAGATCCTCAGTTCTCCTCTATGACGAGAATGGATTACGGATCCCGATAGTACCTCTGGTTCATTCCATTACTTACTCTTTCACGAAACGTTCAATACTTTGTCACACCCGACATTATCAGGTTTTGCATCCTGTCTCACTTCTAGTCTACTCTTTAAGACCTCTGTATACGACACGGGGAGAGAGTTGAGGGGTCAGTAAGAGAACAGACGATATTAAAATCGTTTAGAGACCAGCCGTAGAGTTCATATGGACGACATGGTTAGAGGAAAAAGTGAAAAAACGAAGTTGCAATAGAGATTCCAGAGATCCCGAGGAATAAGGTCCTTGTCTACGTCAGACCCTTATAGCCTCACCAGTAACGGGTATGAACATTTCCTGTCTTAACCTTCTTATTTACAAAGGTGAGGGGTACGAATCTCTCTGTTAAGACTCCGTGAAAGATCTTCTAAGAAGTCTACGAGGACGTCCCAACTCGGGGTCTACGAGAGGGGTCACAGGTCGAGTTGTGGCGTCGGAAATAACTGACAAGAAGAAGGTGACAGAATGTAGGAGAGGGACAGAGATGAAGTATCGTCAAGGATGGGGTACTACCAATTAAAATACACAGTTAAAATACAACGGACCCGGTGTTGTATATGTCTACAGATCGATTTACAATAAAGACCTACACAGACACTCCAAAAGACTTACTCTAATTATAAACTTAGTCGTCAAACCCATTTCGTCTAACAGAAGGTGTACACCCACCCGTAGTATACTAGACGACTTCCGAACTCACTTTACTTTCGAGTTCATTCTTTTTTTTTTTTTTCTTTTTAGAGACGGACTAGTAGAAGTTCGTCCATGTAACCACGAGAGGGTAGAAACCTGAACCTGAGTCTTGCCTTAAATATGGTAGTATGGTAAACATGGTAAATATGGTCGAAAGGACCAAAAGGTTGAACGACTGACGTCTAGAACCCAAAGAGTCGGAAGTATTAGTACACTCGGTTCAGAGTAAGGGAATGTCATTTAGGTATAGATAGACAGATAGATAGATAGATCAGATACATTAAATAGATAGATTACATAGATATATTAGATAAGGTCAAATAGATCGATTAGATAGATAGTTAGATAGTAAAGGGTAGCCAAGACAAAGAGACCTGTTGACTCTGATTAGGTACAGGGTTTAGTTTCTGAACGTAAGTCTGCTAACAGAGTCCGTAACGAATATCCTCCCGAAGAGAGTATCGAGTCAACCATTTCTTAGGTGGACGTTACGTCCTCTGGGACCAAACTAAGACCCAGTCCTTCTAGGGGACCTTTTTCCTATCCGATGAATGAGGTCATAAGAACCCCAAGGGAACACTGAATCAACCATTTCTTAGACGGACGTTACCCCCTATGGACCCAAACTAGGGACCCAACCCTTCTGGAGTACCTCTTCCCTTTCTACATTGAGGTCATAAGACCGGACCTCTTAAGGTACCAGACATATTGTGTACTCCGGTGGTTCTTAGTTCGTACTGACTCACTGAAAGTGAAAGTGAAATCTCTCTAGAACTTAGTTCTGTCCACTCGACTAAAAATTTGAAAAGATAAACTAGTTGACTAAGAAAGTAAAGACGTTTTCAAATGTCTTGAAGATGGTACACTATCCCTAGCACGACCCTTGTCCTTTATACTTTCCGAGGACTGGAACTCCGTAAACACCTGGTCACTCCCACTACCTATACCTTTACCTACTGACGTCACACTCCTTCACTCCCTGTTCCACTCGTAAGGACGTAGGACGGAGGGGAGAGGTAGAGTCGTAGGTACAAACCGACGTCGAGGTAACTAACTTAAAGACCAGTACTAAGGAGTCATATCTGGGGAGGAGGTCCGAACCGTGTCTAAGCGTCGGTTCTGTAGAGGGAATCACTATAAAGACCCGAACACGTCACTCCGTTACTGTCGACACTTCTTACGAGGTAGGGTCTTTCCAGTCGCTTGTCGTATTAGGTGTCTGATCGTCGGTGAGACGTGTTTCGGGTAAGGACTTTGTACCTAAAATTGGAAATCCAAAACGATTCCGTCAGGGGGTCGAGGACGTGGGACGGACCCAGATCGTCGCTACCCTTTTCAAGCTCCACCCTAAGCAATATGGTGATATGGTCTGAGACGGAAGACGGACGGTCAGAGGTATTTACGACGTAGACCACTAAACATGGACCCAAATAGCCCGTTGTCTACGGAATAATTTTTACCGTCACGACGTCGGGTTTGATGTGGTCTACGGCCTCTCTCCTCGGACCTTCATGTTGGAGTGTGACAGGGAGTAATCAGGTTTCCTAAATCGACGACCCCGAGGTCGGAGAGATTCCGTCGTTTAGGGAAAAGGAAACCGGGAAAGTGTTCAATTTAACGACGAGATTTGGTCTGAGAAATGACCATGTCTTCCAGACTTCAGGTTCCGTTGTGTCACAACGTTGTGTAGGACCAGAACGAGGTACTTGTGAAAGAGTCCGTCTGTCACCCATTTTTCCAAATCTGTCCGTATGGGCACAAACTTAGGGTAGAGATCGAAGACTCATACTCGTACGTCGAAGTAGAGAGACTCAAAGGTTAAGAAGTAGAGTTTTACCCTCTGTCGGAATTCGTTGTAAAGAAGATACAGAGATGACGACGAGGGTTCTTTACCATTAATCCATCACTCTGTCTCCACGACTGAGATCGATAGTGTCGTTAGTATAGTGTTATCGTGACTTTACCCTTTGCATGTGGAAAGTAAGCCCGTCAGAAGATGCAGTCCCTTGTCATTTAGATATGTAGCTAAAAGATTTAAAATAAAAATTAATTAAAAATGACCTCATATCAACTAAACCCAAAGGGACCACCGAGTCACCATTTCTTAGGTAGACGGTTACGTCTTCTGTGTCCTCTGGACCCAAGCTATGACCCCAGTCCTTCTGGGGGACCTCCTTTCTGTGCCGTTGGGTAAGGTCATAAGAACCAACTTCTTAGGGTGTCTGTCTCCTCGGATCACCTGATGTCAGGCATCCCAGGTTTCTCAGTCTGTCTTGAATCACCGACTTGTCGTTGTTGATTGTCAACTAAATGTCGCACACAATCAAAGACGATGTGTCGTTTTACTTAGTCAATATACATATGTATGTAGATGCGAAAAGACCTAACAAAGGACACATAAAGTAATATCTCGTATCTCATCTCCAGGGACACGGTGTGTCATCCAAGAATAATCAATAGATAAAATCTAGGCACTTCACACACTCCCAACGAGTCAGCACAGGCTAAGAAACACTGAGGTACCTGATATATCAGGTACCTTAAGAGGTCCGGTCTTATGGCCTCACCCATCGGAAACGGAAGAGGTCCCTAGAAGGGTTGGGTCCCTAGCTTGGGTCTAGAGAGTGTAACGTCGGTCTAAGAAATGGTCGACTCGGTGTTCCCTTCGGGTAAAATCTACATTATCGGATATTTTTCCCGAAGGGTTTATCGAATCACCATTTCTTAGGAGAACGGTTATGTCCTCTGGGTTCTCTGGACTCAAACTAGGGACCCAACCTTTCTGGGGGACCTCCTTCCTTTACTGCTAGGTGAGGTCAGATGCACGGACCCTTTAGGGTACCTATCTTATCGGACCGTCCGACGTCAGGTACTCCAGTGTGTCTCAACCTGTGTTCACTCCTACTCGTACTCACACATATTTTCCTTTTTTTTCTTCTCTCTTACTGTCACACACACAAACCCCGTCAACACCTTGTCGGAGGTCCTCCCCGACTACGGAATCCCCATATTTTCTCCTCCCCCTTTCGTGGAGACGAAGAAAGGGACTGGGGCACTCGACAAGTCTCGGAAAGAGACACTAGGTAGGTCCCGAAGTGACTGTGTAGACATTACGAGAAGAGGCGGGAAAGGTACGGTCTGACACGGGAAGTTGTCGTTAATTCAGTAATTTGGTGAGACTCAGAGTCAAAGAGTAGACATTTGACCGGAACTTTATTTTGGTGGTCCGGACAGTTAGGGTAACTTACATGACTCCGTTGTCAACACTGGTATGAAACGTATACTACTTAGGGAGATGTACCGACGAGTAATGGGTAAAAGGACCCAACATTCATATCAGCTGAAGAGGATAGATTTTGTATAAAAACCTATAAAATATATACGACAAAATGTTACAAGATAAGTATTATATTTTAGTTACGTGGGAGAATAATAATGTAAATTTTCGAATATTTTTTAAAACTCTTCTTTTGTTTTCAGTGGGAAGTGGGGAGAGATGTGTAGAGTAGGACAATTATCACACCATATAAAGGAACGTACTAGAGACGTGTGAAACTAAACTAGACCGAACCAAAACTTCAACTTGTTAGACTAGTGGTCGACTCTCTTATCCTTCTCACTTCAGGCCCCTCCGTTCACTCAGTTGTGTATAGAGGTCTAAAAATCATTTCACGTTGACTATGAATGTAAACCCAGGAACTAGACTTATGATTTCCTCCTTGTGGGTTTCCCCTCTTTGTATACAAGAGGGAGGAGTTTCACAAAAGTTTGTTTATCCTCGTCCCGAGGTTCCGAAGGTCGAGTTAACAGATTTATTAGTGAAGTGGTCCATGTTCGAATCACCAGGTTTGTCTCCGACCCTGTTTTCTCTCGAATTGTCGTGACCTCCTACCTCTCTCTCTCTCTCTCTCTCTCTCTCTCTCTCTCTCTCTCTCTCTCTTAAAGAAAGACCCTGGAGATCCCTTGTGTCATTCTTTAGTGTGTCCCGGAGTCCCGATTCCTTCTCTTACAGGTAGATGTCCTTCCAAGTGTCTTTTATTTATTTCGCCAACTCTATTCTTTTCGGAGACCTCATCGGAACTCCCTCACAAGTTCCGGTTCCCGTACACTTCGTCTCTAACGGAGGTCTCCGGAACCCTCGGGTACCTACACTTGTAAGGATAGAAGGGGAATTGAGTCCCCGGAATTGGACTCCAAGTTCTTTGAATTTTCGGTGTTTGGTGTCATCTTATATTTTTCGACACTGGACCGGTGATTGTCTTTAGTGTCTTGAAATGTAGTGTAACGTTAACAAAGGTTTAATTTTAAAATTTTGTAGTGACCACAAGATAGTGTCCTTAATAATTCAGATGATGATCTACAATAATAAATTATATAATTATTTCTGTATATAATGATATGATACAGTGTCAAAGTAACAATGACCACAAAACTATAAACCTTAGGTTATTAACTAAAGGGAACATTAAGAAACAAAACATAAAGTACGTCATTTTGATAATAAGAATCTCAAGTTTTTATTTATATCAAATCTTCCCCAGGTACTGTATCTTTCCACTTCTCAGAGAGGAAGTCCCACATGTCCTCTGAACCTCTCTCCGAGTGTCCTCTAAGGTCTCCGTTTTGATTTCTCGGGTCGACGAAAACCAAGGTTCTTTGTCTTTTAACCTGAAACTAAATCGTTGTTCCCATGTATAATGGAGTTTATTAAAATTTACGTTTCCATTCTGACCGAAACTTGACCCAATCAAGTCATCTAGTGTCTACTGTACCCACCGGAGTCGAGATACGTACAGAGGTGGGACGGTAGGCGTCGAGGTCGAACCACTGTCCCACCAGGAGAGTACTGATGATGGACCTGATGTCCTCGTCAAATCGATAAACGTAACGATAATAAATATGGATCGTTCTTCGTCTCTTTGGGAATAAGACGACAAGAACATTCGTTTCATAATTTTGGAAGATCGTCGAGGAGGACTACTGTGTAGCCGCTTCTAAATCAGTATACGGACAAACAATTAATTATTATTCATTTTACTATACTACTCGTCTTTACCGAACCCGATCAATCTTTTTGGGAGGGGATATGGGAGTCCAGTTCTTAGACAAGGGTTATTACGTATAACACCAATTTGACGCTCCTCTCTCTCCTTACTTAGAACACACCCGGTAGTACACTGGAGGTACGGAAAGTTAGTAGTACAAGAATCAGATGTACAATTGTACAACCTCTACGACCTAAGTCAAAAATTTGTGGACGATATCGTAGGACGATTTTTAGAAACATACGTCTTCGTAATCCTTCCCACCTACTCGTCCGCAATCCACATCTGAGTCCCATTCACTACACACTATAAGAAGAGTCTCCTCGTCATTTCCAAGTACGTCGGAAGGTTAAGTACATAGGTTTTACCTGATCTCCATTGGTCCTTGAAACGTTTAAGGTTTACAGTTCAGGTGACGACTTCAAGGTGATAAAACCAGTGAACTTCTCTTCTCGGCTGTGTAACCTTTTCTGGGACTAAGACCCTTTCTGACTTTCGTCCTCCTCTTCCCCTGCTGTCTCCTACTCTACCAACCTACCGTAGTGACTGAGTTACCTGTACTCAAACTCGTTCGAGGTCCTCTACCACTTTCTGTGTCTTCGGACCCCACGACGTCAGGTACGCAAGCGTTTCTCAACCTATACTGAATCTCTGACTTGCTGTTGTCTTATTGTTCCGGTGACCTGTTCGGGGTTCTATTAACAGAGATGGGTGGTAGTCTGAGGAAAGTAAAGAAGGTCGTCCGGAATGTTTGCAAATAGTATAAAATAGACGTATGGTTCTTTTTGCGTCTCCTCGTGACCGATCATCAACTCTTCCTTCTGAAATACCACTTTTCTAAAATCAAGTTTAGACTCGGGGTGATTGAAACATCTAAGAGACATAAAACCAAAGGAGTAAACGTTCTAACCTTAATGTTCGTGTTACTAGAGTGTCCCACTACCACCCAAAATTTATGGTAACGTACGGTGAAGACAAAACATTCAAAACCGTACATGTTTCGTAATTCATTTAGAATGACTAATTTTATTTTAGAGGGAAGATTAGAAGGAAGGAGATTGATCCTCTGATTTTGTTATGTCCTGGACAATGGAGTCTGTACGGAGATTAAGTTCACCACGTTACAAAATTCACGAGTTCTCTATAAAAAGTCTTGTGTTAGTTTTTGTATACTTTATTGGGTGAGACGGAAAAGTGACCATTCTACCCGTCAGAACCACCAATTCGTATTATTTCATGTTAGTCGAATTTCGACTTGAACTCCGGTATTAACAAGAGAAGACACGAACTGAGACATGTGCAACGACGACAAATCGTCACTTCAGTACAGACTGAGAAAACACTGGGGGCACCTGACATCGGGTGGGCCGAGAGGACAGGTACCCTAAAGAGTCCGTTCTTATGACCTCACCTGACTTCGCAGTAAGGGAAGAGGTCCCGTAGAAGGACTGGCTCCCTAGTTTGGGTTCAGAGGACTTAACCGTTCACCCAAGAAATGGTGACTGTTCTCTTCAGGTATGAATGTACAAGTGTACAGGTTTTATTTTGCTTGTAAGTCTGTTTTTCAATGACGGTCGTCTCTGGTGTGTTCAGTAAACGTGTGGGACTTAAGAGTCCTAGAGGGTCGAATCACTCCATATTTCCTTTGACGCCGTAGTGAGTACGGACGCACCACTACCATATCCGACTGATATCGTTCGGTAGGAAGAGAGACGGTCCCGGGAGACGTGGTCAGTTTTGGTCTAGTAATGGACTCGTCGGTCCTCAGAGCGTCTACGAGTTCTCGTTAGTCAGGGTGTAAGGAGGAAACGTCGAAAGTACTGTTCAAGAAAGGTTCGGTAACCAGAGGAGTGGCGACGGTGGAGTAACCTTTTGACACGGAAGGGCCATATGAACCTGAGTGTCGATACTCAGGTTCATAAACCGACAACTCCTCGGTTTACTGTGAGGTACGTGAGTTCTGGAACCACACTGTTTCAGGGAAAGACGTACAAAATATAGTGGGAGACTATGGACCCACTGGAGACTTTTAGTATTCCAGATATACCAGAGAAGTCTCAGAAAAACGTGTAGGACATAGGTATTCCCTGGTCCTTGGTACGAAGTAAAGACACAGAAACAGGTCCGAGAAGGGTAGGCGTATATATACGTGTGTGAGTATGTCCGTGTGTCTAGGTAAGAGCACAATTTTGTCCGTCTATACGGGTTTCTATTTTATCTATTAACTACCGACCTCCCTCATCAGACCGGGAGTGTAGGTAGAAGTGTCACAGAAAGGACGGGTTCTTCGTCGGGACAACGACTCTATGTCCATTGATTGATAGGTTTGTCACTCGTTTCCTTCTGTTTAATCGTCAACTTCCTTTTTAAGTTTTACCGTCAACGTAGTCCGTCGTTCTTTTCATCGGTGGCCTCTTTGGTATAACAGATGGACGATCCTCACGACTCACATATTTCTTATTTAACCGTTCACAACTGTCTAATTACTACCACCGTAGACGATCCTTGTCCACCACGGAGTGTCACTGCCACTTCTACGAGGACCTTAATCCGTTGTAGGGAGGTTTGTGTGAGTCCGAAGATGAAAGTCTCACAGACTCTAATCATACGATGTGAGTCCGGAGTTTCTTAACTTGACTAATATCCCAACTGGAACTGTACAATCAGTAAATAACAGAGACAATTAACTTAGAAAGAGATAAGGACACAAAAGGATACTCATAGAGTCATACTCTTTCTTGTCTATTCGACCGGAGAAGACATACCGTGCGTAAAGACTCCAGTACTTTCTTTACAGTCTACTATACTTTAAGGGATTTAGTATTGGGTGCCTCGAGTCCCTTTCAGTTTCTTCCATCAAGGTGACTTTCGTTCCGACCTTCGGGGACCTGGAATCCACTACCGGTGCGGGAACTGACTTTAATTGTTTGTGCGTTAGTGTGACCGGTAAACGTTGGGAAACCAAATGAAGAGAGAGATCTGTTAATCGAAGATTGAAGAATTGCCCACTCCCCATTAGAGTTTTTCACAATGATCTAGTGTCTAAGAACCTCTCAAGAAGATAACTGAATTACACCTTTCTTTACTGAGTAAACAGATAACTCTGTACGTCCATCCATTCATTCGATGAGTTTTGAAACCCGAGTAAACCCTTCACCATCCCCCAACACCTCTCCCAAATTACACGTATAGAAGTTGTGGGAAGGTTTCGGAGTAAGGGATCAACATTACTGGAGAGTGTCAACAGACGTTTTTAGGGTCGTAGTAGAAGGTGGGACATCGTAGTGGTGACTACAGGTAGCACCCCTGAGGACAGGACGACTTGTATCGAAAGACGGGGTCACCAGTGACGGAATAGGGTTGGACCGGGACCCCTTCACCTATTCTTACGGTTGTAGACTTGAATGTCTTTATATGTCTTTACTACATTAGAGGGATCCAGAAACGGAGGAGTAGAGACTTTATATCTTTCATATGTGTCCGTTGTAAAAGATTCGTGAGTGAAATACGTCTGTGAGACGTTCGTAAGATGTTCACAAATGAGTAAATTAGGACCCCCTCCTTTCCTGTTTGATTGGGTTATACGAACGGACCTTTTAGGGTACCTGTCTCCTCGGACCCCCCGATGTCAGTCACCCAGTGTTTTTGAATGTGTACTTACTGGATGAGTCGTCGTCGTCATTATAAATAAATTATGACAATCTCAACGTCATTTATGATTCATTTAATTATCAATATTCACTAATCTTGTAATAAATCTTAAATCATCTGTACAAAGAACCTCTTCCGTTACCGTGGGGTGAGGTCATAAGAACGGACCTTTTGGTACCTGTCTCCTCGGACCATCTGACGTCAGGTACCCCAGCGTTTCTCAGTCTGTACTGACTCACTGAAGTGAAAGTGCATAACCTCTTCCTTTACCGTTGGGTGAGGTCACAAGAACGGACCTCTTAAGGTCCCTATCCCCTCGGACCACCCGACGACAGATACCCCAACGTATCTCAGCCTGTGCTGACTTCACTGAATCGTCGTCGTCGTCTTCATCGTCTGTACAAAGAGATGTGCAAAGACGATCTTGACAATGATACTAAAGAAGTCGATGAAAAACAATAATATAATCAAATGGTCTCAACGGTATTGTTTTTGGTATTTGCTCCACCGAATATAAAACCCCGAGGTTCTAGTGACGTCTACCATTGACGTCGGTACTTTAATTTTCTGCGAATGAGGAACCTTCCTTTCAATACTGGTTGGATCTGTCGTATAATTTTTCATCTCTGTAATAAAACTGTTGTTTCCAGACAGATCAGTTCCGATACCAAAAAGGTCATCAGAACATACCTACACTCTCAACCTGGTATTTCTTTCGACTCACGGCTTCTTAACTATGAAAACTTGCCACCACAACCTCTTCTGAGAACTCTCAGGGAACCTGACGTTCCTCTAGGTTGATCAGGTAGGATTTCCTCTAGTCGGGACCCACAAGTAACCTTCCTGACTACAACTTCGACTTTGAAGTCATGAAACCGGTGTACTACGCTTCTAGACTGAGTAAACATTTCTAGGACTACGACCCTTTCTAACTCCCGTCCTCCTCTTCCCCTATTGTCTCCTACTCTACCAACCTACCGTAGTGACTGGGTTACCTGTACCCAAACCCATCTGAGGCCCCAACCACTACCTGTCCCTACGGACCGTACGACTCCAAGTACCCCAACGTTTCTCAACCTGTACCACCTCACTGACTTGACCTTGACCCCCGATCTACAAGTTCTAGTTTCATCATAGTCACAAAAAAGAAGACTCCAGAGAGAGGAATATTTACCGGTACAGGAACACAGGAGTGTACCGGAACGGAGACACGAACAGACACAGGATTAGGGGAGAAGAATATTTCTGTGGACTATATAATCTAAACCAGGTGAGTAAACCTGAATAAAATTGAGATGATGGAGAAATTTCCGGACTAGAGGTCTATGTCAGTATAAAACTCCAGAACCCCTAACTCTGATGTTATATATTTAAATCACCCACCTCCTTGTCAAGACAGGTATCATCAATGCCATGTACTTGAAAGGGGAATTCAAGGGTAAGACTTTGAGACCTCCACTGAAATGTTATTCGGAAGTCACTTTCGACTCTAACTTTTATTCTCGATCTATTTCTTTCCCTTATATCTTTTGATGAATTTTGACGTCGAACCACAACGACCGGGAATTTTCAACTGAGATATTATAGGATTGCCAGGGGATGGTAGACTGGAAAAGGTCTATTTCCGTAGGAGATCGTCCAACCAAGGTTACCAAGACTAAGTCCGGTTTCAGATGTTCCAGTGTCTCTTATTTCCTTTATTACGAAAAAGTACGATAAGATTCCAGTGGAAGACATCAAGATTAAAGAACTGAGTCCTCTATGTTAAAGGGTCCTACTTACATGTAAAAGAACTTCTTTTCAGGTAGGTAATAGTAACCAAAACAAGAAACCGGGACTTTCACATTATTTTAAATTATCCAGTAAAACTTACACTAAGTTGTAAATAAAATATAAGGTTCTCTACTATATTTAAAATGTAATAAAAAACATGAAAGATACACGTTAAAAACAAGTACTAATAACAGGATAGGGACTGTTATAAAACTCAGTGTAAATATATTAAAAAAACACACGCAACGTCAAGAATAAAATTTATACTTAAAGTTTAGGTGTCACCAAAATAAAAAGAGAGAATAATCATAAGCAAAAGATTGGATTCGAGTGAAAAATTTAAAAAAGACATCGTAATAGTTAAATAAAAGGGAAAATAGTGATTCCAAATAGGAAACTTTAAAAGGAAAAAAAGTTCTTTGATAAAAGTCAACTAAGACGATAGACTAAGAAACGGTAAAAGATTTTATTAAGACCATTTCAAATCGTTAAAACGAATATAAGGAAAGTAGTTGTAAAAAAAAATTTGAAGTCTCAGACGTATTCAGGATTCGGTAAAGAAAAGAAAGAAAGAAAAAAATTTTAAATTAAATTAAAAAAAAAAAAATGAAATTTTATAACATAACCAAAACGGTATGTAGTTGTACTCAGACGGTTCCCACATGTGCACAAATAATACATACAAACTTTAGACCTCTCTCTTCAAAGAAGTCTCTGTCAATGACCGAGGGTCGTTAACCCTTCCATTCGTCTTTTATTTCCCCTCTCTTTCAGTTGTGGAATGTTAAACTAATTACCAGAGTCAACGAGGAGTCAGGTACGGGAGACCGGACTTCCGTACGTAAGTAGATCAGACTCATAAGTTCCTCAAAATCACGAGTGACATTTCAAGACCTTTAGAATCCAAGAGGCACAACAATCGACGAAAAGAAGGGAGAAGGACTAACAGGGTCCACTGACGAAACTATTATAATGACCGTTATTATACCGTACAGAAGTACCAAGAAAAACGAGACAGAGATTTTGATTAGACACCAGAGACACTCCTATATAAGAGAGGATAGACATGTTGAGACAATGTATGGAAGTAGTAATTTCTCAGACTTCAACTCAGAAAGTTGTGACACTGTTAATAAAATCTCTCGACACGACACGAATTAGTGAGTCAACACAAGCTGAGAAACACTGGGTTGCATGACATCGGGCGGTCCCAGGAGACAGATACCCTAAGAGGTTCGTTCTTATGACCTCTCCTACCGGTACAGGAGGAGGTCCCCTAGAAGGGTTGGTTCCCTGACTTGGGTCCAGAAGGCGTAATGTCCAACTAAAAAATGTCAAACTCAGTGGTCCCTTCGGGTATATAGACAGGTATTTAAACTTCTCCGAAAATAACAGGATTAAAATTTTATATAATAAAGACTGTAAGAAATATAAAAACATTAACCAATATACCGAAGAAGGGGGAAACACAAAAATTTCCACTATAATATAAAAGTAAATAAATAAGAAGGATTTTAAAAACTACCCAAAAGCCTCTCTTATACTTATATTTTCAAATTAATGTAGTTACTGATGAGTAAAATATATGTTAAAAAACAAAATTCTGGAAAGGGGGTCATACTACAAAGATAACTACACAAATACGTTACACTATCAAGATGGTGAATTCTATAATTGTATAAATATTGTTATCGAAGTATTTATTATTATATCTATACCTTTTTAGTTACCGATTCAAAATAAATTCCTCTTGGTTCTCTTCCGTGATAAAAAAGGATCAGTGAGCAGGTCCTATTCTACTTTTGATGTTTTAAGTACTTTCGACCTCGAAACAAGATAATGAAGGGTATTGTGTGACAAATACGATCATGTGTCTTGTGTCATTTAGAATCGTTCGAATACAATTTACTTACCTACTTACTTTAGGTACGAATACTCAGGAAGTCGTAGAAGTATTAGAGTGGAGATGAAACTAGTGTTTGTTAGGGAGTTTCTTTTTCTCGTTTATTTCAAGTATACCCTTTTATACCTATCGTTCGTCTAAGAAGTGACTGACTCGATATTCCCTTCGGGACGTATGTGAGAATCCAATTAGATTTTAGTGTGTCTTTGTTTTGCCGGAGGTTTCAGGTGTAAGACGACTTTTTATAGGTTATATATACCGGTTATTCCTGTGTGGGAGACTAAGACCTTACTGGTACAATTAAAACTGAAGTCATAGAGAGGAGATCGAGGGACGGGTCCCATGCTTAAAAAGTTGAAAAAGTATTGGTTTTCCTTTTTCAGGGAAAAGAAAGAAAGGGGGGTCTTGTTTCTTTTACAAACAAGGTTTCAAGTTGAATTAAATAATGGTTAATCTCCCGTCTTTGACGAACGGCAAAAATCCACTGTTAAAAAAAAAATCGAAGATAAGGGGAATTTCCATTTCTTTTATTAACGTCGTGTCCATAGAATACTGTTCATTAAACTTTTGTTTATGGGTAACCCTAATCTCAATCACATCCACATTATTGACCTCCTTACCATTAATTTTACATATCTGACACATAACACCTTTTGACATATCGTTAATCGTCGATATCCGGTCTACACAGATACTTTTTACCGTTACGGAAATGTTAAATTACAACTCACTCTTTTCTTCTGTTGTATTTAAACCATTGTATTACGACATATTACATTCGATCTATCAGTGTTGTTTTCTTAGGTATAAAATATATTCTGATATTTGTTCCTTTTTCTGTCTTCAGTTTCTGTGGTCTTATCAACGAAAACCTTCTCCCTCCTTTATTTTTACCTTCTACCCGTACGTCACCTTATGTATATATGTATATGTCTACATATTTACGTACGTTAATCTGTCCAGGGAACGTCTCTAGTTAATATTAAAACTTGATACTTTCAGAGATGGATTACGTTGTACTCTAATTTTTGTACGTTTAAACATTCTGTATTTTTCTTCATACTTAAACTGTTCTCAAACGTATTTGAGACCCTCAACCACTACCTGTCCCTCCAGACCGCACGACGACAGGTGCCCCGGTGTTTCTCAGTCTGTACTGACTCACTGACTTGACTTGACTTGACTCGACTTTTTCCTCATACTACTTAAGAGTGACCTAGTCCCCGACGTTTATTTCTTAGATAATATAATTTATCCTTTATACGACACCAATACTTCTTCTTTGTTTCTGATTTTCATTGTAGTTTCTAATATGGATCTT
This sequence comes from Capra ibex, assembly GCA_006410555.1. NCBI lineage: Eukaryota > Metazoa > Chordata > Mammalia > Artiodactyla > Bovidae > Capra > Capra ibex. Next base: position 92,050,655 of record SJYO01041852.1, read on the forward strand.
GTCTTATTTGGGTGTGTAGACTAATTAATTAATTAATTAAAAACCAGTTAATTAAAAACTGTTTCCTCCGTTCGTACATGTTATTTCTTTTCTGTCAGAGAAGTCATCTACCGGTCGGATGTCTAACCCTCTTTTATTTTTTTATATATGTATGTTTACCATAGATTAGTTTAAATACTCGAAAACGTACCGTTTCTTTTAGTATTCCTTTTGTTTTTCCGTCGGACGTCTAACCCTCTTTTATAAACGTCCACTACTCTGGTTGTCCCCGAGTTGAAGGTTTTATATGTTTATCGAGTGTGTTGAGTTATTGTAGTTGTTGTTGTTTTTTGTATGTTGAGTTATTTTTTTTTCCCGTCTTTTGGATGTATCTACAAAGAGGTTTCTTTTACCGTTTATCTGTATGTTTTTCAACGAGTCACAACGACTAATAGTATCTTTACGCATGGTTTTGATGTTTCACCACAGTAGAAGTGTAACCAGTCTTAGTCAAGTCAAGTCAGAGAGTCAACTCAGGCTGAGAAGCACTGGGATACCTCTCGTAGTGCAGTCCCAAGGGACAGGGAGTGGTTGAGGCCCTTGAACGAGTTTGAGTACGGGTAGCTAAGTCACTACGGTAGGTTGGTAGAGTAAGAGACAACGAGGAAGAGGAACCAGTCTTACCGGTAGTAGTTTTTCAAATTGTGACCTCTTATGACCCCTCCCAGACCTCTTTTCCTTTAGGAGAATGTGACAATCACCTTCACAGTTAACCACGTCGGTGACACCTTTTGTCGTAACGACGACGACGACGACGATTCAGCACAGTCAGCACAGCTTTAGACACGCTGGGGTATCTGCCGTCAAGTTGTCCGAGGAGACAGAGACCCTAAGAGGTCCGTTCTTATGACCTCACCCAACGGTAAAGGAAGAGGTCCTTTTGTCGTAACCCGCAGGAATTTTTTGATTTTTCCCTCAATAGTATATTAGGTCGTTAGTGTGAGGTCCGTATATAGACCTATTTTATAGTTAAACTTTCCTATGTACGTGGAGTATTATAAAAGTTTTATAATTAGACTTATCTATGTACGTGACAAATGCTATCTGTTCTGCACCTTCGTCTGATTTACAGGTAGTTGTCTAGTTACCCATTTCTACTATACCATATATGTCTGTCACCTTATGATGAATCGGTTTTTTTCCTACTTTATTATAGTAAAGTCGTTGCACCTATCTACATCTCTAATGGTATGATTCACTTTTTTTCAGTCTTTCTTCTTCTGTTTACGGTATACAATAGAATGTGTACCTTTTATTTTATATTGTGTTTACTCGAATAAATACTGTGTCTTTGTCTGAGTGTCTGTATCTTTTGTTTAAATACCAATGGTTTTGTCTTTGTCTGAGTACCAATGGCTTCCCTCTTCTCTATTTAATCCTCAAACCTTAATTGTATGTGTGTGATGATAAACATTTTATCTATTTGTTGTGCTAGAATGATACATCGTGACCCTTGATATAACTTATAGGATATTATTAGACATTACCTTTTCTTATACTATTTCTTCTATATATCTCCTTTTGACGTAATGTGGTCTATGGGTTTGTTGTACCATTCAGTTCATATGAAGTTAATTTTTTTTTAATATGGATCTCTTTACATATTTTTCTTTGTGTTCATTTTATGAGTAAGATAGAAAAGAATTAGGAGGACACCAAAAGATGTAATTTTACTCACTGTACCTACAGATACAACAAGATTTATCTAAACGTCATGATCCCATATTCTCTTTCAATACTGGATACACCCGTCTTTATATTCGTATTATCACCAGTGACTCTTTGAGTCCTCTTTGACAACCCCTCAGAGTCGAAATAGAGAACCCTACACCTCCGTCCTAACGTCGGAACTTCTCGTCATTCTCGTTCCTTACCATAGGTCTGTCCTCATAGGTCCCGGAGTCCTGGTCTTTTACTTCATCGTCCATTCCTTCCTGGCGTCCCCGGTGGACGTTGGTGTCCCCGGTCAATGCCCCTACACCAAAGTATTATAAACATATAGTCTCCGTCTCGTCCTTTACCGTTGAAAAAAGTTTAAAGACTGACAATTCTTAACATATATTGTATTATTTTTGCTATAAAACAAATTAAAAATAACGTACCATTAATTATAGTCTCACCGTCTCATTATAGACAAATAGTATCATTGCAACTTTTATTTCTTTTCGTCTGTCTTCCTCTTTTAACAAGTATTAGGACACTTGGTGATAGTAAGTTAAGAAAGACCAGAAAGGTTTATGTTACCATAAAAACATTGCAACCATACGTCCCGAAGGGACCACCGAGTCTCCAATTTCGGAGATGGACGTTACTCCCTCTGGGCCCAAGCTAAGAACCCAACCCTTCGAGGGGACCTCTTCCTTTACCGTTAGGTGAGGTCATAAGAACGGACCTCTTAGGGTACCTGCCTCTTCGGATCATCCAATGTCAGCCTGTGTCGACTCACTGAAGTGGTGGTGGTGTTGATATTAAAGCGAGTTTACAAGAATAAAAGGATTAAATTGTAGTTTTAAATTCTCTAAACACTTAATTGACATATGTGAAGTGTATGCGTAGTTTTCAGACTTTTTACAATGTACCTCCGTCTAATCGGTTTTGCCTAAGAGTAGAATACCAGAGATAAAAGGTGAGAGGTAGTCTACTTCATTACTGATAAGAGAGATGAATCACAAATAAAAAGGTATAAAGTCTTATAAAAGTGTCCTTTTTAAGGGACTCTACGGTAATGTTTCTTGTTGTTTTTTCACTTTTGTACATTGAGCCACATTGATAGTATCCCTAATCTTTCTTATATACAACTTTTATGGTAAAACTCTATAGAGTTCCTCAGGAAAAAGTCCATCTAAAAAAGAGAAATCGATTTACTCTAAATTGTTTAGGTCTTCAGAGGACAAAAGTAGTGTACTGTTGAAGTACTAAGACTGTTTAGACGAGACACAGAATGGGTCCTAGACGTGTGAATTGAAAAGGTCCTACATGGGTTTGAACCACTGGGGACTAATTTTCTATTAAACTACTTGTACTTTATCTTTATGCATATGGTTGAAAATAATGAACTGTTCTTTTTTACAATCACATAGGTCCAATGGTTCTCGGTTCTTGAAAACCGTCTTTTTTATGTCTCTTTTTATTTACTTAGAATTCCTTATACCCTGAAATTGCGTAAGACGTAGATCCTTGGTAAAGGGGATTAATACGAAGGAGAAGAGTGGATCGGACTACATTAGGGTCGTATCCCTCCTCATACAGATCTCTAGATACACTCAGGAGGAGAACGTGACACCTTACCAGAAAAGACGGAATTAGGAAACCGGAGTTAAACGAGTCCGTCCCCTCTGTACCCGGAGATGAGTCAGCTTACCCCGGGACGGGATATAAAGATTTAAATTCGGAGTCTCAGTGTCACAAGAGGGGAACCTACTACTTCGAGAAACACAGACCCTCGACAGATACCAGGACAGACATCACTCCCTATTACTCATGTTATTATCCTTTTTGGATCCTCCGTCTCCTCACCGAGATTACCATAAATTCGAAAGTTAAGACCTACAAGAACTTCAGGTGGACGAAGAAAGAGGAAAACATCGAAGTGAAAGGAAGTCCCATGGAGTTATAGGTACTTCTTAAAGGGAAGATAAGCATTCCATTAAACTCAACCTAAAACTAGTGAATATCCATTTCATTGGGATTGACTACGTATTTATTTAAAGGAAGGATTTCCCGTCACTACTATGGAAACCCGAAACAGTTTCTTCTTAGTCATTTAATTCCACCACACCTCACACCCTCATGATTCTAAACTAAAAAGAGACTAAAATAACTCTATATTGCCCCGTATTTTGCAATGTACAAAGTCCACGTGTTGTATTACTAAAGTATATACATACATGACACTTTACCAATGGGTTTATTCAAATCTATAATGGGTAATAAAGTGTATCATCGTATGAAAAGAACTCTACTCTGGAAAATTTAAGAGAGAATTGTTGAAAATTCATGTGCTATGTCATAAAAATTGGTCAGTGGTACGACGAGTAATGTACAGGTCTTTCCTAAATAGAACATTGATCTTCAAACATAGGAGACTGGTGGAAATGGGTACAGAGGGTGGAGAATGGTGGATGGGGACCGTTGGTGACCACACAAGAGGTAATGATTCTCAAAGAAAGAAAGAAAAACTAAAGTGTATATTCACTCTAATTATGTCACAAAAAAAGAAAGACCGAATACGTTCACTGTCTTAAAGGAGAAAAAAAGGACCGATTTATTATCAGGTGACACATTTGTCTCTCTCTCTTTCTCTGTGTCTCTATTTATCTACTGTAAAAGGAGTATTTAAAAAAAGAAGAAAACGCCGAATTGTACACTAGATGGGATCTCTTACAAGGTACACGTAAACTTTTTTTTTTACACACTAGACACCAAAACCCCATCTTACAAGACAAATATAAATAATTCAAATGGAAAAACTTATATAGTGAATTTCGATAACAGGGAATAATAAAGACAACCCTACTAGATATGGAACTACATTCACTCCATAATTTCAGGAGACACAAATGATATAATAACAATTACAGAGGGAATTATAGACGATTATAAACGAAATGTATAAATCCACAAGGATACAAACCACGTATTTATAAAGGTTTGCGATACAGGAGAGAAGTCTAATTGGGGAAATAGTGACTCATTTTGAGGTAAAAAAATTTTAATGTTCGAAACAATCTTTCAGATAAAACAGACTTATAGTGATGAATTAGAAAGAAAAGTAAGAGTAAAAGTATCTAATTTAAAAAGATAGGAAAGTAAAATACAGAAATCTAGACTTTACTCATGGAACATCCGTCGTATATCTACCCAGAATTAAAAAATGGGTAAGTCGGTGATATACAGAAAACTAATCCCGTAAATCGGGTAAACGTAAATTTCCCTAGTGACTATCTGTACATGAATAACGAAAATTAATTAACGAAGTAAAAAAAAGACATCAAAAAGAGACAAGGAGAGAAGTAAATGATTCGAGAAGGGACACTAAACTATTAAAAGTAATCACAATACAAACCTAAGAAAAGAGAAATAAAAAACACGTACATGATATTCCAAAACCAAACATCAATGGCATTCCCTACATACACATATGTATATACACTAGTCAGTGAGTCAGCATAGACTGAGAATTACCGGTGTACCTGACATCGGATAGTCCGAGGAGGTAGGTACATTAATAGGTCCGTTCTTATGACCTCACCCGACAGTAAAGGACGAGGTTCTCTAGAAGGACTGGATCCCTTACTTGGGCGTAGAGGACGTAACCGTCCCCCTATGAAATGGTGATCACGGTTGACCCTTTGCGTTACACACATACTTATATATACCGTCAAACATAATATATCGACAAATAAAATTCGAGTATCAGTGAATTCAAACTTTCATAAGATTTTCGTGGTGTAAAAATGAGGTAGGTTTTGTAAAATACTAAAACTATAGTATAAAGTGTGGAAAGTTAAAACAGATAGGGAAATAAATTATATTATCAACAACGAAAACGATGAAAATGGAAAATTAGTAGTGTGATCGAAAAATATATCGGAAAGATGACGAAAATGACGTGACCACTATAAAGAGAAAGTAGGTAAAAGAAAAGAAAAGAAAAAAAAAGGATAATTATCGAAAAGATAAAAGACGTATTTCTTCTGGAAAATTGTAAAGAAAGTTTCGATCAAATCACTATTACCTGAGAAAATTAAAAACAAACAGATACTTTAATAAAGAGAGAGAAAATTAAGGTTTAGTATTCGAACGACCTATCTTATCAGAATTAAGATAAAAAAAAAAGAAACTCTAAAATTTATATAGTACTGTGAAGGAAAACCGGACGTTTTCAAGACGACTTGTTAGTAGTTCGTCGTTATATTCCCAAGGGAACATCCGCCGAGTCAAGTCAAGTCAAGTCAGCTAGTCAGTAGAGGCTACGAAGTGTTGGGGTACTTAACGTCGTGTGGGTCCGGAGGGACAGGTAGTGGTAGAGGGTCTCAAGTGAGTTTGAGTACAGGTGGCTCGACCATTACGGTAGGTTGGTAGAGTAGGAGACAGCAGGGGAAGAGGAAGACGGGGGTTAGGGAGGGTAGTAGTCCCAGAAAAGGTTACTCAGTTGAGAAGGGTACTCCACCGGTTTCATAACCTCAAAGTCGAAATCGTAGTAAGGAAGGTTTCTTGTGGGTCCCGACCAGAGGAAATTTTACCTGACCAACCTAGAGGAACGTCAGGTTCCCTGAGAGTGTCAAGTTTTTGTAGTTAAGAAACCACGAGTCGAAAGAAATGTCAGGTTGAGAGTGTAGGTATGTAAAGGTGACCTTTTTGGTATCGGGACTGATCTACCTGGAAACAACCGTTTCATTACAGAGACGAAAAGTTATACGATAGATCCAACATCCGCCGATCATGAAAATTTTAGAATCACAAAAAAAATTTAAAAGAGACATTGAAATTTTAAATTAACACTTTACAGAATCACACCTATCAAAAACCGAGTAGAACAAAGTACGGAGATACAAAAGACCTAGACCTGTAGACAAAGGAAAGGTTATAACCCTTAGAAAAGTCAGTAAAATAGAAGTTTATTAAAAAACCAGGGAAAGAGAGAAATAAGAAGAAGACCCTACGAATATACACTTACAATCATGGGGACTATAAGAGGGTCTTAATAGCATTTGAGAGGAATAAAGATAAAGTAAAAATAGCACCAACAAAAGGTGATGAGACAGAAGGTCTAACGACTGGACAGAAGACATAGTAGATTATACAACAACTAAGGGTCATCACGTAAAAAGTAAAAACAATAATATAAGGAGTCTACACTAACAAAGAAAAAATACAAAAGATTGAGAAAGAAGATCAAAAGTGTACAATAAAGTAAGAAGAGGACTTTAGTCACTCGAAAAAAAATACTGGTAATACAACTTGAGATAGTCCATTTAATGAACAGAGGTAAAGTGACGTGATAGTTGTACCTACCTCTTCCTTTACCGTTGGGTGAGGTCATGAGAACGGACCTCTTAGGGTACCTGCCTCCTCGGACCATCAGATTTCAGGTACCCCAGTGTTTCTCAGTCTGTGCTGACTCGCTGAAGTGAAAGAAAGAAGAATAGTTGTACCTTCCCCTTCTGTTTTTTACCGTGAGTAACCGTGGAGAAAGGACCTCTAAAAATCGTCAAGTATACACAAACCGTCTACGACAATCCAATCATTTACATAAAGGAAGTACATAGTAGAATGAAAGTAGTCCAATGAAACCTCAGTGATAAAAGAGTGATACGGGGTCACAACCATACAGAATGTGTTCAGTGAGTCACTATAAGATGAAGTCTACAGGGGAGTTCCAACAATTGTGACACAGAAATGGAGAGGATAGACAGAGATACCCCAGGGCCATGTTTACATGACAAACAACATATGTCTTCGACAATAAGTCGGTCGGGTGTCAAGAAGTCTTCTTAAACCAGATGTTCATTCACACCTAAGGTACACAGATACTGTTCTCCACTCAAGTCCCAGTAGGATGTTCCTTGACCTTGGAGATATGGCGTAATAGATAAGTAGGTACCTATCTGTCTAATAAAGGTACAGAACCCAGAGTATTTACTATTACGTTACTTATACTCCCGGGTCGATAGAGAAATTCTCTCACTATAATGATAGAGAACATCCATATATGAGTCATTACCTTAACGACCTACTATGTCGTCCAAATAAAAAATAAAAACCCCTTTGAGTATGATAAAAGGTACCGCCAACGTGTTAAAAGTAAGGGTAATTGTTATATTCGTATAGTATCCGTAAAGGTAAAGAGGTGGAGGAGTGGTTGTGAACAATAGAGTATAAAAACTACTAGCGGAAAGATTGTCCACACTCTAGTTTAGAGTAACAGAACTAACTATAAAAGAAATACTACTCACAACAATTCGTGAAAAAGTTCATTGACAACCGGTAAACATACAACATGAGAAAACCCCTTTTTTTTTCAGGTGAATTAAGTGGTCAACCTGACTAACTCCAAATAAAAGAAAGAAGGAAAAAAAAGAAAAGTGACAACTCAACGTACTCAAGGAATATATTAAACCTGTAATCGGAGAATAATCTATATACTAAATGTTTATAAAAGAAGGTAAGACATCCGACGGAAAAGTACTAAACAACTAAAAAAAAAAAAAAATGAATGACACGCCTTGAAAAATAAAACTACATCAGAATAAATAAAAACGAAACTACTAGGAACCAAAACCACATACGATTCGGAAAACTTAGAATATCTATACCTAAGTAGGGATTGAGAAGATGAAATCGACATCTCGGAACTCAATTAACAGTTGGGGAGATTCGGAGGTAAAAGAAATACACCATTACCCTGTAAAAGGGAGTGTATTGGTAGTACCGTTCAGTCACTTCAAAATACGTTTCCATAGATAATACCTCAGTATACGTATAAATTATAAGGTATAAGGGATGAGCCACAACATCGACTTCTTAGAATGAAGTCTTAATGTCGGAACTTCCCAAATAAAGAAGACAAAGATGTTTGAGACAGAGTAGAGTCAAGTCAAGTCAACGAGTCAGTACAGGTCGAGAAACACTGGGGTACCTGACGTTGTACGGTCCGAAAGGACAGGTAGTGGTTGAGGACCTCAAATGAGTTTGAGTTGAGGTAACTCAGTCACTACGGTAGGTTAGTAGAGTAGGAGACAGTAGGGGAAGAGGAGGGTGGAAGTTAAAAAGGGTCTTAGTTCCAGAAAAGGTTACTCAGTAAAGAAGTGTAGCCCATCGGTTTCATTACCTCAAAGTCGAAGTCGTAGTCAGAAAGAGTAGATCCTGGAGACTTTTGTCTTTAGAGAATAAAGGAAAAAGTGTTAGTCCTGGTCAAAATGACTTAACTTCCTACCTTACTAGGTCAAAAACTTTGTCGAAGTCTTTTACAAAGGTCATTAGTAAAAAAACCCCCTACACTGAGGGAGTCTGTTCAGTTCAAATGGACAACTACTCTTATTAATGTCTATTAGAATTCTCTTTCTTAGAGAACAAAAGATGTTACAAAATTAAGACCTGTGAAAGGATCCGTAAAAGAGTGAGTTCAAAGTATTACAGGAAGGTTCTTTTAATTACATTTATAATAGTAAGGATATTTGTTGTGTTTGTCTTTAGTTTTACCTCCCAAGGGGTAGGAAATTAAGTCCGTTTTAAGTAACCCGGTCCGTTTTACGTAACCCACGACTCCTGTCTACTTCTCTCATTTTCTCCACCAGAGTGAGAGGATTTCGGTTCCACTTCTTGTCTTTTAATTTTATTTTATATTGTCACTCACTACCTCCCCGGCCCCGTGTCACTCCTGATTGTCACGTCTACGTCTTTATTTGTTCCGGTCCATATTCACTGAAACGAAGTCCTGGTCTTGATTTCGACTTCTACTTATCACTACCGATAAAAACTATGAATCATAAAGTACCTTCTATCTAATCCATGACACAAAGAACCAATTAGATTATAAGGTTTATCAATACTTAAGACGGATATTACTGTTATATAATGTCTAAAAGTCAATTTTTTTTATCTTTGTTTTACATTATTCGGTGAGAACGGAGACCTGGTATCTCTCTGTAAGGTTTGTAGTTAAACATAATATTCTATTTAACCTTTGAGTCATTCTACACCACTAATTTTCATTTCTGACACTTGTATCTGACGGATTTTAGGATCGAGAGATTTTATCTCCCTTTTAATTGAATTGATACGACACAAGGTGAACGGAGTAAAAATATTTTTATCTTTATCTCTATCTCGGGTGAAGTATCCTAAGAATGTTAGTACTTTTTCCATTAGTCAGGTATTGGAAATCGTCTCGTGAATAATGTTATCTTTGAGTTACAAAGTCTTCTACTTCGTCAAGTCTTACCTTTCCCCCAAGAAACATAACTGACTTTGTCTCGTAGGGTACGACGACTAGTGATAAAGAATCTTGTAAGGAACCAAGATGATATGGTTCCTATTCTTTCTCGGAGGCAAGTCAAGTCAGTGAGTCAGTACAGGCTGAGAAACGCTGGGGAACCTGACGTCGTACGGTCCGAAGGGACAGGTAGTGTTTGAGGACCTCGGATGAGTTTGAGTGCAGGTAACGCAGCCACTACTGTAAGTTGGTAGAGTAGGAGACAGTACGGTAAGAGGAGGGTGGAAGTTAGAAAGGGTCGTGGTCCCAGAAAAGGTCACTCAACCAAGAAGAATAGTCCACCGGTTTCATAACCTCAAAGTCGAAGTTGTAGTCAGGAGAAGGTCACTTATAAGTCCTGACTAAAGGAAATCCTACCTGACCAAACTAGAACGTCAGGTTCCCTGAGAGTTCTCAGAAGAGGTTGTGGTGTCAAGTTTTCGTAGTTAAGAAACCGTGAGTCGAAAGAAATATCAGGTTGAGAGTGTTTGTACTGATGACCTTTTTAGTATCGAAACTGATACTGTCTCGAAACACCTATTTCGTTACAGAGACGAAAAGTGATGTAACAGATCCAACCAGTATCGAAAAGAAGGTTCCTCGTTCGTAGAAAATTAAAATACCGACGTCAGTGGTACATGTCACCAAAACCTCGGGTTTTTTTATTTCAGACAATGACAAAGGTAACAAAGGGGTAGTTAAACGGTACTTCACTACCCTGGTCTACGGTGCTAGAATCAAAAGACTTACGACTCAACATTCTATTGTAAAAGTGAGAGGAGAAAGTGAAAGTAGTTCTCCGAGAAGTCGAGAAGTTAAAGACGGTATTCACACCACAGTAGACGTATAGACTCCAATAACTATAAAGAGGACCGGTATAACTAAGATCGAACACGAAGTAGGTCGGACCGTAAAGTGTATTACATGCGACGTATATTCAATTTAATCGTCCCACTGTTTTATGTCGGAATTGTACGAGGAAAGGGCTAAACCTTGGACAGACAACAAGGTACAGGTCAAGATTGACAACGAAGAACTGGACATATGTCTAAAAAGTTCTCCGTTCTGTCCACCAGACCATAAGGGTGGAGAAAGTCTTAAAAGGTGTCAAATAACACTAGGTGTGTCAGTTTCCGAAACCGTATCAGTTATTTCGTCTTCATCTACAAAAAGACCTTGAGAGAACAAAAGAACTACTAGGTTGCCTACAACCGCTAAACTGGAGACCAAGGATACGAAAAAGATTTTGGTCAAACTAATAGACTTTCAAGTACCAAGTACATGACAGTCTTCGGACCGAACCTCTCAAAACTCGTAATTAAACGATTGCACACTCTACTCACGTCAACACACCATCAAACTCGTAAGAAACCGTAACGGAAAGAAACCTTAACTTTACTTTTGACTGAAAAAGGTCAGGACACCGGTAACGAGTCAAAAGGTCTAAACGACCGTATAACACACGTCGTGAAAGTGTGATAGGAGGAAATCCTAAACTTTATCAAGTTGACCTTAATGTAGTACAGGTGATCGAAACAATCAGCACTACGAAGAATTCCGGGTGAACTGAAGCGTAAGGTCCCACAGACCGAGATCCACTCACTAGTGTGGGAACAGAGTTCAGACCCAATAAAATAACTAGACAATAACAAGTCAACGGGTCAACACAGGCTGAAAAGTGTTGGGGTCCAGGACGTCGTGTGGTCCGGAGGGACAGGGAACGGTAGAGGGTCTCAAACATGTTCAAATACAGGTTATGTATTCTTTTGACTTTCTACTCCTGTTCCTTCCTTAAATAAACTAAAGATGATAGACTTAAGGTTTTTCCGAAAGACCGGGATTCTGACTTCCAAATCGGAGACATCAGAATATTCATCTTCTAAGTGTCGTAGTATGAAATCAAGTCTACCCCTCAGTCTCCTAAAGTAATTTAGGAATAGAAGAATCCCTACCTATAGTTTCTCTGGTGGTTTTTCAAACTTCTTAGAAAAACCAGAGAATGATTAAAACGTCTCATAGAATTCGTAGTTGAGTAAGTACTGTTGTCGAGAGTCTATAATTAATCATTCACTAATTATCCGTTTGAATCACTGGGTTCTATTCTTTCAATTTTAAGTAAAACAATTTGATCTATAACGGATTTACTGAGTACAGGTAGAACCTATTTTAGAAAAATGAGGAACGATTTGTCGGAATAGTTTCATTCATGTTTAAAATTACGACAGGTGTAATAAGTTGTTAAGTATTGTTGATCCTCACGTTTCAGGTGAATACGTTGAGAGAGGGTGTGTGGCACTATGAATAGAGACTCATGGGTTTTGGTGTATTTAGAAGAACTCTCGATTAATAGTTCGATTATCGTTAATCTCTATGAACCCCCAAAAAACAACAACAACAACAATTTATAAAACTCCCTTTTTTTATCTACAATGTAGATAAAAGATTAAATAGAAAAGTGTATTTTACGTAATCGTTGATAAAACAAGTAAAAAACCAAAAGAAAAACAAGCGTCTATATATCGGGAAATAAATAACTTTTTGTACAGTACTTGAACTTAGTTTTACTAGGTAAATAAGTTGGCGAAACTTTTACTAAAGGGAACTTTGGCGTTCAATCTTCTAGTGAAAAGGAACTATAAGAGCCGAAATAGTCCTCATATTCGAATGTTCAAAAATGAAGGACTATCTTATAAATACTTATCCTCTCCAAGGGAATAGATAGTTTAATATATGAGATTAAGTCGTTTACGAAATAGTAGACCTTGTACTCAAATTAACCGTTTATGTCCGGACCCGTTAAGAGTACTCTAATAAAGTCTAATTCTAGAAACTCCAAAATGAAAATACAGTTAGAGACGTTCCTTTTATTTTTAGACAAGATTAAAAGGGGTTTCATAAAACTGAAAAACGTTCACCATATTGTTATCAAAAGAAGTGTAACTACGTTTAATCTTTTCGGGGACTGTAAAAGGGAATTGGTCTGTAATTTTTTTTTTTTTTTAAGTTCATCGCCCACAACTCAAAATACGTTGATCGGTAGTTTACTCGAAGAATAAAAAGAATTCATAGGTCGTTTGGGACTTGGGTGAAATGTCAGACCTCTTTATCCGGTAGCTAAGTCGTCGTGCATTTTGGTTGACTCAAAAACGGGACTTCATCTCACAAACCGTCAACAAAGAAACCATTTAAACTCCTCGTAAGATTCTATCTAACAGTTCCCGTGAAACCTTGTTCCTACTGGTACGTAATTTAGAAAGGGAGAGAGAAAGAGAGGTCGGGTGGTAGTAGATAATTGATACTTTATAACTGTTGACTTCGAAAAGACGTCTTTGGTACTCACGGTACTCCTGAGTGTAAATGACGTTTCGAACATTTTGAGGTCAGAACACAAATTATTCCACCCTCCTCTTCCCTCTTCGGGGTGGTTCAATTCTCACATACCTTAAGTAATGGACTTTCAAGGTGACACACTTCAAATATCTGAACGTTAAACTACGGACCACGGACATTATATTACGTATATGTAAAATTAAACGAAAACAAGACTCCCACAACAGTTGAAAGGAATTATAAAATTTAGTTTCTGAAATTAAAAGAAAGATGGAACGGAGTGTTAACTTCCTGTTTCACACTGACGGAAGGGTAATAGGACACACTAATGGAACCTTCAAAGTTTGATGAAAAAAAATAGGACCAGAAATTGCTAAACATCTTCCACTTGTGACACCAAAGTCCTTCACTACACACGAAACGTAACTATAAAACACGGTTCAGTAAGAAAAAAAGTCCAAGTCTTTAGTGAGATGGAAGAAATCTTGGGGAAGTTTTGAATCAGAGATTACAGGACCGGTAAAACAGAGAGTTTCGTGAAATAAATACGTTGAATTTTAAAGGGCAGGGGACGACGGTTTTAATAAACCCTATGTCATCACCCTTTACCTACTTTCGAACCGTAAACCAACGTTCGTCTGGGTAAGAATGAAGTGCTCCTAGTGTTTGCAGGGGTACTTTGACCACGACAAAAATGGATGGGAAATAACCACACCTCCGGTTTAAACGGACAATGAGGGCCACAAAGAACTGAAGGATGAAACCGTAAGGTCAGGGGATATTACTTTTCCTGTAGAAAAAACCTACAATCAAGATTTTCCAGAACATCCAGAAGTATCTTGGTAAGTTGAAGTCGAAGAAGTCGTAATGACCAACCCCGTATCTGAACCTAATGGTACTATAACTTACCAAACGGAATCTTTGCTTGTCTCTAGTAAGACAGTAAAAACTCTAACGTAGGTTCATGACGTAAAACCTGAGAAAACAACTGGTACTACCGATGAGGTAAAGAAGACTCCCTAAGGACGGGTGTCATCATCTATGTTACCAGTAGACTCAATTTAAGTGGGTAAGGTCAGGTAAGGATCTTACAGTTGCAAGTGAGAACGGTAGAGAACAAACTGGCGAAGGTTAAACGGAACTAAGTACCTGGACTGTAAGGATACGTCCAAGGATACGTTATAACGAGAAATGTCGTAGTCTGGAACGAAGATAGTGGTCAGTGTAGGTGTCGACTCATAACAAAAACGAAACAGAGGTAGGGAAGTAAGAAAGACCTCAATAAAGAGGGGACTAAAGGTCATCGTACAACCCGTGGATGACTGGACCCCTCAAGGAGAGAGTCATAGGATAGTAAAACGGAAAAGTATGACAAGTACCCCAAGAGTTCCGTTCTTATGACTTCACCAAACGGTAAGAGAAGAGGTCACCTGGTGTAACACAGTCTGGAGAGGTGGTACGGGCACGCAGAAACCACCGGGGTCTCCCGTACCGAATCAAAGTAACTCAATCTGTTCCGACACCAGGATCACACTAATCTAACTGATCAAAAACACTAATACCAAAGTCACACAGACGGGAGAACGTTGTGTATGGCAGAATGAACCCAAAGAGAATGAAACCAACACCCCATAGAGAAGTGTCGACGAGGTCGTTTCACGTCGACGACAAGGAATGGAACCTGCTTCCCATAGAGGAGTGGTGACGGGGAGGACTGGAACTTGTACCTTATCGAGGACATCCGGTAGGCCACGGACACATCGGTGGTGAGGAACCTGCCCCCAAGTGAGGAGGACCGGCGGCGGGGACCGGAGCCGTACCTCGTCGAGGAGGGCAGACGGTGGGGACGGGGGCCGCCCCCATCGAGGAGAACCGACGAGGACGTGACAGCGTCGGAGGTTTTAGTGACGTCTACCACTGACGTCGGTACTTTAATTTTCTACGAATGAGGAACCTTCTTTTCAATACTGGTTGGATCTATCGTATAAGTTTTTGTTTCCAGGTAGATCAGTTCCGATACCAAAAAGGGTACCAGTACATACCTACACTCACAACCCGACACTTCTTTAGACTCGCGGCTTCTTAACTACGAAAACTTGACACCACAACCTCTTCTGAGAACTCTCAGGGAACCTGTTGTTCCTCTAGGTTGGTCAGGTAAGACTTCCTCTAGTCGGGACCCTAAAGAAACCTCCCTTACTACGATTTCGACTTTGAGGTCATGAAACCGGTGGAACACGCTTCTCAACTGAGTAGCCTTTTCTGAGACTACGATCCTCCCCAACCCCCGTCCNGCCTGGAACGAAGATAGTGGTCAGTGTGGGTGTCGACTCATAACAAAAACGAAACAGAGGTAGGGAAGTAAGAAAGACCTCAATAAAGAGGGGACTAAAGGTCATCGTACAACCCGTGGATGACTGGACCCCTCAAGGAGAGAGTCATAGGATAGTAAAACGGAAAAGTATGACAAGTACCCCAAGAGTTCCGTTCTTATGACTTCACCAAACGGTAAGAGAAGAGGTCACCTGGTGTAACACAGTCTGGAGAGGTGGTACGGGCACGCAGAAACCACCGGGGTCTCCCGTACCGAATCAAAGTAACTCAATCTGTTCCGACACCAGGATCACACTAATCTAACTGATCAAAAGACACTAATACCAAAGTCACACAGACGGAAGAACGTTGTGTATGGCAGAATGAACCCAAAGAGAAACCAACACCCCATAGAGAAGTGTCGACGAGGTCGTTTCACGTCGACGACGAGGAATGGAACCTACTTCCCATAGAGGAGTGGTGACGGGGAGGACTGGAACTTGCACCTTATCGAGGACATCCGGTAGGCCACGGACACATCGGTGGTGAGGAACCTGCCCCCCAGTGAGGAGGACCGGCGGCGGGGACCGGAGCCGTACCTCGTCGAGGAGGGCAGACGGTGGGGACGGGGGCCGTCCCCATCGAGGAGAACCGACGAGGACGTGACAGCGTCGGAGGTTTTAGTGACGTCTACCACTGACGTCGGTACTTTAATTTTCTACGAATGAGGAACCTTCTTTTCAATACTGGTTGGATCTATCGTATAAGTTTTTGTTTCCAGGTAGATCAGTTCCGATACCAAAAAGGGTACCAGTACATACCTACACTCTCAACCCGACACTTCTTTAGACTCGTGGCTTCTTAACTACGAAAACTTGACACCACAACCTCTTCTGAGAACTCTCAGGGAACCTGTCGTTCCTCTAGGTTGGTCAGGTAAGACTTCCTCTAGTCGGGACCCTAAAGAAACCTCCCTTACTACGATTTCGACTTTGAGGTCATGAAACCGGTGGAACACGCTTCTCAACTGAGTAGCCTTTTCTGAGACTACGATCCTCCCCACCCCCGTCCTCCTCTTCCCCTACTGGCTCCTACTCTACCGACCTACCGTAGTGCCTGAGCTACCTGCAGTCAGACTCACTTGAGACCCTCAACCACTACCTGTCCCTCCGGACCGCACGACGCTAAGTACCCCAGTGTTTCTCAGTCTGTTCTGACTCGCTGATTTGACTTGACTCGACTTGACTTGACTAACCACACCTCCGTACTCTCCAGTCCCTCAGTATTTTTGTGATCCGAGTACCCCTACAACACTTTGGATTACCTTTAAAAGGTATTTTGTGGAGTACATCATTCGTGAATGACTTACAAGTGACAGTCGACTCGAGAACAAGTAGAAGATCAACTTGTAGAAGTAGTCGATCAGTTTTGGAGGAGGTCTGATCTCTGTCGTAGTACTAAGAAGGTCTGAAAACTCCGACCTCCCATGAAACGTATATTCAATGTCAATTTTTTTTTTTAACAACTCACTTTTTATTGACTGGACTTTTGAGCGAGAGTGGATGAAAGAAAGTACTCACAGACCGAACCCTTGTAGTGAATACTCAAATATGAGTGTGGTAAAGGTCTTTTCCGTTACCGTGGGGTGAGGTCATGAGAACGGACCTTTCAGGGTACCTTCCTCCTCGGACCACCCCGACGTCAGGGACCCCAGCGATTCTCAGACTCGTTGACTCAGACTCAGATTCTCACCGAGTGTTGACTCGCTGAAGTGAAAGTGAAAAGTGAAAGTACGTAACCTCTTCCGTTGCCGTTGGGTGAGGTCACAAGAACGGACCTCTCAGGGTCCCAGTCCCTTCGGACCACCCGACGGCAGATCAACGTGTCTCAGTCTGTGTTGACTTCGCTGAATCGTCGTCGTCACTGTCGTATGGTAAAGGAGTAGACCATAAGATGTGTATGGAAGTTTTAGGTAGTGGAGATCTAGTTGGGGGGACTGTGGAGTCAGACGGTAATGAAGTGAGACCTGAAGTGACAGGAAACTTATGTCAGAAACGATAAAATCTAGATCAAGAGATATTGTTTTCTCCATATCATAAGGGGATGAGTCTTTAAACGTTGTACGTAAAGGGTAACAGTAGTCTTACTTCTGGTACGAGGAGTGACACCCTATGTTCGAAAAGAGGTCGGAGACGGGTGACGGAATGGACGATACTTACAAGTACACAAATGTTGTGAGAATTTTAAAAATTTTTTAGTGAACAGAGGTGAAAAGGTATATATTATTTATTTCACTTTCGGCGAGTCAACGCAGTCTGACAAACACTGGGGTACCTGTCAGGTACCTTAAGAGGTCCGGTCTTATGACCTCACCCATCGGAAAAGAAAGAGGCCCCATAGAAGGGTTGAGTCCCTAACTCGGGTCCAAAGGGCGTAACGTCCGTCTACAAAATGGTCGACTCGGTGTTCCCTTCGGATTCTTATGGTCGTACCCATCGGATAGGGAAGAAACCTCCTAGAAGGACTGGGTCCTTAGCTTGGTTCCAGAGGACGTAACGTTCACCTAAGAAATGGTTGACTCATGTACCTTAAAATTAACAATTGTACAAAGGGAGTGACGACACTGGTATTCTTGACTAAAAACAAAGACCAACGTTTGCGTCGAGGACTATGTATGATACCTAATTCTTCTTTTTTCTTTTTCTTCTAGCGATTTACTTGTTAAACTTATAGAAACCCTACAGTAAACTAGGACACGGTGGATTTTAATCACAGTGACAAATTTATAGACGGGGATGAAGTAGAAATAACGATTCGAAAGTGACAAAAACAAATCAACGGTTCAGCATAGTCTGAGCCGTTGTGGTCCTGACATCGGGTGATCCGAGGAGACAGGTACTTTAAAGGGTTCGTTCTTATGACATCACCCAATGGTAAAGGAAGAGGTCTTCTAGAAGGACTGTGCCTCTAGTTTGGGTGTAGGGGACGTAACTCTCCGTCTAAAAAAATGAGAACAAGAGTAAAACATGTAAGGTAAAATTAAAGTACAAAAGGGACTCAACGCATATAAATGTACACACAGGACGAAGATGACCTCACACTCTAGGACCACCAGGATGTGGACGTTCTCCGTATTGTGAAGTCTCCACGAGTCGGTCACACGACTAAGTAACAAGACTAAAGGTTTATCACCATCCAAAGAGTAAGTAGGTCGTTTCTTTAGAGGTCGTTAAGGTCCCGTAACATTTCCCTTTAAACTAGTAGTAAATCTGAGTTCGACAAAACCTCGTTAAGTACTTTTACACGACTAATTGTTCGGTGGTTTGACCTTTTCTAACAATAACCATTTTGAGAATAATTCCTCACCTAAAATGTCGGACCACCGGATCTTCTACACACGGACCTTATAAACTCGTTCTATGAGAAACTTTAACACATACTACCTTTCTGTTCGTAATCCTTACACGAGTCACAAAACTTTCTATTTTCATATATACCCCTACCTTGTCTTAAGATGGAGTCCTACGATCGTCGTCCTAGACCCCGATTTTCGGATAAAGTATCTCTTTTCGTACTTTTTATCGGACCCTCGTCCCTCGTTCCTCGAGGGATTCCGTCACACACATTACTTTTCTTGTGACCGGTCTCATACTGTGACTGTTCGACACACTGGAACCCGTTCGGACTACTGAAGAGACCCAAGATCAAATAAGAATACCGTATTTCGTAATCTTATTAGAAAAAAAAAGGTTAAAAAAAGTCTAATTTTTTATAATTTAGATCGTATACTTTATCAATTTTGAACAGGACGAGACCGTCTACGACTCTACCCCGGACCTTTAGGACGGTCTAGACGAAAGGAGAAAGGTTGTGGTAAGTCTGTACCAGGTATTTCGTAGAAATTTCTTGGATTCCGGTGGACCCTTGTGTCAAACGTTCGGTAACCAAGTGTAATACAGTTCCAGTGTACGTGTAGATTTTAAGATTTTGAAATACTAAGACATTAAATCACAGTATAAAAATATTTTTGTTAATGTCGTCATTTTTATTAACGTGTGTGTTTACGTGTGTGTATACGTACTTGTGTATGTGTTAAAGAGTGGCAAATGTTTCAGTAGGTGCACGTGATGACGGAAGTCAAAGTGAAAACGGGCCTCACCTTCTATACCTCGAATATAAGAGTAAAGTGTTTCTTTTACGTCGTTAGATATCCAGAATTTCTTCTTCGGCAACAACTACACTGAAGACTATCCGTAATTAAGCTACCGTTACTCAACACACTATGACTTGTGGATTTCATACACCCCCATATAATCCGGGACCTTTGTGTCACTTTCTTTTCAACTCGGAGGCTACAACTCTATAAACACTAGATTACTCTCTATTTACGTAGATCACGATAAAGTCGTATGTTCAAAAAAATACTATATCAGGTTCGATCTAACGGTGTCCCTGAAGGGACCACCGAGTTCGTCATTTCTTAGACAGACGTTACGTCCTCTACGTCCAAGCTAGGGACCCAGTCCTTCTAGGGGACGTCCCTTAAGGTCATAAGAACGGAGTTCTTAGGGACGTGTCTTCTCGGACCGTCTGGTATCAGGTACCTAATGTTTCTCAACTTGTACTGACCTCGTTGAATCGTACTTGTGTGTCTCCTACGCTGTCTGTCTTTCTTCTCTGTGTCGTCCCACACCCACGTGCCTCCACGAAAGAAACCCTCTCCGCCGGGCAGAAGTCACATTCCCTTATTTTTTACTACAATTCGTCTTCCTTGAGGTAATTGTTCTTTCTGTGGTTCACATTAATGACCCTTACATTTCATACTCTCCTTCTCTCCATCTTCCTCTCGGACCTCACTCTCTGTCTCTGGTCCACAGTCCCAGTCTCTGCCCACTGGAATCGACACGATTCTCCGAAGTCAAGTCAAGTCAGTGAGTCAGTACAGGCTGAGAAACATTGGGGTACTTGACGTCGTATCGTCCGGAGGGACAGGTAGTGGTTGAGGACCTCAGATGGATTTGAGTGCAGCTAACTCAGTCACTACGGTAGGTTGGTAGAGTAGGAGACAGTAGGGAAAGAGGAGGGTGAGAGTTAGAAAGGGTCGTAGTTCCAGAAAGGTTTTCTCACTCGAGAAGTGTAGTCCACCGGTTTCATAACCTCAAAGTCGAAGTTGTAGTCAGAAAGGTTTCTTGTAAGTCCTGACTAGAGGAAATCCTACCTGACCAACCTAGAGGAACGTCAGGTTCCCTGAGAATTCTCAGAAGAGATTGTGGTCTCAAGTTTTCGTAGTTAAGAAACCACAAGTCGAAAGAAATATCAGGTTGAGAGTGTAGGTATGTACTGATGACCTTTTTGGTATCGGAACTGATCTGTCTGGAAATAACTGTTTTTATGATTCTCCTAATTCCTCCACGTATAATTCCGACTACCCCTCCTAAAGTTAACCTTTCACTTTTTCAACCCAAGAAATAAAACCTTTCCGATGGAACAAAAATCGAAGACTCCAGTGTGATCACCATTTCTTAGGTGAACGGTTTCGTCCCCTACGTTCTCTACCTCCAAGCTAGGGACCCGGTCCTTCTAGGGGACCTCCTTCCGTTCCGTTGGGTGAGGTCATAAGAGGAGACCTTTTAGGGCACCTCTCTCCTTGGTCCGCCCGATGTCGGGTACCCTAGTGTTTCTCAGTCTATGTTGATTCACTGACTCGTACGGGGAACAGAAATTACACGTCTTCCCCAACCTTATCCTTTTTTGTTTGTTTGTTTGTTTGTTTGTTTTTGACCTCATTTTCTTTTAACCCTTCGCTAACGTTAATAGGTCTTCACTCTACTATTCCTCAATCAAATTTCGTTACTAAGAATAAATATTTTGTTTGTCACGTCTTGTAGAATGATTACTGGGGTTTTTTCTCTTTCTCAGAACCGGTAGACGTTAAGAAAGTATTTACAAATTATAGAGGAATACACATCCGAGAACAGATAGAGAAGTCGGAGATGGTGGAATCGAGTAGTGGTATACGAGTTTACGTCGTACTTTCATAAAAATATGAAAATATGTCCCTATTCTCTTAGAATTCTTAGAATCCCTTTTGGTGTTTCCTCTCCCTTTTCCTAAACCTATTTACATATAAAATTTTCAATTTCTACAGTACACGTTTTAATGTAACTTTGTGAGAGTATTTGACGGTATTTTCATGTTTTTCTTTTATTATTACAAGTTATCGAGTATGTTTAGTTAATCTTTTCGTGAATTGGAGGTCTTCTAGTTACCGGTTTCTTGAACTTGTCTTGTAATGTTTTCCTCTTTTTTATCGATTACTTATCTCTTTTTGTAAGTGGTCATATTGTGTTTGTTTCGACTTCTTTGTTCCTGTTTATAAAGGTACAGTTTAACAGGATCGACGATATTTTACAATAACAGACTATGATTACAACTACCTTTGACTTCGTTCTTTTGTACAGGTTTCACCCAAGTCCCCCGCTCCCTTTTACAAACAAGTTATCAAGACTACATATAATACGTAATCTATAGATTATATATATACATACATATTCAATATATATTTAATGAAACTAAATATGAGAGCGAGAGAGATACATACATATGCATATATATATACGAAAGAGAGATATATACCCTAGGGACCACCGAGTCTACCATTACTTCTGGACGTTACTTCCTCTGGGTCCAAAGAGTCAGAGAGATCTAGAGAGAGAGATACATATATATATGTCTTTGTGTATATGTATTAAAATTTTAACAATTTGGAAAACTCGGTGGTTAAAGTACTTATCCATAGATAGGGTTTCTTTATGATCTCTATGTTACTTATATATGAGTGTTGTTACCTTTATGGTTATAATAATTATCAATTCGCCGGTTTTAGACTTCGTAAGTTTATGGATCGTTACCGTCTAACACGTTTACTCACTACCGAATTACTGTGGTACTGGTATTACATCAAAATTTTTGAAATCGGAAAGTTATTAAAATAGTTCTTTTCACAGGATAACATCACCAATTCCCCCTTTTACTGTGTTTTGACGTATATACCCTGGTTAAGATTAATGAATATAGACATACAAAAATGTTTAGGACTTATAAGTAACCTTCCTGACAACGACTTTAACTTCAAGGTTTTGAAACCAGTGGACCACGTTTCTCGACTGACTAACCTTTTCTGGGATTACAACCCTTCCTGACTTCCGTTTTCCTCTTCCTCCACCGTCTCCTACTCCACCAATCTATTGTAGTACCTGAGTTACCTGCGATTATACTCATTTGAGGTTCTCTATCACCTCCTGTCTCCTTGGACCGGTCGATGTCGGGTACCCCAATGTTCCTCAAACTATACTGAATCACTCACTTGTTGTTATACTTACTGCAATTTATAAACATCCGTACATTTGGGGTTCTAGTGTAGTGTACGATTACGTGTTACAACGAATTCTTACTAAAGCTTGGTACACAAAACTTTTCGAAAAGTTTGGATGCACTACAAAGAGTAGAGTGTAGTGTTTAAAACCGATAACAGATAAATAAGAAGTTCCTTTGTTGAAAACATTACTCAAAAAAAGAAACTGTTTTTCATTAGTCACTCTATCTGTGTCTGTAAATTACTACGAATTTATCCACGAATTTAAACAGTACTTCTCTTAGTCCATCCACTGAAAACCGTCTTTATACTAATGCTTTTTGGGGTCTTTTGAAATAAGTGTTCAAACCCAGATGGTTAATAAATATACTTTGTTTGATGTTATTTTTGTGATTTTACAATTGTTCCCACTATATACCAAACCGTCTCTCTCTCTTTTAGAGAAAAATGAAAATACTAAGACTTATAAGAAACTCGTACGTGACGAACTTTTGTTCTTTTCTTATATTCCGATTTCTTTTTTTTTTTTAACTTCAGTATGAGGTGACTGGTCAAGTGTGGTGGTCTCGAAGAGTTTCCTCTGTTCCTCTTTCGTCCCTCCAGTTAGACCAAGTGTGATCCCAAATGAAAATGATAGATCCGACACGGTAATCTGTGGAACCCTTTCTAAAGTAAAAGATTACCTCTCTCGAGTCGTTCCGTAAAAAGGAGAGTAATTTTTGAAGAGTGGGGACGAGTGAAAGGGGGTACGGAGAGGGTGGGGTTTGTTGAAAGACAGGTTGGCGAGTTATCACAGAGGTCGGTGGGGTTATTAGTGGATGAAGGTCTTGGGCTAGTGGAGGAGGTCAGGAGGACAGAGTGACATGCCTCGAGAAATTAACTTGACCGAGGGCCGCGAACCATAGAGACAGACGTCTGCGACTAAGGTGCCATGGAGTACTTATTAGGCACAGTCCCGCAGAAGGACGTCAGAGGAACCGGTCCTGACACTATAACGAACTAGGAAGGAGTGTCGTTCAGACGTTTTCAAAGTTTAAACTTCCGTTTTCGGAGGTTGGTCCCACTTGACTCCTGTAGGGACTACGGCCTACTGACAACTCTTGTCTTTTTGTAGGAGGGGTATGTCTAGTCTCTTGTGGAGGGGACCTTTTCTTTTCCCTACTTCCCTTTAAATAGGTATTTAAGTGTAGTCAAGTTTCAGATGGCACACGGTCAATGATTAACGACACTGTAGGAATTTATCTTTCCTAGCCTAAATAATAGTTTTGTTATCTCACCTTATCTATGTTAATTCGGGAGTGAGATAACCAATCTTTTAACTCCACGTCTCTCGAATTTATCGAATCAACTCCAGTGCCTTGGTTCTCACCGTTGGTCCAGAGGACTGACGTTTACGTACCAAACGAGGTCTATCATTTTAAGACATCCGTCTTTCGTACTCAACTTACGTTTCAACTTGAGTTACTGCTACCTGTTTTCTGAGAAGCCCTTCCTGTCGATCCCCATGCGACATGATCTACTATTTTCTCTACACCACTGTCCTCTCTTTCAGTCCTTTTGAGTGAACTTTATAATCTGACTACCTAGGGACCCGATGTGTAGTGTTTTGACGAGGAGAAAACGAGGTTCACTCAAACCTCCTCAGGGAAGTATACCCAGTGTTACCGACAGGTCACAAGTTGAGTTTTCCATCTCTAAAAGAGGACATAGGAAGAATAAGAGTGTTATACGATTACTCACCCCGAGAAAGACATCGATTTATTAGATATCCGGTAATATGGATATCTAATACTAATACGTAATATATAAAGTAACGACAATAGATCTAAGTTTAATGGTAGGTAAACGGATCTGGAAGTACTATCAAGAATTAGTACTATCAAGAATTGACAACGAGAGAAAAATCGGATTGAAGGAATGTCAGGAAAGAATTGTCTTTGATTCATTAGAACATAAAATCTTTTCAACTCCAGTCTAGTACACTAAGGAGACGTGACCGACCCGTGATAAAATAGTCTTCTCTTTCGAGAAGTCACGGAACGAAGGGAACACCGAGTCGACCACTTCTTAGACGGACGTTACACCGTCTGGACCCAAGTTAGGGACCCAACCCTTCTAGGGGACCTCTTCCCTTTCCGATGGGTGAGGTCATAAGACCGGATCTCTTAAGGTACCTGAGGCACCCCAACGTTTCTCAGCCTGTGCTGACTCGTTGAAAGTGAAAGTGTCACGGAGTGTACACACACACGAGTGTACGAAGTCAACACAGGTTGATAAACGCTGGGATACTTGATGTCGGGTGGTCCAAAGAGTTAGGTACCCTGAGAGTTCCGTTCTGACGACCTCACCCAAAGGTACGGGAAGAGGTCCCCTAGAAGGACTGGGTCCCTTGCTTGGGAGTAAAGGAAATAATGTGCGTCTAGGAGATGACTGCCTCGATGACCCCTTCGAGAAGAAGACACAAAATCTTCGGGACTATACTCCACAACCGTTCGAGAGACATTTCCCGGTCTTGCATTTATTAACTCTAGAACACATGGTATACCAGAGTAAGTGTTGATCAGTTGAGATAGTAACGTGTGACACCGACACAAACGTAATTTGAAGTATATGTTTCCGTCGACCATCAGGTCTAAACCGGGTACCACGGTATCAAACGTCTAGGAATATCCTATATTAAGGACAAGTGAGTAATGATAAGGACTGAAATAAAGAATATGAGACAGAGAACTAGCGACGTAGGGTCTACGTGGTCAAAGAACGGCAAGGGGTGTGTACGGTACGTTAGAGGACAGGAATCAGAAGAAAGAGGCTTCTCATGAAGTCTGTGGTCCTTAGATGTACTAATTGTAAAAGTTAAGTTAGAACTCGTTGGAAGAGTCACTTTGGATTAGATCTTTAAAAAATAGAATGGTGGGGTTACGAGGAATGAAACGACATGAAAGGAGAAGGGGTATTGGATATAGTATAAATTTGATATTAAACGAATAATTGTACTCACAATAGGTGCTAGAGAAGGAGGGTGATCTTATACTAGAGGGGCCCCCACCTTCCAACTATATAAAATAAATGAATACTGTGGTTCATGGATCTTGTAGTCCGTACACTATCAATAAATCTCGTATAAACACTTTACGTTTGAGATTTGGACCTCTTCGATGTCTTTCCACGTCTTAATAGAACAATTCTAGTAAGTTGGAGAGAAAGTCGAACACACACACACACACGATTCAGTGAAACCAGTACAGACTCAAAAACACTGGGAATACTTGACACCGGGTGGTCCAAGAAGACAGGTACCCTAAGAGGTCCGTTCTTATGATCTCACCCAACGACACGGGAGGAGGTCTCCTAGAAGGGTTGAGTCCCTAGTTTGGGTGTAGAGTACAGAGGACGTACCCGTCCGTCCAAGAAACGGTGATCTCACTGGACCCTTCGGAAGGGAAAGCCGAATAAATTTGTGTTGTCCTCCTTGTGTTCCTCCACTGTGATCTACTTCTTCGAAGAGGGACCCTTCTTGTTCCACTGTAAAAAGGAGGAGAATGACACAGACAGGGAGTGTTTGGTTCTGATAGAAAACTTTTTTTGATGATGATCTTTAGCCCTCTATATTAGCTTTAACACTTTTACCCGGTATAACACTTTTACCCGGTATAACACTTTTACCCGGTATAACACTTTTACCGGGTTAAATAGAGGGAGGAGGGGTTTAGGTACGAGAAAGTGGAAAACGTTGTACTGTTCCTCGACGGTAATTCTTCACAAGGGTTACAAATAAATGTTATCGATTCTGTATCTTAATTGCATTTGAAGGTAACAGTCTAATTACATATTTCTACAAATGTATACATGTTACCAGATGATCAGTCGATAATTTTTCTTACTTTGTTAGGGTAAACGTCGTTGTATCCACCCGGATTTCTGACAGTACGACTCACTTCATTCATTATTTCCTCTTTGTAGTATACTGTAGAGTTCATTGGGACTCTTTGACGAGGTTCCTTCGTTCCCCTCCTTGCTTCAATATATCTTCAACATGTTGTTTCCCTTCCATCAGACTGTAGTTTTGCAATGATGATTAATCTCCTTTCTATTCCTTAAATTACGAAAAGATACATGTACTTCTATACCCCAACGTGTCTCAGTCTTTGTTGACTTCACTGAATCGTCATATTGTAGGAAACAAATGACTATTCCGTCCTTTATAAGGTAAAGAGTCAGAGAACTAAAGGTTACTAACTTATTTCAGTTATAAAACAGGTACTACTCAGTATCTCTGTTTTATTCGAGTTAAACTACAATTTCGGATTTAAGTAAGGTGACGTATTAAGGAGAACGGGAGGTGTGTGTGTGTGTGTATGTGTGTGTTTCAAGTTAACGATCTCTCCAAACAATTATTCGAGGTTCAAAGACTAAAATGTACTGGTCGTTCGTATAAACCATCTCAAAATAGAAGGATGCATATACAAGTCCCATGGTCAATAAAGTTACGAGTTATGGAGTAAACTCCTCTTGAGAAGAGTTCAGTACTCCATCATTTTATGAGTGTACTGACGGTCGTGGTTAGAACCGTCTTACACCGAGATACTCGTAATCATGTTATTTTAGAGATACTGTAAGTATAATGAAACCATCTCGTTCACAACACAAAAGACACGACAGGAGAAGTACCGACTTGAGTGTTAAAATTCTTGAACAAATTGTCTACTACGGTTGACTCGAAAGACAGATAAAAACACCGGATCCAGCGCATTCTTTGTGTAATTTAGTGTTGTACTAGTCACGGTCCCTACATGCATGAAAAGAGGGTACAACAAGATTTCCTTACCTCCTATTTCGTCTCCCTTTCTCCTCCCAGGGAGACAATCTTAATCCTCAGACAGTTGGATAGAGTTCATTCTGATAGTGAAACCGAAACCCCCTTCCGTAATAATGAGCCGAGACTCCCAATTAGAGTCCCCTCCATCTTATTTAATATTCAACTATTTATGGTGAGGCACTTATTCGTATTCGGATAACATCACACACAGGATTATCGAATGTTGGTTTACAAAATCAATCAGGATCTCTCTCGATACACTGGAACCAGTTAGAGACTTTCGTAAGTTGAGAATTAAAGAGATAGACATTTTACACCAAAGATCATTGATGAACCTTTTTAGTATTTCCATAAATTACTATCTTGCATATCTTTTCACAGATCGTCGTAAGGACCCGAGACTATCCGTAAAAATTACAGTTAAAAATCTTTCTTTACGTTTCTTTGAGTGGGTCGTCCGAAGTAATAAAATATCTCTAAGTCCCAGACGGTTTCGGTTCGTAGAAAAATGACTAAGGCTACCATTACGTTATATGGTTATTTCAAGGGGTATGTCTTTCACTTCCATAAATGGAAACGAGACTCTACGAGGACCTAAGTTACACTTTTAGTTGTTAGTCTATACTTACACTTAATTTCTAACACACGACACGCGAGTCAGCACAGGTTGAGAAACACTAGGGTGCCTGACATCGGGTGGTCCTAGGGGACAGGTACCATCAGAGGTCCGTTCTTATGACCTTACCCAACGGTAAAGAAAGAGATTTTATAACACTCCGTTACAAATAATTTACATTGATTAACGTAATAACAAGTAGGTAAAAAGAAAGTTGTTTGAAAAATTTCTAGAATAATTTCCGGTCCATGGTCTACAACTCATTCGTTTTACCACTGACGTCGGTACTTTAATTTTCTGCGAATGAGGAATCTTCCTTTCAATACCGGTTGGATCTCTCGTATAAATTTTCGTCTCTGTAATGAAACGACTGATTGCAGGTAGATCATTTCCGATACCAAAAAGGTCATCAGTACATACCTACACTCTCAACCTGACACTTCTTTCGACTCGCGGCTTATTAACTACACAAACTTGACACCACAACCTCCTCTGAGAACTCTCAGGGAACCTGACGTTCCTCTAGCTTGGTCAGGTAAGACTTCCTCTAGTTGGGACCCTAAAGAAACCTTCATTACTACGATTTCGACTTTGAGGTCATGAAACGGGTGGAGTACACTTCTCAACTGAGTAACCTTTTCTGAGACTACGACCCTCCCTAACCCCCGTCCTCCTCTTCCCCTGCTGACTCCTACTCTACCGACTTACCGTAGTGACCGAGCTACCTACACTTAGACTCACTTGAGGTCCTCAACCACTACCTGTCCCTCCGGACCGCACGACGCTAAGTACCCCAACGTTTCTCAGCCTGTGCTGACTCACTGACTTGACTTGACTTGACTTGACTTGACTTCGTTTTACCACGTAGGGAGTGTCTTAGTTCCATATTTATTGACGTTTTTGTTTGTATATTAAAGTGGAACGGTTTCACCACATTTCCCTTCTTACCATACGATACCTCCATCTTCAACCGGAGTAGTTTCCTCTAGTCCTTTTCGACAGAGTCGATTTTATTCCTTTTTTTATCAATGTATCCTGTCTTTTCCTTATTCCGTTTTTGTTTTACATGTTTATGAAACAGAGTCTCCAATCTTTCGGTCCATTTTCTTTGACTTTCGTACGGTCACAAGAACCGTGCCTATTAACCTTATAAGGAACGGTGGAGACATTTGTTTCCTATAGTGTCAGTAACGACTACCACCTGACCGTAGATCGTCAGTAGTTTGGTGTCCGTAAGTGGAACCACTCGGGATTCCTTTGAGTCGTCTAGGATTGAGTCCTATGTCCAGGGTCCATCGACTCCATGTATAGTTTCCCTACTCAAGTCGTTCTGTTCTGAGAACGTAGAAGGGAATTTAGTCAAGACAAGTCAGCGAGTCAGCACAGGGTGAGAAACGTTACGGTACCTGACCCCGTGTGGTCCGAAGGGAGTGGAGTAGGTGTTGGTTGAAGGACTCGAACGAGTTTGAGTACAGGTAGTTCATCCACTACGGTAAGTTGGTAGACTAGGAGACGGTAAGGAAAGAGGAGGATGGGAATTTGAAAACGTTGTAGTCCCAGAAAAGGACTCAGTCAAGAAGGGTAGTCCACCGGTTTCATAAACTCGAAGTCGAAGTCGTAGTCAGAAAGGTTACTTATAGGTCCTAACTGCAGGAAATCCTAACTGACCAAACTAGAGGAACGTCGGGTT
This sequence comes from Capra ibex, assembly GCA_006410555.1. Taxonomy (NCBI): domain Eukaryota; kingdom Metazoa; phylum Chordata; class Mammalia; order Artiodactyla; family Bovidae; genus Capra; species Capra ibex. Next base: position 92,080,813 of record SJYO01041852.1, read on the forward strand.
CCCTGAGAATTCTCAGAATAGGTTGTAGTGTCAAGTTTTCGTAGTTAAGAAGACACGAGTCGAAAGAAATACCAGGTTGGGAATGTAAATATGTACTGACGACCTTTTTGGTATCGAAACTGATATGCCTGGAAACAACCGTTTCATCACAGAGACGAAAAATTATACGACAGATCCAACCAGTATCGAAAAGAGGGTTTCTCGTTCGTAGAAAATTAAAGTACCGACGTCAGTGGTGGACGTCACACTAAAATCTAGAGTTCTTTCATTTCAGACAGTGACAAACGTAACAAAGGACTAGATAAACAGTACTTCACTACCCTGGTCTGTAGTGTTTGAAGTAAAAAACTTACAACTCAATATTAGGTCGAAAGAGAGAAGAAAGTCAAAGCAGTTCTCCAAGAAATCGAGGAGAAGTGAAAGACAGTATTCCAACCACGATGGACATATAGACTCCAATAACTATGAAGAGGACTGAGGTCGAAAACGAAAGGGGGAATGTGTGTTCTCGGATCTCTTAAAAGAGTTCTACCGTCTCATCTTCCTACACGTGAGTAGAACAGGACGATCTCAAGATTTTAACGTTGAGTTACGACTTGTTGGTAACTCTCCTCTTACAACCTAGGGTGGTTTTTTCTATGGGGTACAGGTCTCCGTTTCCTCTTCGGGGTTCTTCTACAATCCTTCCCGTTTTAGTGCAAATCACAGTTTGGGGTATGGACGGTCTCTGAACTTCCTGAGTTTGCTTTAGAACCCACAGGGTCCTGTTCTCTGGAGTGTTCTCTGACTCGGTGTAGACGGTGACTCACAAACTCACAGCAGACGTCTCCGTGTCCAGTCGTCCCCGGTGGTATCCCTGTTCGCGAGACCGACGTTGTCAGGATCCTCCGTAACACACACTGTATTTAGGAGGACCTCCTCCAGTTGTAATGGGAGTGGTCTCTCGGTGGTTCTTTTACTGGGTGTTTGACCTCTTGTTAATATAGTTTCTACAAGAACGTGACAACGTTTTCAAGATCCCAGGTGTTGTCTAAGGGACTGGAGTTCTACACCGTTTGCCTGACTATTGGGGGTGCCTTAAACTGAAACTTCCGGTACCTAAAACTAACGTCTTGAAGGTGTCCTGACCCCTTTGTCTGAGAACCTCCCCTGTTTGTTTTAAAGTACACGTGGTCCTGGGTTCTTTTTCCTCGTTCTGGGGTGTTCTCTTTTTTGGTCTGAACGGACACTAACAGGTCCTCAGAGACCGTCTCCGAACCCGATTGTCACCGGACGGTGTCGGAGCCCCGTGACTTATACTGTCAGGACCCTCGGGGTCCCACACGACCGTAATCAGGAAATCTTCCTTCAGTGGTGATAACGGTAATGGGGATGGTACTAAACCGGAGTCTGGTTTGATGTCCCTCCCTTGTGTCGGGGTGGGGAGTTGTCTTTTAACCTAATTTTTAAATGACTTCCACCGGGGAGACGATGACCTCTAGTCTCCTCTTTATTGATGTCTTTCTTGCTTCCCTACCTCGGTTTCGTTTTTGTTATGGGTCAACACCTATACTGACCACTATCTTCGTTCTAGGTTACGACATTTCTCGTTATAACGTATCCTTGGACCTTACAGTCCAGGTACTTAGTTCCGTTTAACCTTCACCAGTTTGTCTTCTACCGTTCCCACTTACAGCTGTAAGATCCTTAGTCCCTTGATTTTACCTGACCTTACCCACTTAAATTGAGTCTACTTGTAATATAGATGATGACGTCCGTCCTTAGGGAGTCTTCTTTACCTCATCGGTAGTACCAGTTGTTCTCTCAGGCTTTACGTGATGAACCTACGTTAGAGTTTTTACTGTCTTACTAGAGACAAGCCAAGGTTCCGTTTGGTAAGTTATAGTGTCAATAGGTTCAGATACGGGGTTGGTCATTACGACTTCTTCGACTTCAACTTACCAAGATACTTCTGGATGTTCTGGAAAATCTTGATTGTGGGGGTTGTCTACAGGAAAAGTAATATCCCCTGACCTTACGTTTTCATCCTTCAGTTCTTTGTGGACCTCATTGTCCGTTTAAACCGGAACCTTACGTCTTACTTCATCCCGTTTCTGATTATCTCAAAAGGGTTCTTTTACGTGACCAGTATCTTTTGTGGGAGAAGGTTGTCGTGTCTTCTTCTGAGATGTGTACCTGTAGTGGTCTACCAGTTGTGGCTTTAGACTAACTAATATAAGAAACGTCGGTTTCTACCTCTTTGAGATATATCAGTTGTTTTTGTTCTGGTCCTCAACTGACACCGAGTCTAGTACTTGAGGAATAACGGTTTAAGTCTGAATTTAACTTCTTTCATCCCTTTTGGCGATCTGGTAAGTCCATACTGGATTTAGTTTAGGGAATACTAATATGTCACCTTCACTCTTTATCTAAATTCCCGGATCTAGACTATCTATCTCACGGACTACTTGATACCTTACTCCAAGCACTGTAACATGTCCTCTGTCCCTAGTTCTGGTAGGGGTACCTTTTCTTTACGTTTTTTCGTTTTACCGACAGACCCGTCCGGAATGTTTATCGACACTTCACTTCTCTCCGTTTTTCGTTTCCTCTTTTCCTTTCTATATTCGTAGACTTACGTCTCAAGGTTTCTTATCGTTCTTCTCTATTCTTTCAGAAGAAGTCACTAGTTACGTTTCTTTATCTCCTTTTGTTGTCTAACCCTTCTGATCTCTAGAGAAGTTCTTTTAATCTCTATGGTTCCCTTGTAAAGTACGTTTCTACCCGGGCTATTTCCTGTATTTACCATACCTGGATTGTCTTCGTCTTCTATAATTCTTCTCCACCGTTCTTATGTACCTTCTTGACATGTTTTTTCTAGAAGTGCTGGGTCTATCAGTACTACACTAGTGATTAGATCTTGGTCTGTAGGACCTTACACTTCAGTTCACCCGGAANTTTCTTTACGTTTTTTCGTTTTACCGACAGACCCGTCCGGAATGTTTATCGACACTTCACTTCTCTCCGTTTTTCGTTTCCTCTTTTCCTTTCTATATTCGTAGACTTACGTCTCAAGGTTTCTTATCGTTCTTCTCTATTCTTTCAGAAGAAGTCACTAGTTACGTTTCTTTATCTCCTTTTGTTGTCTAACCCTTCTGATCTCTAGAGAAGTTCTTTTAATCTCTATGGTTCCCTTGTAAAGTACGTTTCTACCCGGGCTATTTCCTGTATTTACCATACCTGGATTGTCTTCGTCTTCTATAATTCTTCTCCACCGTTCTTATGTACCTTCTTGACATGTTTTTTCTAGAAGTGCTGGGTCTATCAGTACTACACTAGTGATTAGATCTTGGTCTGTAGGACCTTACACTTCAGTTCACCCGGAATCTTTCGTAGTGATGTTTGTTTCGATCACCTCCACTACCTTAAGGGTAACTCGACAAAGTTTAGGACTTTCTACTACGACACTTTCGCGACGTGAGTTATACGGTCGTTTAAACCTTTTGAGTCGTCACCGGTGTCCTGACTTTTTCCAGTCAAAAGTAAGGTTAGGGTTTCTTTCCGTTACGGTTTCTTACGAGTTTGATGACGTGTTAACGTGAGTATGGTGTAAGATCATTTCATTACGAGTTTTAAGAGGTTCGGTCCGAAGTCGTTATGCACTTGACACTTGAGGGACTACAAGTTCGACCAAAATCTTTTCCGTCTCCTTGGTCTTCAGTTTAACAGTTGTAGACGACCTAGTACCTTTTTCGTTCTCTCAAGGTCTTTTTGTAGATGAAGAAGAAATAACTGATACGGTTTCGGAAACTGACACACCTAGTGTTATTTGACACCTTTTAGGACTTTCTCTACCCTTATGGTCTGGTGGACTGGACGGAAACTCTTTGGACATACGTCCAGTCCTTCGTTGTCAAGCTTGACCTGTACCTTGTTGTCTGACTAAGGTTTATCCTTTTCCTCATGCAGTTCCGACATATAACAGTAGGACGAATAAATTGAATATACGTCTGATGTAGTACTCTTTACGACCGGACCTTCTTTGTGTTCGACCTTAGTTCTGACGGCCCTCTTTATAGTTGTGGAGTCTATACGTCTACTGTGGTGGGAATACCGTCTTTAACTTCTCCTCGATTTTTCGGAGAACTACTTTCACTTTCTCCTCTCACTTTTACAACCGGATTTCGAGTTGTAAGTCTTTTGTTTCTAGTACCGTAGGCCAGGGTAGTGAAGTAACCTTTATCTACCCCTTTGTCACCTTTGTTACAGTCTGAAGTAAAAAAACCCGAGGTCTTAGTGACGTCTACCACTGACGTCGGTACTTTAATTTTCTGCGAATGAGGAACCTTCTTTTCAATACTAGTTGGATCTATGGTATAAGTTTTCGTCTCTGTAATGAAACCGTTGATTACAGACAGATCAGTTCCGATACCAAAAGAACACCAGGACATACCAACACTCTCAACCTGACACTTCTTCCGACTCGCGACTTCATAACTACGAAACCTGACACCACAACCTCTTCTGAGAACTCTCAGGGAACCTGACGTTCCTCTAGGTCGGTCAGGTAAGACTTCCTCTAGTTGAGACCCTAAAGAAACCTACCTTACTACGATTTCGACTTTGAGGTCATGAAACCGGTGGAGTACTCTTGTCAACTGAGTAACCTTTTTTTGAGACTACGACCCTCCCTAACCCCCGTCCTCCTCTTCCCCTACTGACTCCCACTCTACCGACCTACCGTAATGACTGAGCTACCTCTACTTAGACCCACTTGAGGCCCTCTACCACTACCTGTCCCTCCGGACTGTACGACGCTAAGTACCCCAGTGGTTCTCAGCCTGTACTGACTCACTGACTTGACTTGACTGGGGAGGGTAGTCTCGTTCCGGGTCTTATGGGGTATCAGTTGGGGAGGTTAGTCCTTCGAAGGTATTCGGAGCATAGGTAGTAGTCTACCTTACTTTCGATGTTGGTGTCTTTTGATTGGTGTGAATAGTGTACCTAGTATCGGAACAGATTGAGTCACTTTGATACTTTGTACGGCACTTTCGGATGGGTTCTACCTGTCCGGTACCACCTCTCAAGACTGTTTTGTACCAGGTGACCTCTTCCCTTACCGTTTGGCGAAGTCATAAGAACGGAACTCTTAGGGTTCTTGACATACTTTTGACACGGGAACTATAGAGATTAAAAGAATTTCTCTAGAGATCAGAAAGGGTAAGATAACAAAAGGAGATAAAGAACGTAACTAGAGAGTCCTTCCGAAAGAATGGAGAGGAACTATAAACCTTGAGACGTAAGTCTGCCTATATAGAAAAGAAATGATGAAACGGAAAGTGAAGAAAACAAAAAAGTCGATAAACATTCCGGAGGAGTCTGTTGTTAAAACGTAAAGAAAAAGAACCCCTACTAAAACTAGTGACGGAAGACATGTTACAGTACTTGGAGGCAGGTATCAAGAAGTCCGTGAGACGGATAGTCTAGATTAGGGAAATTAGACAAACAGTGAAGGTGACATATTGGTATTCGTTAAACTAAATCCAGTATAGACTTACCGGATTAAAAAAGGGATGAAGGAAGTTAAATTCAGACTTAGACCCTTATTTCTCAAGTACTAGACTCGGTGTCAGCCGAGGGTCAGAACAACAACTATTGACATATCTCGAAGAGATGGAAGTCGACGTTTCTTATATTAGTTAGACTAAAGCCATAACTGGTAGACCACTACAGGTACACATTGCAACAGAGAACACAACAACCTTCTCCCACAAACGATCTTGGTTACGTAGGAGAACCGTTTTGAGAATCGGAATCGGGACGAAGTAAAACATGAGGTTCCGGTTTGAACGGACAATGAGGTCTATAGAGAACTGAAGGATTAAAACGTAAGATCCGGGATATTACTTTTCCTGTCCAAAAAAAAAACAAAACAAAACAAAAAATTACAATCAAGATCTTCCAGAACTTACCAGTATCTCGGTAAGTTGAAGTCAAAGAAACCATAATGACCAACCCCGTATCTGAACCTAATGACATTATAACTTACAAAAGGGAACTTTACTCGTCTCTAGTAAGACAGTAAAAACTTTGACATGGGTTCTTGACATAAAACCTGAGAACAACTGATACTCCCGATGAGGTAAAAAAGATTCCGACGACGACGACGATTCAGCGAAGTCATCACAGGCTGAGACCGAGGGGGAAGGGACCCTAAGAGGTCCGTTCTTGTGACCTCACCCAACGGTAAAGGAAGAGGTTACGTCCTTTCACTTTTCACTTTCACTTCAGCGAGTCAGCACAGGCTGAGAATTGCTGGGGTACCTGACGCCGGGTGGTCCGAGGAGGCAGGTACTCTAAAAGGTCCGTTCTCACGACCTCACCCCACGGTAACGGAAGAGGTAAGATTCCGGGTGTCATCATCTATATTACCAGTAGAGAAAATTTAAACTGGTGAGGTTAGGTAAAATCAAGTTACTAAGGATTTTACAAGTGAGAACTGTCGAGGACAAACTGGTGAACATGAAATGGAACTAAGTCCCTGGATTATAAGGTCCAAGGACACGTAATAACAAGAAATATCGTAGTCTGAAATGAAGGTAGTTGTCAGTGTAGGTGTCGACCCATAACAACAGTTAAATCGAGTCGGAGAAGTACTAAAGACCTCGGTAAAGAGGTGACAAGAGGTCATCGTATAAACTGTGTAGCTAGACCTTCATGTAGAAAGTCTCAGAATAGAAAAACGGAATACTCAGTATCATTCCTCACGATAGAAATAGAAGACTTAATACTCTATACAGACCTTTAGAAATCGACTTACATCACACTAGTTTATACCAAAATCTTCTAATAAGACTGATTTCGTTACAAGTATCTCTCTCAACCTGCTACCATTTGGTCAATCCTCCCATAACAATTCATCTACCATCAATTACACTTGATCACCCTACTAAAAACGTTATAAATCTTTCTTTTTACTGTCACAAACCACTACTTAATACAGATATACATCTACCTATCTCTTTCTCTCTCTCTTTCTCTGTCTTCAGACACAGTCCTACTAAGGACCTAAGGAACAAAAAAAAATGAGTTATCTACCGAATTAAAATATCACTTATTTTCTTGTCAATTTTTTTTTTTTGTCGGTTAAAACAACTCCTTATTACTTCATTAAGTAAAATCCGGTACCCTAAATCCACACAAATTGTTTGGATTCTCCTTAATAATTTGTAAATTTATACAACGAGTACTAAGTTTTTCTTTCGATACCTGAAACTTTATATATAATCACTTAACAGACTCATGTCGATTTTGGTTACCCTATGTATCTTAGATCGTGAAGATTTCCTTAATCTCACTTATTTAAACACGGAGTTTGACTGACAACTCTTCGATAACCACTTTATGCACATCTTTGTGTCCGTTCTTCCGTCTTTTCCTTAGCTTTGTTGTTATAAATTGGGGATTCTTGTGGTATCTCCCATTTTTGACTCTTCTAAAATATGTTTTCGGTGTCAAATGTCCCAGTTTAATACAACTCTACAATCCATTCTCCATCTGAGATTTCATGGGTGAGGTCACAAGAACGGACCTCTTAGGGTCCCTGTCCCCTCGGACCACCCGACCGTAGAGACCCCAACGTGTCTCAGTCTGTACTGACTTCACTGAATCGTCGTCGTCATCGTCGTCTGAGATTTCATAGTGGTAACATAAAGAACTTTCGTTGATTATTACTTTGACGATCCACCGTAAAACCCCCAAGACTCTTCGAGGTTAGGAAATATAGAGTCGAGTGTTTCTAAAGTCACACTCCGTTTCACTACCTATTCTCAATTAAATAATCTTATCCTGTGAACACTCCGAATGTTCTCCGTTCATTCTCTCATGGTGTGGGACTCTTGAATCATCCGATGTCAAAATATTAGTTTCCTTTTCACTCCTCTCCCCTTTCTGGTGAAAGAAGGAGTAAGAACTCATCTACAGTTTAAAGGTAGTAGTCAAGGAGGAGGTCAAACCCGTCCCCTCAGAAGAACAGAGACACAACAGTTCGGTCCTACCAGTACCGTGATACCTTTTTAGTAAAGTCCAGAATCATGTTACTCCTCGAAAGTCAAACTTTACAGTGGAAAGATATTTGATAACAAAAACACATATACACACGGTTCTCGTACAGAACTCGAGCGACCCGTCTTAAACCCAGAGTGCGGTGGTGGTAAAATAACAAACTCCCGTACAGAATACGAAGACGACGTACCAAAATAACAATCTGTTCAGACGAACCAAAATACCCATTCGTTTGGACGAAAGATCTTATTAGTAATTGAATGTCCTCAAAGGGTATAAAAAAAAAAAGATGAATTTTAGGGGATCACCCTAATTGATAAATTCGTCAATGAAACCGGAAAATGAGACAGGGATAGTTATCTTATATAAACCTCTCTGTTCCTCACTTTAGTCATCTCTAAAATAATCTAGTGGAAGATATCAATTCAGGTCAAGGTAGTGTATGTACGAACTTCTGTGGCAGGTATGAAGTTTAGTAGTTCTGTCAGGGACCGTCGTCCCAGTATTTTGATAAAATGAAATTTTAGTCAGTAATAAAAGGAACCTTGTTACGATGTAAAGAAAATGTGATTTATTAGTAACCTGGGGGGTTTAAACAACTTGGGGATTTACTTAGTGACTTTCTTTTCTCCCGTATATATCAAGTAATCGTAACAGTTCTTACTGTACTATTAAGGTACGGTATCTTTTAGTCTTGGAACGACTGGTGATTGACTGAGGAGTCCGGTATTGGTTAGAGTCGAGGGGTGAACGATCACCTATCTTTTCATGAAAAATTTTAAAAAAAAAGTTAAAATGAGTAAAAATGAGTAAAAAAGAGTGGTGTCACCGTAGTGTTTTTGTATAGAAAAGAAGATAAAAAAAGGAGACGGAAAAAAAGACAAGTTGAGATTAAACGAAAAGGGATTGTAAATGTTTAGTAAAGGATAAAAAACCGAGTTAGATATTTTGAGTAAACTAGGAGTATACTCCATAATAGTAATCGTTTTGAAGGAGACCTGATTCTTCGATTAAACTTGAGTACAGAGGGTTTATAGTGATTGACATTATCTTTAGATAAGGGGTTCGACCGAGGTGTATTTTAAAAGTAGATTAATTTCGGAGATAAGGATACCGAAAGTCTAAGTACCACAATAATGATACTTTTGTAGAAGTCCTCGACACCAATTTTCTCTTCTGTCTCCCTCGGAACTACTAAAAAGTCCGTAATAGAGACAAAACTCACAGTTTCTTTCGACCTGTAACTTTCTTTTGTCAGTCTCTCTATTATTTCGGGTCACCTTCCTCTAGACACACTCTATATTCTCACTGCCATTCTGGGTTGTGTTTTAATTTAAGATGGAACGTATATTGACTGTCAGTTTGATTACAACACGTCACTTTTGCCTTTTACTAGAGGATCTTATTTTGTCTCTATGTTTAATACCCCTTTTCTTTAGTGAAACCTCTTCTCTCTTGTTTATGGACTGGTTTTTCTATTACACCTTATAATCTTCGACGGAAGTCTAGTTATTCTCTAAATTCAAAGGATCTTCTTTTATTTTCATAGACCGTTATCTTTCGATTTTCGAGTAATGTCAGGTTCCTTTATGTTACTTATCCTGTCAAATACTAGTATAATTTTTCATTAAAATTTTTTAGTTCTCTTTAAAGTATCGGAAGGTCCCATCTATTTATATCCAATGAAAGTCTTACTTTAGTTACAGAGTCTGAACGACAAGTTCTCTTTTCTTTTGTTGTCTCGTTCCAGACCACTTAAAAATCTCTTTTACTAGTACTGGGTTCTTAGGAAGTAGAATTGTTTACCAGAAAATACTTTCTTCGTATCTTTTAGTTAGAGGATATATTTACCTGATTTTCTACCCGGAGACCTGGTAAGAACTTTTTTTTATTAGTAAATTCGTCATGAGAATTGTCGTTATGTTCTTTGTCTTAATGATTTGTTTCTGTCCTCTTTTACAACATATTGTGATAAAGACAAGTGAAAAGAATGTATTTTTAATAAAAGTTTTTTTTTTTATATATACAATGAGGTTTTTACTTCGAAAACATTATCGTACTTTTATCCCTTTTTTTTAGATATGATGAATACTTTAATATACATATCTTTAATATAATAATTTATATTACAAAATTTTTATAAAATTACTGTAACCTTTTATGTACTACTATACTGTTCTTTTATATTTATGTATCCTAGATTTGTACATGGTCGTCAACTGAAGTTGATACCTTTCTTTCCATTTCTCTATTCTCTCCTTTTTTATATCGAAACACTATGCCAACTCTTTGTCTGGTCCCGGTCCCATCTACCTCTGATCTTTCATTTCATCTTAAGGCCAATCCTGTAAACATGTAACACGGACACCTACGTTGTACGACACACTACTACTTTTCATACCTCTAGGGAGTTTTTAATTTTTTATCTTGATATTATATTAGAACTTTAGAATATAGACCCTAATATGTGTTACAACAAAGTTATATGTTGTAACTTTGGACCTAGAGGGTTATAAAACAAGAAACACACTTGGACGATAAAGAAATTAGTTCTTCAACTCAAAATAAGAGAAGGGGAAATTAGATCCAACCGAAATCACTGAACTAATTGGTTATTCTACAGTATTTTTAATGTAAAACCTGAGGGTTACGATCTACGTTTCTTGGGACTTCAAAGATAAACTCTGGGACTCTTGTAAGTATAACCCCCTTCGGTAGACAGTACATTTTGTAGGTTCATAGGTACGTTAGATGGGAATGTACGACACTCCTCTGAATTAGGTCGTCACGTTCCTCAGACACATATCTTTCTTACTTAGAACCTGTAGTGGTCGATCAGGTCAGTTGGGTCAGGTCAATAAGTCGAATACTTACCTCTTCGGTGTAATCTGAATCTCTTGTTATTTAGGAAAGATATTGAGTCGACAGTATACTGACGTCAAAATATTCTCTGTGTTTCGTCATTAACTAGTCGGTTCGGGTTCGTTGTGTGTTTTCGTAATCTTCATTGTTTGACGACAAAATTCGGTGATTCAAAATCACGTCAAACAACATGTCGTCATCGATTATCTTGTTTTCTCTTTTTTGTCCTATTCGTTTTTCTTTTCATACTAGGGGATTTTAGTCTCTTAAACTCCTTGTCTTGATTTTTTTTTTTTTTGTTTTTTTGATACTGATTATAGGAATTCTTATACTCTTTTACTTAACGTTAATGTTTCGTCTTTCTTTCTCTTTCGACACCCATTTCCCTTTTAATCTTTTGACCTTTTTTGGTGAAAATTTTTAACTTTTATGTTGAGAGTTTTGTTTTCTAAGTTATTTCTCAACTTTTAATGCTTCTTATTTAAGGAGAATGGATTTATTATTTTTCTTTTTCTTCATATTTTACTCATTCTTCTTTAGTATTCGTAGTGAGAATTCTATGTTATATAATGACTTTCCCCAAGGTCCTATTCTTTAGTACTTTTGTTTTTCCTTTAGTAAGTTCCTTATTGTCCTCTCATAGTCATTCTCGATTTATTGTACCATAAAGTGAATTTCCTTCGTTTGTTGATAATTCACATTACTTCTTTGTCGTTGGTTTCTAGGAGCAAACCTCGTAGTTATACTTTAAGTTCTGTAGTTCCTATTTTTCTAGGACTTTCAACGGATTTTTTCTTTGTTAATTTTATTTAAAAACTCCTCATTTTTACCCACGAATTTGCGTGAGTTTTTCGTAACGGAGATTTTAAGAAAACTTAAGATAATACTTCAGACCATATAAAATAACTTAATCTATGTCGTAATTTACATTCGTCGAAATATTAAGAGATATAGTGATCTTTTATGTTTTGTTTTAGTAACATTTCACGGTAACAAAATATTGCATATAGACTAACATTTATACGTTTCTTTTTATTAGAGATTTTTAAGGTATTTACAGGAAATGTTTCTGGGTATGTATCAAACCATGTAAACGGTACGTCTCATTAAGAATACGTGAGGTTTCAAACTCTTGGCGTTACAATCTTATTTGTCTTCTTTACTCTTATTTTCAAATATTCGCTTATGGACCTGAAATTTTACTAAGTAAAAATTATATTAGTAACTTTAATCTACTCCTTAAGATTTTAATAAAACGAAGGGATATCGTATATAGAATAAGACGAAAATTACAATTCATATATATTGGAATGAGTATACAACAACACCTAATTTCTCAACGTAGGACCTTCCAACCATCTACTGAGTACACTTTACACTCAAACTATACCTTTGAGTAATAGGTTGGTTTGATTGTAAATAAAAACTTCAATCATTATTAACTCTTCGAAAAGTCTGTACTTTCCTGAGACTTTCAACTGGAGGAAATTCGTTAAAGAACGATTTTATGGACTTTTTTGTAAGATCGTTTTGTTCTTACTTTATACCCTGTCACGTAAGTTCGATCTTCTCGATACCTTCTAGTTGGATATTTAGGTTGTCACCTTGTATTAAACTCCCATTAATCAAAAGTAATATATCTTAATTCCTCCCCTCGGAACCCTTCGTCCGGGGACTTCTTTCCCCTCTATTGTTTTCTTGTCAACTACATTATTTTAAATTAGTTGTTCTCAATACAAATTCCAGTTTCAAATTCTTTTTTTTTTTTTCTTTCGTTCAAAGTCGTGTCTCCTTGTATCTGTGATGTTTTCTTTCCTTAATTTGATGTCAAACAGTCGAGACATAAAACTATAAATATTTTAACATTAATACATTCACTTCAGTGAGTCAGTACAGACTGAGAAACACCGGGGTACCTACCATCGGGTGGTCCAAGGAGGTAGGTACCTAAAGAGGTCCGTTCTCATGACCTCACCCAACGGTAAAGGAAGAGGTCTCTTATAAGGACTGGGTCCCTAGCTTGGACCCAGAGGACGTAACATCCGTCTACGAAATGGCTGACTACTTCATTCCTTCCATCAACCCGAAGGGTCCACCGCGGTCACCATTTCTTGGGTGAACGAACCTGTCCTCTGCATTCTCTGTACCCAACTACGGACCCGACCCTTCTAGGGGACCTCCTTCCACGTGGTTGGAAAGGTCATAAAGACGAACCTCTTAGAGTACCTCTCTCCTCGGACCATCCGACGTCAGGTTACTCAGTGACAATCTGTTTTGATTTCGTTGAAGTTTGATGGCGTGTTAACGTGAGTGGAGCGTGTGATCATTTCATTACGAACTTTAAGAGGTTTGGTCCGAAGTCGTTATGTACTTGACACTTGAAGGTCTACAAGTTCAACCAAAAGTTTTTCCGTCTCCTTGGTCTCTAGTTTAACGGTTGTAGGTGACCTAGTACCTTTTTCGTTCTCTCAAGTTCTTTTTGTAGATAAAGACGAAATAGCTGATACGGTTTCGGAAACTGACACACCTAGTGTTATTTGACACCTTTTAGGACTTTCTCTACCCTTATGTTCTGGTGGACTGGACGGAGAACTCTTAGGACATACGTCCAGTCCTTCGTTGTCAATCTTGACCTGTACCTTGTTGTCTGACGAAGGTTTATCCTTTTCCTCATGCAGTTCCGACATATAACAGTGGGACGAAAAATTGAATGTACGTCTCATGTAGTACTCTTTGTGACCTGACCTTCTTTGTGTTCGACTTTAGTTCTAACGACCCTCTTTATGGTTATTGGAGTCTATACGTCTACTGTGGTGGAAATACCGTCTTTCACTTCTCCTTGATTTTTCGGAGAACTACGTTCACTTTCACCTCTCACTTTTTCAACCGAATTTCGTGTTGTAAGTCTTTTGCTTCTAGTACCGTAGACCAGGGTAGTGAAGTACCCTTTATCTACCTCTTTGTCACAGTCTGAAATAGAAAAACCCGAAGTTTCAGTGACGTCTACCACTGACGTCGGTACTTTAATTTTCTGTGAATGAGGAACCTTCTTTTCAATACTAGTTGGATCTATCGTATAACTTTTCGTCTCTGTAATGAAACGGTTGTTTCCAGTCAGATCAGTTCCGATACCAAAAAGGTCACCAGTACATACCTACACTCTCAACCTGACACTTCTTTCGACTCGTGGTTTCTTAACTACGAAAACTTGACACCACAACCTCTTCTGAGAACTCTTAGGGAACCTGACGTTCCTCTAGGTTGGTCAGGTAAGACTTCCTCTAGTCGGGACCCACAAGAAACCTTCATTACTATAACTTCGACTTTGAGGTCATGAAACCGGTGGAGTACGTCTCTCAACTGAGTAACCTTTTCTGACACTACGACCCTCCCTAACCCCCGTCCTCCTTTTCCCCTATTGTCTCCTACTCTACCGACCTACCGTAGCGGCTGAGCTACCTGCACTCAAACTCACTTGAGGTCCTCAACCACTACCTGTCCCTTCGGACCACACGACGCTAAGTACTCCAGCGTTTCTCAGCCTGTGCTGACTCTGACTTGACTTGACTTGACTTGACTTTCGTTGAATCGTGTGTGTGTGTTCATTCCACCAATCTCTAATCCTAGATCACTATGGTTAAAACTACGATTTATTTATTTCTATTTACTTTCAATCTCTCATCTTTATTTTTCTCCCGACTTCCTTTGTCGTCCCTATAATTATAAGAATAGTATGTCTACGTCTCAGTTCTATACATAAATACAAACTACTTATTCTTTATTTCTTGTTTCTATCTTTTAACGTTTGTACAATTTTTTTTCACCTGTTTGTCTTTTAACTTTCTTCCCTTAAACTGTCCCCCTTTTCCCATTTCCTCGATCTAATTGTTGTTAGGGTCCACTTATATAGATTTTAACTATGTAGTCCTCTATCATTAATTTGTATTTATATTTTTAGTCACTGATCGAAACATAAAGATTTCCCACAGAGATCTTCATTCGTACCTAGATCATCCTTTAATAACGTATGGTTTTAGACATAAAATGAAAAAAACAGAAATAAAAAGTTCGGTGCATGTATATATTAACACCCTTTTAATTTAATTTTTGAGTCTTCGACTCTATTCTGTCCGAAGTACCTCTCGAGTATATTGTAAAATGAGTTGTAAAGAACTGAGGTCTAGGACACACGACAGAGTATGTATTTCAACACAATTTTATCAAAAGGATTAATTGTTACTATTATAATTGCAAAGTAACAAAATAAAAGAGTAGTCACCTATGATACTGATCAGAGTGAGATTTCTATTCTTTTAACTCTACGTCTCTTTACTTCTTTGAGTAAACCTTTGTGTGTCCGTTACTTACAATCAGTCATAACCTTGGACATAAAGAGGGGAGACTATGATATGGAATTGATGGACTCGTCCTTCTGTTTTTATGTGTCAAGAGGATTGAAATCCTTAAAGATGATACCGAGGAGATTTTAGGGTTAGATGTTAAAGTTTAATTAAGGAGTGACGAAGGAAAAGTTTCTAAGGGAACACCGAGTCGACCATTTCTTAGACGGACGTTACACCCTCTGTACCAAAGTTAGGGACCCAACCCTTCTAGGAGACCTCTTCCCTTTTCGATGGGTGAGGTCTTAAGAGCGGACCTCTTAACATATCAGGTACCCCAGTGTTTCTCAGCCTGTACTGACCCACTGAAAGTGAAAGTGAAAGGAAAAGTACCAAGAACACACAGGTACTTAATCCGTCTCTACTTGACGAAAGACTAAGATGTTGTACAGACGACTAAAGGACTGAGTTCAGAGACAGAAGTATTGAAAGTTCGAATTTTAAATAAGTGACTCTACAAGTAACATCCAATCTCGTTTTCTTTTATGTCGGAGACGTTAGTCTGGACCTTAATTAAGTGTTTATAGATAATTGTACCCAGTATAAACCGTTCAAAGGGTTTGAAGAGGCTCGGAAGTACAGGAGCGGACATTCAACGTCTGTTATGATCCCTTACTACGATCTGTCAACCTCTTAAGCACTCGAATACGAGTGTTTATTAAAGTAGGATACGTACGATGGGTCACACATGGGGTGAAGGTCCTGGACCCATTCGGTCTCTGAGTAAGAATGTCAACATATGGTCCTCACGAACTGTTAAAGTTTCTTTGGACACGTAAGGTAGTAACAAGTCAATTCAGAACAGGATGAGGAACGTTGGGGTACCTGTCGTCGTGAGGTCCAAGGGGGCAGGAGGTGAGTTTAAGTACACGTCACTCAACCACTACGATAGATTGGTAGATTAGGAGACGGTGGGAGAAAAAAAAGAAAGTCAGAAAGGGTCTTAGTCCCAGAAAAGGTTATTCAACCGAGAAATGGAGTCCACCGGTTTCATAATCTTGAAGTCGAAGTCGTAGTCAGGAAGGTTTCTTATAAGTCCCAACTAAGGGAAATCCTAACTGTCCAAACTAGAGGAACGTCTGGTTCCCTGACAGTTCTCAGAAGAGGTCGTGGTGTTAAACTTTAGTATTTAAGAAGTCACGAATCGGAAGTAATACTTGTTTGAGAGTGTAAACATGTACAAATGACCTTTTTGGTATCAAAACTGATAACTGGACACAACCGTTTCACTACAGAGACAAAAAATTATACGACAGAGTCGATTAGTATCAAAAAGAAGGTTCTTCGTTCATAGACAATTCGGGTACCGACGTTAGTGACAGGTGTCACTAAAACCTCGGGTTCTTTTATTTTACGGTGACGAAGATGAAAAGGGGTAGGTAAACGACACCTCACTACCCTGGTCTACGATGCTAGAATCAAAAAAATTACAACTCGAAATTCGGTCGAAAAAGTGAAAGGAGAAAGTGGGAATAGTTCTCTGAGAAATCAAGGAGAAGTAGAAGACGGTAATCTCACAATAGTGTACTCGTACAGAAAAAAAAAAAAAAAAGACCCGGTACGAGGTGTATCCAGAATCAACGGACTCGTCCCTAGCTTGGACGTCGAGGATGTAACCTTTACTCTCAAAATTGGTGACTTAAAGGTCCCTTAAGGATTGTCTAGAGATAAAATTTATGTCTACTCACAGTCCACTTTTACAACACACAAAAAACCGTCCTTCGGGACGTAAAGAGTGTCAATATGTACTTCGTAACACTGAAGAACACAAGTCACTGTATACTAAGTAGTACGTAAAACTTCTCTCAAACTGTGAAATATCTGTCACGTAAACTCTGGTAGACTTCCGACGTGTGTCGGTGTACACGCACTGGTCGTCACCTAAACGTTCGGTGGTACGTGAAACACTTCTAGACGTAAAACAGTGGGTGGACCCACTTTTCGAAATTATAGTGAGACCACCATTTATATGGAAGTTACGGGACAATCAATGGCTAAACAGAAGATACCGACGTCGGTTTCATAAATTTAAACCTGAATTCGATTTTTTAGGTACTGTATTACTTTAAGAAAGTAATTAGGAATTATGAAAACAGACTAGAGGTATGGATATTTAGACACGTAATACATGTATATTTAAAGGAAAACCCTTGTATCTCTAATTTTTACAATATTATAGATAAAAATATCAGAAAAACAAAATTAAATTAAAGGAGATAAAGGTTAGTCAAAGAGAAGGTACCTCTACAGTGACTTTCTTTTTTTTTTTAATGTTGTCTTTTATACCTCGGTCTTTTTTTATACGACATCAAAAAAGAAAGTCACTTTTATTTTGAGTTTAGAGATATTTAATCTCTCTCTTTATATTAACGCCGTTACTGACCTTGTGTACGGAAATAAGGATCGTGTATCGACTAGATTAGAGGGACCGGAAGACTTTTTACCGAAACCGGTGTACTGACTCAAGATCGGGTCCGGGCCTCGGTGTGACTTGGTTCGTGGATTTGACGTAAGTGACACACTGAGAAGGGGAAAGTGGATACTTTAAGTTCAGTTGGTGTAGAACTTTTAACTTTTAGACTTAGACGGGATTTTAATTTATTAAATGTTTGTAGGGTTTAGTCACCGGTCCCGTCGCTCGTTTACTAGAGTTATACTTGTCAGATAACCTAATACTTGTAGCTATCAGTTTTATTATATATCCAGTAGATGATTTATGTTAACTTCCTAAGTCGTTACAATGATGTCTATCACCGGGGTCTCTGGTTTTATTTGTTAATCTTTTTACTATGGTAAAAGTATCGGGTATTAATATTTCACAGATCTTTAGTTCGATTATCTCATACACGTTAAAACGTCTTCTTACACGTTTGTAATAACTACGTTTAAAATTTTATTGAACAAGAACCGGACAGATTCGGGTCATGTGTAACTTCAAATTTTCTCTTTTATCCTCTGTTATTGTCTGTGTCTTTGTCTCTCCGTCGCTCTGTCTGTCCTCGTCCCAGAGATATTATAGTGTACTATAACCATTGGTCCAGTCAATGGTATTCCAAGAGTCTTGAAAACGAGAATCCTCCCTTCTACCCACTCTTGTCTCAACCCCTGTGTGTATCTACTACAACCTACAACGAGGATGAATCTGATGGTCCCGGAAAAAGTCTTACTTTCTCCAGTCACCTTTCGAGAACTTTTTGTCCGACTCATCAAAACCCAGTCGTGACTTGAGGTACGGTACTAAGGAGGTTTCGTGAAGTCGACGAGACCGTTAGATTGACCGTGTACCGTATCTGAGCCCCGTTTCAGGGGGTCTGGTTATTAGTCTCTCCTTCGGAGATTTGAAGGTCGGTGTGGGGTGGCAGTTATGTCCTCTCGAAGGACCCCGTCACCCAAGTAAAGAATTGGTTCGTTACCTCTGTGTCTGTCTCTCTTGTTCTTCTCTTTTCAGCTCCGACCCTATCTTACGGGTTGATTCCCCACCGAGGACTAATGAGAGGAGACGTTGTTTGTTCTACCAGGAGACGGGGTGGTGGAAGACACTTCGAGAGAAGGTAGAGTTGAGGGGTCTTCGAGTCGAGTACAGAACGAGGTGTGCGTTTCTGAGAAGGCAGAACGTCTTTCTTGTACATGTGTATTGGAGGGTCCCGACCAATACCCGAGAAGACTCAAGACATCCGAACTGTTGACTTACGAGACACGAGGTTTCCCAAAGACAGGTACGTGAGTCTCGTCCGAAGGGGGTCCCTTAGGTGAGCGAAGACTCACACCACGGGAATGGGTGTCAGGAGTAATTTTGGGATTTGAGGTTCCTCTGTAAAGTTGTAGGACGACACCAGTGTCACTGTACGAGAGTAGTTTTCTCTGTTTGTGGGGACCGCTTGAGAAACCTGACATAAGACTAAAGGTTCTTCCTTTACTTACACCGGGGTACCCAGAAGGTTCCAAGATCTTCGTCTTTCCGAACCTAAAGGGGAGACCGAAACGGAAAGTGACCGTCCTATCGATTTCCTTCAAGGGATTAAGAACGGAGTCATAGAAGTTAAAAGTTTTCGTTTCGTAACCCGGAGAGACTGGGAACCATATAAGTAGATTTATTTACCCTAATTATAGTAGACGAAGTTTCACCGATTACGTTTTCATTTAAGTTTAGTACGGTATATTTAGTATTTCCTGACTTTTGAATTGTGGTAATGACAGTAATAAACTAATATCTAAATAAAAAGGATAGGGAGGGACGATTACAAGAGAAGAGTTGAGTAGTTTTCCAACTCTTTTTCATTTCAACGGGGTAGACGTTGGAACTCAAAACTCCTTTTTTTATTTTCTCAGTCTCTGTCTCTGACTCCTGACCTCTCAGGGATTTTGAAAATCTTCAGACCACAAAAGGTTAAAAGAATCTACTTTATCTCGTTCTAATCGGGAATTCTTTAATTTCGAAAAGGAGACAGAGGAAGTGTTACCTCTTCGACACTCCTTTGGACTGATTTAATGAAAAATTAACCGTTTTATGATTTAGTCCCTTGTTCATAAGGAAGCTATGATGTCTTACCGTAACATAAGAGAAATCACCATAAACAGAAAAAGTGTTCAAAAATCCTTATCTTTGTGATTTCTACTTATTTGTGCCTTTCAGTGTACGATCAGGACCTTATTAAACTGTAAACTCAGTCTACTGTTTTAGTAACTCGATACATAAATAAGTAAAAATCAACGCGACCCAGAAATAAAGACATACTCCCGAAAGAAGTTGACTCCTTCACCTCCGAGGAGAGATGCATACCACACGGTCGAAGAGCGACACCGCCGAAGAGAACGACGTCTAGTGTCCGACAACCGTGTACCCGGAGTTATCACCGTCGTACACCCGAGTCATCAACACCGTGTTCCCAGATCGATGAGGTGTCGTACACCTTAGAAGGGTCCGGTCCCTAGTTTGTCCCAGGGGACTTGGTCTTCCGTCTAAGAATAGGTGATATGGAGGTCCCTTCAGGAAGAACTCGAAATTAAGTTGGGTCCTAACTTTGTAAAGTCTTTACTAACAGTGATAAGATTCTTCCAGTAATAGTCTGGACTACCATAAACAATTCTCGATTCACTAAGTTCTCTAGGTTGGTCAGGTAGGATTTCCTCTAACCAGGGTCCATAAGTAACCTTCCTGACTACAACTTTGACTTTGAGGTTATGAAACCGGTGGACTACCCTTTATGGTTGAGTAACCTTTTCTAGGACTACGATCCTTTCTAACTTCCACCCTCCCCTTCCTCTACTGTCTCTTACTCTACCAACCTACCGTAGTGGCTGACTTACCTGTGCCGAAACCCATTTGAGGCCGTCA
Organism: Capra ibex; assembly: GCA_006410555.1. Lineage (NCBI taxonomy): Eukaryota > Metazoa > Chordata > Mammalia > Artiodactyla > Bovidae > Capra > Capra ibex. The sequence goes on from SJYO01041852.1 coordinate 92,101,453, forward strand.
ACCACTACCTGTCCCTCCGGACCTCGCGACACCAAGTGCCCCATCGTTTCTCAACCTGTACTGGCTCGTTGACTTGACTGGACTTGACTTCACTAAGTCTCCTGGTTTCTAATACTGTCAAGATCAGACTCGGACCTAATTCTCCGTGTTTTACCGATACCCTTCTAGTACAGTATTAGTAAGGCTATTAGACACGTCGTGTAATATCGAATATCTACTGGAAGTGTAAGTAGGATATTAAGTTCGGAAGGTTACTGGGACCCCTATCTTTCCTTCTTATAACCTTAGGGAAAGAATCTCTATTCCTTTGACTTCGAGTCTAGTAAAAGTTCCGAATGAACTCATATGGGTCGGATCTTTCCCCGTGTTAACTCTGACTTAAATGCCAAAAAGTCTGAAGTTTAAGAACCTCTTATAATAACGGTTCAAGAAGGTAAAACGTTTCTCTTGTACTTGGGTACTCACGGACGGAAGGGGGGTGGGGGGTGTCCGCTTAACGTACCCAATAAACTCTTGTCTCGAGTTATGACGTTTTGTCTTATACTACTAAGGTTAAAATTTCTGAGATGTTCTTCCTTTAGGCTGGTTTTACCAGTATTATGGTCCTGTTTTCTAGGTCCTTCTTGTAAAGTTCTTGGCTTATCAATCTCTGGTTTTTCTCTTACGAATTAAAACTTCATGTCTGAAACGTTCTCCGGACGTTTCTGACCACCCCTTAAATTGAAGTACATGAAATCCACGTAATAAATTGAGGAGTCACTATTTTACTTCTATTAACGAGGGTGGAGTAGACTATTTACTCCTTTCGTCAAAGATGGAGTACTTCAACGACACTCCTAAAATGTTCTATTGATTTAGTGAAACGAGGACCTCCTTCTGAGCCGTTGGGTGAGGTCATAGAAACGACCCTCTTAGGGTACCCGTCTCCTCGGACCGTTCAATCAGTTCTTTGACTTGTACGTGGGTGAGTTTAGTGAACCTACGTGTGGATTGTCATTGTTTTATAACATTTAGTCGATGTACGAGTGAACAAGTCAGTCCAGACTGAGAAACACTGGGGTACCTGACATCAGGTGGTCCGAGGAGACAGGTACCTTAAAAGGTCCGTTCTTATGACCTCACCCAACGGATGAGGTCCCCTAGAAGGACTGGGTCTCTAACTTGGACACGGGGAACGTACGTACCGTTCTTCTAAGAAATGGTGATTCTGTGGACCCTTCGGGTTTAGTCGATACACTTCAGTTTCAGTGAGTCAACACAGGGTGACAAACACTGGGGTACATGATATGTCAGGTACCTTAAGAGGTCTGGTCTTATGATCTAACCCATCGGAAAGGGAAGAGGTCCCCTAGAGGGGTTAGGTCCCTACCTTGAGTCCAGAGGGTGTAATGTCTGCCTAAGAAATGGTCGATTCGGTGGTCCCTTCGGGTTCTTATCCTCACCCATCGGACAGGGAAGAGGTCCCCTAGAAGGGTTGGGTCCTTAGCTTGACCCCGGAGGACGTAACGTCCATCTAAGAAATGGTTGACTCGTTACTTCCTTGAAGTTATTTTTGTTCTAAAATTTCTATACGTGCACACGTGAATGTTATTCCTAGTCACAATATCGAGAATAAAAATAAAATAAAACGAACAAAAGATTAATTAAAAATAACCTCATCTCAACAAAATGTTGTAACGCCATCAAAGATGACATGGTGTTTCACTTAATCGATATGTGTACGTATATGCGGGAGAAACGAAATAAAGGAAAGGTAAATACAGTACCTCCGAGAATTTACTAGTAAGTATACTTCGCTCGTATTACTCAGTAGTAAAAAGAAATCCCGTTTACCGAATTCTTCAGGAAATGGACCGGAAACCCAAGACGAAGAGTCACATGAGTTCATGGTCTCTTTTTCCATAGATGGATGTGTTTTCACTTTTCAGACGACTGAGGTCTCAGATTCTGTTAAATGGTCCTTATAACCGTAGGTCAACCTTTCTAGCCAACCACGATGGACCGTATAGAAACACGGTCTTGAACCCGAGTTGACTCGTCCGTCATGTAACTTCCAAAACCCTATTACCTCACGGTAAGGGGTTCGGTACGAAGTCCTTCTAAGTAGTCCGCCGGTCAAACCCTTGTCTCCCTAGGTGGCCTTGAAACAACTACCTGACGTGGGATTCCCTCTCTTACTCAGTTGGTACTTTCGAACTTTAGTACGGAGTGTCTCCGTTGTTCCCCGGTTCCCGGTGTTGTTTCTAATCTATATTGAGTTTCGACCTGAGTAAAACTTGTAAATCAATAAAAAGTTTTAACAAACACCAAGTTTGTTGTGGTCTGGTCCATGGTTTGTCAGTGGTTACAACGTACACAAACACCAACTAAAATTTGTAGTTAAAAATTATGAGTGAGAATAGGAAACACGGGTAGAAGTTCACTAATTTAAGATAGACCGAAGGAAACCTGAGTCTATAGTTATGGAATAGTCACGGTAAGACGGAAACGACCTCAATGACCGACAAAGTGTCTAATACAGAAGGAAAACACGGACTTTCCGTAAGTATTACCCGAGGTAGAAGGGGGTGGGGACGGAGAAACAGAAGGTAGGGGGTTAGGTACGGGTGAAGGTAAAAAGATGAAAGAATCGACTTTTCGACAGGAAAACACGGGACAAACCGAAAGAGTTATGAGGAACTAAAGAAAAGTGAGGGGGAATAAGTGTGACTGGGAAAAACACAAAAGGACCGTATCAACAACGAACTACCATAAGTAGTGGAGACTCATATCTTAGTAAATAGGTGGTACGTAGGAAAGAAAGGACAACGTCAAGTGAGTCACAATGGGAATAAAGGAGGACTAAGACGAGATGACGTCAGACTGAAAGGCAATAATAAGAATAGTCGTCAGACAATAAATATCTCACGTCTTTATTCTATTCGAGAAAGATTATATCTACCCTGTGTCCGTTACACCGGCCCTTATTCTTTACGTTTTTCCTTCTGTCTCGATGTTTTGTTGTCTCGATCTCCCCACAACGACTGCCGACCTACTTTTTACTCAACGTCTTCCGTAATCCCCACCTTTTCACTTTAAAGTCGTCTGTATCAATAGAAGGTCCCTTCTCCCACTCTTTTACTAGTGACGACCAGGAGACGAGACACGACTCGTGACACACTTTGGGACACCCTCTTAGTAAAGTACCGTAGAAACGGGATTTGATACTCCGTTATAATCCCGAAGGGACCACCGAGTCTGTCATTTCATAGACGGATGTTACACTCTCTGGGCCCAAGCTAGGGACCCAACCCTTCTATGGGACCTCTTCCTTTACCGTTGGATGAAGTCATGAGAACGGACCTTTTAGGGTACCTAGTTCCTCGGACCATCCGATGTCAGATACACCAGCGCTTCTCAACCTGTACTGACTCGTTGAAGTGAAAGTGAAAGTACTCCGTCATAATTGGGACGGAATACCTACTTCTTTGACTTCGATTCTCTTCAACTCAATGACATACTTCGTCTCGGATGTGTGTTTACGTTTCTAATATTTTTAAATTTTGTCAGTATCCGTCCTTAAATCGATATAGAGTATTTCCAATTTTCGAATGTAGGTAATTAAGTCATAAGGATACAGACCCTCAGATAGTATTTCTTACTGGGACATACGTTCTGTCGTTTTTTCTGTGTCTACACATATTGCCTAAAACCTGAGTCTCCCTCTCCCTCTCCTACCCTACTAAACCCTCTTACCGTAAGATTGTACATATGATAGTACATTCTTAGTTCAGCGGTCAGATACAGACTGTGTCCTATGTCGTACGAACCCAGACCACGTGCCCCTACTGGGTCTTTCTACAATACCCCTCCCTCCACCCTCCCCTCAAGTACAAACCCTTACGTACATTCTTAATTTCTAAAATTTTAATTTTTTTATTTTTTATTTTTTTTATTTATTTATTTTTAAAAATTTTTTCTTTATAAAACTCTAAGTCTTTTTATAAATGCATGTTTGACGAGTACCCTAGCGATAAACATTATCACTTTTGAGATAGTGTCAGTATATAGATCTTTTTCTGATTTCATACATTACCGTATACGTTAGTTTCTTTATACTACTTTTATAAAACTTCGTCTTTTTTAACCTTTTAGCGACATATTTTCATATTTTTTATATGTTATCTACACACATATATATACACGTTACCTTTTTTCTAATTTATATTTATTTTATAATTATAAAACAACATATAAAAGAAGATATTAAATATTATGTAATAAAAGGGTATGAAGTTTTGTATGAGTAGAAACCCAAAGGGTTCACCGTGATCACCATTTCTTAGTTAGACGGTCAAGTCTTCTGAATTCTCTAAACCCAAGTCAGGGACCCACCCCTTCTAGGAGACCTCCTCTCGTACCGTTGGGTGAGATCATAAGTACGGACCTCTTAGGGCACTTGTCTCCTCGGATGACCCAATGTTGGTATCCCAGTTTTTTCTCAGTCTCTGTTGACTTCGTTGAATCTCACGTGAACATAAGTAGAATCTTTGAACTTCTCCGGTACTTTCATTTTTCTCCCCCATCTTTTACGGTCGAGACTCGAAGGATGATAAATTGAAAGAAGTTTAAAGTATTGTACTCTGTCTGTTTATAAAAACACATATCAAAATACTGGTTGGATCTATCGTATAAGTTCTCGTCTCTGTAATGAAACGGCTGATTCCAGGAATATCAGTTCCGATACCAAAAAGGTCATCAGTACATACCTACACTCTCAACCTGACACTTCTTCCGACTCGTGACTTCTTAACTACGAAAACTTGACACCACAACCTCTTCTGAGAACTCTCAGGGAACCTGACGTTCCTCTAGGTTGGTCAGGTAAGACTTCCTCTAGTTGGGACCCTAAAGGAACCTTCCTTACTACGATTTCGACTTTGAGGCCATGAAACCGGTGGAATACACTTCTCAACTGAGTACTTTTCTGAAACTACGACCCTCCCTAACTTCCGTCCTCCTCTTCCCCTCCTGGTTCCTACTCTACCGACCTACCGTAGTGACTGAGCTACCTGCACTCAGACTCACTTGAGGCCCTCAACCACTACCTCTCCCTCCGGACCGTACGACGCTAAGTACTCCAGCGTTTCTCAACCTGTACTGACTCGCTGACTTGACTTGACTTGAATACTAAAATATTAAGAGTCAAACTTGTAAAACTTTTTGTATAAATTTTCTCCTTCTTTTTTTAAGAGCATTAAAATGATAGGTCTCTACTGGTGGCAATTTGAAAATCTTATAAAAAGTATGTAAAGTAACGTAATAAAGGGTGTATGTTAGGTCACTTCTCTTGTCTTAAAATTCCGTGTCATTATAAAATTTATTTTAAATTTAAGATTAAACTCTTTGTAATATAAATCATTTATAATACACCACTAACAAAATAAATATAAAGAAATAAAGTGAATGACTATACAGGATCTAATTATAAAATAACTTTATCTAATAATTTACCCCGAAAAGACCACCGAGTCTGTCATCCTTTAGACGGACGTTACACCGTCTGTGTCCAAACTAGGGACCCAACCCTTCTAGAAGACCTCTTTCCTTACCGATGGTGCGGTCACAATAACAGACCCTTTAGGGTATCCGTGCGATCGGTCTGTCCGATCTCAACCTGTATTGATTCGTTGTTTATGAAAATTGTGAAGGTATGATAATTTTATTAATTGAACCGTAAAGAAAAAAAAACAAATTGACGATACGTTTTGAAACTTTTTTTTACTCAGAGAATCTTAATCCTTAATATGAAACAAAGATCACTGTCTCTAGACTTTAATGTCACCGAATTCATGTGAACGGACCTTTTAGGGTACCCACCTCCTCGGACCACCCGATATAAGGTACCCCAGCGATTCTCATCCTGTGATGACTCGCTGAGGTGAAAGTGAAAAGTGAAAGTACGTAACCTCTTCCTTTACCGTTGGGTGACGTCACAAGAACGGAAACAGAACTCTTAGGGTCCCTGACCCCTCGGACCACCCGACGGTAGATACCCCAATGTGTCTCAACCTATACTGACTTCGTTGAATCGTCGTCGTTCGGTTTATTCCCGATAAAAAGAAAATGTTTTGTGGTTATAGTTCAACAGACAAGTATCCTCTGTGTCATGATAGTCTGAGGACTCACGGAAGACAGAAAGACGACAAAGAATCGTGAACCTAAAAGTTGGAATTCGAAAAAAGTGCCCATTGACCACGAGACCTAAATATAGTCACGAAATTCTTCCTTCTTCCTTTTACTCCCTTCCTACTTTTGCCACAAACGGTCGACTCAGTTACAGAAATTTCTTGAAAGCTGGAGATGAATATACAGTGACAGGCAGAGATACACGTTCTCCCATACTCTCAGAAGTAAATTGACTAATGTGACTGTTTCGAGTCTCCGACAAACTATTCTACGCTGTGTCTATAACACATCCGTTAATAGTCGAAATGGTGTCGAGAATTGGAAAAGAAGTCATGGTATAGGAAAGGGTGACACTTACATATAAATTTACATACTTTATCGTAAGATTCATTATAAAAATTTAAGAACCATAATTTTGTTACTTTTCGAGATTCCCTCGAGAGTCGTAAGAACCCAGATCTAAAACCAAAGTGTCTTTGACGAAGTGACCAACTCCTACCTCCCCAACCTCCGTTTTATCTGATTAAGAAACTAATAATTGATTAATTATTTAATTAAGTTGTTTGTATAAGTAGTGAGTGACATAAACCCGTACTATATTAAAACCTCCTATTAATGATACAACCATATTACAAAATGTCAAATATTTCCCGAGAGGAAATGTAAAAGGGTAAATTAGGACTACGATGTCGGTGTCCATCCTTTGCCCGTAACGTAGGTATACAATATTTACTAAAACTCCTTGTCTCTCAAATTATTCTGCACTTTGACATTTTAGTGATACCATTTTGGGTCTCGAATTTGACCCGTAAAGGTAGAGAACACTTGAGATTGAAAGGGCTTAAATCTTTAATCCTAGACCACGATTAATCTCTTAGTTCCTAGAAAGAGAGAATTTTAGACCTTACATTCATCCAGTCCTTGGTGTGTTCTTGCCAGAAAACTCAGTGATCCCGTGGCGAAGGGATATGTAAGAGTCAGTACAGACAACGCTGGGGTACCTGACGTCGGGGTGTCCGAAGGGACAGGAAACGGTCGAGGGCCTCAAACGTGTCTGAGTACAGGTAACTCAACTACTACGGTAGGTTGGTAGAGTAGGAGACAATGGCTAAAGAGGATCGTGATTTTAGATGACAAATAGCTCGTATATGTCACATTATCAACACAAGGTACGTCAATAATAGTAAAAGTTGTGAAAACTGTGGTAAAGGATGGTATAAAATGTCCACTTCAAATTCATTTTATAGTCTCTTAAGTTTATACTTTTATCTTTTTTTTAATCTTAAACTTGGATTCAGACAAGTCTCACTTTTGGATGAGAATGGTTGACAAAACCTTTGTTTTATTAAAACTAACACAATTATTTGAAAGGACTTATAAAAAGACCCCTTAAGTACCCCTTAAAATAATTTTATACTGAAAAATAACATTAAATTGTTTATGGAACTTTGGTGACCCTTTATGAAACAGTCGAGAAATCTTTGACTACTCCAAGATAAGAAACTTCATTTATGTTATCGTAAGATTTAGACATGAAAATTTAAAACGTTAACCGTTACAGAAGTCTTTAATTTTCAAGAATCGTCGAATATCAATATGTTGTTATACAAAATATTGAGATACCTTTTCACCTAGAAAACTACTATCGAAGGTGTATGACCGTTAGAATAACTCTAATACATGAACTAATTACTTCTTTTTTATTGGGAAAGTGTAAAGTAAGGACAACATTGAAGAAAAGATACAAACTCTAGATGAGTGTCTGAAGGGACCACCGAGTCTACCATTTGACAGACGGACGTTACACCCTCTGGGTCCAAGGTAGGGACCCAACCTTTCTAGGGGACCTCTTCCTTTACCGTTGGGTGAGGTCATAAGAACGGACCTCTTAGGTTACCTGTGTCAGGTGTCCCAACTTTTCTCAGCCTTTCCGACTCACTGAAGTGAGAGTGTTACAAGTTCCCCCACAGAGAGAATAACGGGACCACCGTAAGAATCTCAAAGGGTCTGGTAGACGGAACTCAGGGGAGTCATAGTGGATGGAGTATTACGGACCGTTTTACGTGTCATGAACCAGTCGTCTACAAGTTATAACTACACTTAACTTCGTTACATTATAATCTCTCCTGTTGATTTATGTATTTGTTGTACTCTTAGGTAGTTGCTCATTCCCCGAGTCTTCAGTCAGAGACCAGATGAACGATCCTTGTTAGGAGGAAAGTGAAAGGTCGAAATGTTATAGGAAAAGAGTAGAACAGACAAGGGAAAATAAAGAATAGAAAAAGAGTAAGAGAAAAGAAATGTAAAGAGAGAGAAAGAATGGAGAGAAGTAAAGTAGGAGACTATTACATTTTAGTAGATGGAAGATAACTTGTAAGTAAACTAATTATAACTAAAGGGAAATTAAGGGTAATACGGAAACTTTATTCCCTTAAAAGGTAGAATCTTCCTATTGAACAAATTTAAACTTTATCAAAGGAGTCCTAGTGTGTCGAGAATTCACCGTCTCAGTAAGTTTGAGACTTAGTGTTAGGATAAAGATATCTATCCTTTCTTGTATTCTCACTAAAGGAAGAGACACTCCAACCGACTCACCACTAGAGACAGTCATATCCGAGAGCTTAGAAGCTATATGGAAGTCCGATAAGAAGAAAAATAAAAGGACAAATCAACTTATTGTGACGAACCGGTGTTTCGTTACTTGTAAAGGGAGACCGAGTAATCCATACTTTTCCAAATTCTACTCTAGCACCTACAAAAGTAAGGGGGAACCGTTTTTATATAGTTATGTTTGTACGAGAATATCTTTATGGTTTCTGAACAACATGTTATTCGTGTTCTTTATGTTAAGACAGAAATTAAGGAGTAGTAAGAGAAGTATAGTCTATAAATAACTTATCTTAAGATGTGGGTTAACGTCTTTAGTATTATCAATTTAAGTAGGGATTATAAGACCCTACCTGCATACTGAGACAATGATTAATTTATGAATACTATACGGTTTGTTGAGACAGAAAAGGTGAGTCACGGTGATTGTGATAGACCTTCTTCTAAACTCAGAACGGTTCGTTATGTATTTACGTATGTATTTTTAAGACTAGAGTTATGGAAGTTGATAAAGTTATTAACATATTCGGAGATTTAGAGACATAATTCATTATAAAATATATGTTGAGTCTTACTAAACATTAAAGAACTAGTCTGACACCGACTAACTTATGTACCACGGTCTTTATCCGTCAACGGATTCTTTTACGTAGAGTTACGTAGATACCGAATCACTCACCGTTCCTTTGCCTACGATACCCGACCTTTCTTCTACTGGTACAAGATAACTCTTCGAACATCGGGTTTCCTTCTTGACCATTTTGTATTATAGTCATTACATACTATCGTCAATAACTATACGGTTTCATGCATTTTAACTAAGTCCTTTCTTAGTTAACCCAGTGTTCGTGTGTGTTGTTTTCTTATTGTTAAACTGTGGAACTGAACCTTCCTTTCAGTTAAAGAAGATTTGAATTTCACAGATCCTTATTTCGACTCTTTCGGAAAGTTATTGTCTCTGGGTAATCTTAAGTATCTCAGGTCGTAACGTTATAGAGAGAGATATATCTATATATAGATATATGTATATATGTGTGTATCGTCTAATCCCGGAGGGAGTTGTCAAGTCACCATTTCTTAGGCAGACGGTTACGTCCCCTGTGGTTAAACTAGAAGTCCAGTCCTTCTAGGGGACCTCTTCCTTTACCGTTGGGTGAGGTCATAAGAACGGACCCTTTAGAGTACCTGTCTCTTCGGATCTCCTGACGTCAGGTACCTTAGTGTTTTCTTAATCTGTATTGATTTGTTGACTTGTAAGTCTTTTGCTTCTAGTACCGTAGACCAGGGTAGTGAAGTACCGTTTATCTACACCTTTGTCACAGTCTGAAATAAAAACCCCCAAGGTTTTAGGGACGTCTACCACTGACGTCGGTAATTTAATTTTCTGCGAATGAGGAACCTTCTTTTCAATACTGGTTGGATCTATCTTATAAGTTTTCGTCTCTGTAATGAAACGGTTGATTCCAGACAGATCAGTTCCGACACCAAAAAGGACACCAGTACATACCTACACTCTCAACCTGATATTTCTTCCGACTCGTGGCTTTTTAACTACGAAAACTTCACACCACAACCTCTTCTGAGACCTCTCAGGGAACCTGACATTCCTCTAGGTTGGTCAGGTAAGACGTCCTCTAGTCGGGACCCTAAAGAAACCTTCCTTACTACGACTTCGACTTTGAGGTCATGAAACCGGTGGAGTACACTTCTTAACTGAGTAACCTTTTCTGAGACTACGACCCTCCTTAACCCCCGTCCTCCTCTTCCCCTGTTGTCTCCTACTTTACCGACCTACCGTAGTGACTGAGCTACTTGTACTCAGACTCACTTGAGACCCGTAACCACTACCTGTCCCTCCGGACCGCACGACGCTAAGTACCCCAACGTTTCTAAGCCTGTGCTGACTCGCTGACTTGACTTTACTGACTTTGTTGACTTACCGTTGATGGTCTAATTCCCATATCAGAAGAATAAGTGAGGTCATAAGGACGGACCTCTTAGGACACCTGTCGCTTCGAACCGTCCGATGTCAGGTATCCTAACGTTTCTCAACCTGTGTTGACTTCGTTAAATCGTACGTTCGTACGTATGAAGAATGAGTTAGGGTTATCAAATTCCAATGATAATCGGTTTCTCTCTCTCTCTTCCTTTACATTCCATGTTCCACAATACCAACTTCTTATCCTTTTCGTTTCTGATCAAATTTTTCAAATGAATCCCTTCCTCAAATCTACACCAAAGACCATGTACCATGGTGGACCTTCGGTTATCTAGTTGTAGAATGATTCTGTAACTTGTTTTTCATAAAGAATTTTTGGTTTATCGGAAGTTCATCAACTTCCGTTATCTTTTATAACCTGTAGGAGAAAATGTGTTTTCTCTAAGGTTCTATTAGGTATGGGTAAAGTTTATACAGGTTGTACAGGACCTTATCCTTCTTAGGTCGTTTCAGTCCCATATCTCGAACTACTACCGGATTCCTTCTGAGTCGAGGTGAATCTCTACTCTTCGTCATGAACCAGTTCATTACAACGGTGAGAGTCCTGTCTGTTAGAAGTATTACAGGTGGGTCATCCTAGGATATTGACGACAACTGGTCATGAACAATATCTGGAACGTCAAAAGGTTAATGACTTCGTTTATAACATAATGTCAGTAGACCCTGATAAATCTGAACGGAAGAACACTAAACACACCCTCGTCTGTTGAATATAAAAACGACCTACGTCTCATCGACGTAAGACATGTCTACCGTTTCTGACATGGATTGGGTCTTTACTACATGAAATTCGTTCTATCTCACTGACTTACCTCACAAACCAAAAGAAACCACCTCAGTTCGACTTACATAAGACACCAACTCCTGAATACCAACCACCGGGAGTACCAAAGGGGGAAGACAATAAGTGTAAGAAATTATTAGAAGAAGGGACCTCACACCCGTTCTAACTATTGAACGAAGACTATTTATCTTGTTATCGTTAATAGTTATTGGTTCTTGTCTCCACTACTTCAAGGTCATGGTATTAGTGTAATGTAATATACCGTTCTCACTACTCTGCAAGGAAGGTAACATTACTATAAATGTACTGATAATACAATGTCTGTGTAAGATCTTAGAGAGAGTCAGGTGACGACCGAAAATTTCTTCCTTCAAAGATACTTCCTAACCCAATTAAACGTCGTACACCCTAGATCAAGGGGTTCGTCCCTAGCTTGGGACCGGGGGACAGAACCTTTTAGTCTCAGAATCGGTGACCTAATGGTCTCTTCAGGACACTTGGGAAAAGGGTGTCGTTTACTAAAAGTGACTACGGGACGTTCTTGTTCCTCCATCTGGGAAGAGTTCTACTCGAAGGTCTACTCTTGACTAGGAACTAGGCGGAGTCATAACGTTCTTAGACTTGTTCCTTGGGTTGATCCGGTACGAACTCGAGGACTTGGATGTCTTTTAAACTATATGACCAAAATACCGAGATCCAGACACCTTTAAGTAATCCTTTATTGTCTTTGGAGTATGTCCAGCACGAACCTATAAGTCACTGGTCCTCCTATGTACCACTTTCTCCCCCGAAAAATCTAGTGGTTTATTAAGTGACCGAAAAGAGTACCAAATCTTAATAATAACCCTTCCCAAAGGTCAGTCCTGGTGTAGGGGGTAGTGGAAATTAGTTTTATTCTGGTACACTGGTCAAAACCGATTACACTATAAGGGTCTTTATTACACACGGTGGAGACCCAACTCCAAAATTGTACGGGATGTATGGAATGTGAACCAGTGAAGGACAACCTAGTATACATGATTTTTACCCCTTAAGTTTCTTCCTTTCTCAGACTTAAGGAAACGGTGACACGAGGTCTTTTGATGGACTCCGTCTTCGTGACAATTGGGTGTTCAATAACTGATTAGATACACCTGAGATTTCTCTTTTTATTTGAACAGAATCCAATTGGGTTGCTGTGAATACTAAAAGGTAATTTCATCAATCGGAGAAGACTGGGTCATCCTTGTTTTTATAAAAATAATAATAAAAAAACCATCTCTGTCAAAGACCTTAATTTCAATGTCATATATTTACTGTCTAGAATAACAATGATCACATAAGGTAGAGGTTTCAACTCGTTTTTACTTTTGAACGTAGATTCAAGTACTCATGTAGCTATCTTGTTTCCTGATTTAGTTCTCTCCAGTACGATACCGGTAAAAAAACCTGGATATATATGCCGAAAGTCTCACTTTCGTTATACATGTACGAGTCAACGAATCAGTACAGGCTGAGAAATACCGGAGTCCCTAACATCGAGTGGTCCGAGGAGACAGGTACCCTAAAGGGTCCGTTCTTAGGACCTCACCCAACGGTAAAGGATACGGTCCCATAGACCTTGGGTTCTAACTTGGGTACACAGAACACAGAAGACGTGACCATCCGTCTAAGAAATGGGGATCGTGGTGGACCCTTCGAGTACATAGTCAGTCAAGTCAAGTCAGCGAGTCAGCACAGACTGAGAAACGCTGGGGTACTTAGAGTCGTATGGTCAGGAGGTACAGGTAGTGGTTAAGGGTCTCAAGTAAGTCTGAGTGCAAGTAGTTCAGTCACTACGGTAGGTCGGTAGAGTAGGAGATAGCAGGGGAAGAGGAGGACGGGGGTTAGGGAGGGTCGTACTCTCAGAAAAGGTTACTCAGTCGAGAAACGTACTCCACCGGTTTCATGACCTCGAAGTCGAAATCGTAGTAAGGAAGGTTTCTTTAGGGTCCCGACTAGAGGAAGTCTTACCTGACCAACCTAGAGGAACGTCAGGTTCCCTGAGAGTTCTCAGAAAAGGTTGTGGTGTCAAGATTTCGTAGTTAAGAAACCACGAGTCCGAAGAAGTGTTAGTATAGTACGTTAACTTTTATACATTTATAGTACCGGAAACCTTTGATTGTCTGAACTTGATTTCTGGTCAAGACTTTTTATCCGCAGACTGGAACTGTTTCGATAAACTGGACAAAGAGTAAAAACGGTAGAATATTTACGCGTACTATAAAATTGTATCTTGATAACACTCTTATATCACCGTACCTTTTATAGTTCTTTTTGTGCATCGAGAACAGTGAATCTTCCACTGGTCATTGACCACCTAGAGAAGGAAAGGGGGGAAATACATAGTATTTCACAGTTTGTCTGTCACCCCGTACAGTTAATCTATACTAAAGAACTCCTATAATGACTATCCTCAATATGTAGTCTTAACATGCGGAAACTCTATACATTAATAAACGACTTCGAAGGACCTCTTAGGGTAACAGTCTCCTTGGACCACCCGATATCAGGTACCCCAGCGTTTCTCAGTCTGTACTAACTTCACTGAATTGTCGTCGTCGGTAAGGATGATATCGAAAATTCTGTCACTGAAGTCTCGAAAGACTGTATTGTTTCTAACATAAATGAAATTTTAGGGACGTCGTGAAACTAATATTTTCTTTTTGACTGTTTTGACACACAAACCTTATTAATGTAGAACTGTTTTAAGAGGTTTCGGGAAACACAGGTACACAAAGATTGATCTTTCACTTGTAAGACACTTGGAATTTATTGTCGGTATAGACAAACACCACACATTCACACACACACATAGACGTTTATTAAGTCCACGACTTGACTTTGACTGTATCCAAACATCGTAGTCAAAACCTTAAATTACTTATTACAAACCGGAGAGTAAAGAAAGGTATATGTCTAACACGAGGGGTCGGATATGCAGAAAGTAAAACGAAACCCAAGAAAATTGAAGTGGTACAACGCGGAGAGTCGAGTAACATAGAAGGAGCAAAAAGTATCTGATCTAGAACAAAGGAAAAAAGAGGTTCGGTGGGGAATCCTAAAGATGGAAATAAGTGTCGAAAGCCAGGATGAACAAAGACCTTACCCTAAGTTTTGACCGGATCCGTACACACCACACCTTAGACCCACAGGTACAGGTACCGTCTTTTAAGATTGGTATATCCCCTATAACCATAGCAATTAGTATTTGGTTTCACTTTCGACATTTCTTTCAACTTGACTTTATGTTACCTTTCCCGAATATAGGTGGTCAAGACTTCCCCAGTTCCATACACAAACTTCATTCTTTCTGTATCTTTTATAAAATATTTCGATCTTCTTATTTACGAAGAATAACCAGTTTGACGGGATCCGACAGGATGTCTCTAACAGAAGAGAAACATAAATATTCTAAGTGACAAAGATAAGTATCTAATTAATCCTACAATCAGCTGTAACGGACTTCTAAATACGGGACCATCGACTTCTTGATACAAGATCCAGACCGAAGTGTTAAATAATCGACGTAATATAGCGAGTGTACCGACTTAACAAAGGTTATCAAATTATTTTCGTATCCTCGAGTTCATTAAGGATAGAGTACCTTTCTACCCCTAAAGTCACTCTGTTTCGTGATCTTGACAAACTTTTAAGTTTTGACGACTTCTTTGTGATTTCTCATAACAGACACTATATTTTAACTTATGGTTATTTTACAATGAATGATTGGTGAGATCTGTACTTTATGATCAAAAAGTTGTATATGATAAAAAAAATCCCTTCCTAAGGTAAATCGTAAAATAATTCACTAAAAAATTGTATATCCAAATCCCCATACAATAAGTTGTGTACAAACTACAGTCATTCACTAATAAAAAGGGAGACGTGTTTAAATGATTTGAAGACAAAGAAAGTGTAGAGACTATTCTTCGTCTTTGACGGTATTTATTAGTAAAGAGTCTTGTTGTGATTTCAACTGTTCCATTTATTATACTAAATAGTAACGTTCTTTATATACTTAAGCTACAGACTACAACTGTGAGTGTTTTGCAAACTGATTCAACGGATGAAAGAGACTTAGAGTCAAAGAAGTAGACATCTTACCTCTATTCTTTTCAAACGAATCTCCTCAAAGTTTTCTGGGTTACTGAATTCCATGTAATACATTGTTCACGAAGAGAGCCGTGTCTCATCTAGTAGTTATTTACGAAGAAGAAAAAGAGAGAGACAAAGGTCCTAACTACTTAAGAATTTCCTTTATATGTTCTACCAGGTGACGGAACCAAAACTATCCGAAAGAGAAAGACACTGGTTGAGAATGAAATTCCTAATCTCTACGTCTCTGTCATAAAGTGTCTCTCATAGACCTTTCCTTCCAAAGGAAAAAAATTCAATTATATAAAATGTTCTTGTTATCATAGACCTTTCCTTCCAAAGGAAAAAAATTCAATTATATAAAATGTTCTTGTTATCGAGACCAACAGGGAGGAACATTAGGAGTACGGTAGTCGGATGGATGTCTACTTTCCCGAAAGAGACAAAGTATCGGTTTCCTTCTGACAAACTACAGTAAAACTTTCAAAAATTTCTTCTACCTTCCCTTACATCTTTATTTTATTGTCTCCGACTGAGAATCCTTGGTGTCTCATCTTGTTATGACATAAAGACAAGTGCCCTTTGAAGTGGTAAGTTTACGTAAGTGAAAAATATTTTCGTGGAGGAGTTAAAGTCGGGTTTGTAACTTTTGACTCGGATAATTTAGTCCTGTTTTTGTGAAAACTTTTGTAGAAACCTTTTTATGTTAAAACCATGTTTCTCTACTCTTAGTTGTCCCTACTTTTTTAGTTTTACCTTAAGTCTTACTCTGTCTGTCGAGAGTCCACCAATCAATAAACACCTTGAACGTCTCATCGTTAGTCTCCCCTTTGGATGTGGGTAGTCATGTGTAACAAGACACCACGGGAACTAAGTGAGAAAGTTTGTATATTCTTCAACTCGTTAATATCCCCGGTTCCTAGGATAAAATATCTTTTCTCTCCTGTATCTAACCTGACATCAATTCCATAAATAGTTCTCTGAAAGAGGTGAGGAGAGACGTGAGAGTTTGGGAGAGAGAAGAAATATAGGAGAAACTTACAGGATGACATAGATATTTTCATAAGGGTCTGGTTATACGAACAGGTCCGAAAGAGAGAGAAAGTTTAAGACCCTCCTCCTTGAGAAAGGTAACAATTTCCGTCAAAGTGTGTTATTCCTCTTGTAAATAGGACCTTCGGCTTCTCGGATCTGACTTAGGACCGAGACCGTGAACGATGAATATTTTAGAACCCGTTCCAATAATTTTAAGAAACACGTGTATAAAATAGTAAATGTGTCACCCCAATAACAATCACATTATAACAGATTCAATATTCCTAAATATTGAAGGACCACTGAGTACTGAAGGACCACCGAGTATTCTAAGTACTGAAGGGACCACCGAGTCTACCATTTCACAAACGGATGGTACACCCTCTGGGCCCAAGTTATGGACCCAGTCTTTCTAGGGGAACTCTTCCTTTACCGTTGGGTGAGGCCAAGAGAACGGACCTTTTAGGGTACTTACCTCCTCGGACCACCCGGTGTAAGGTACCCCAACGTTTCTCAGTCTGTGGTGATTCATTGAAGTGAAAGTGAAAATATTCCTAATCTACTTAATCCCAACGTTTCGTGAAGTCTACCGTAGTCCTTACACCAATTATGATGTGTGATTAATCAACGATAACTAATTGTACTGGTGAGGGGATAGAAATCAAACTTTGACTCTCGACTCTTTAGAAAGATTATACGTATGTGCAACGACGTTGAGGAAGTCACTGAGATGAGTCGAAGTCCTTCTTTCACTTTTACAATCAAGACAGACTGAGAAATGGTGGGGTACCTACCGTCAGGAGGTCCGAGGAGACAGGTGTCTTAAGAGGTCCGTTCTTATAACCTCACCCATCGGTAAGGAAGTGGAAGTTTCCTTCGGACTTGAAAAATTGTACTACATCATACTACTTACTAGAAGGGACCACCGAGTCCCGTTTCTTAGACGGACGTTATGTCTTCTGGGTCCAAGTTAGGGACCCAGTCCTTCTAGGGGACCTCCTCCCGTACCGTTGGGATCGTGACAACAGATCTCATAGGGTTCCTGTCCCCTAGGACCGTCCGACGTCAGGTATCCCAGTGTGTCTCAGTCTGTACTGTCTTCACTGATTCGTTGTCGTCGACATACTTCTTATTACGTGTGAGGTCGGTTGGTTTCTCCGGAACATTGTTACTTGGAACCTTACCATAGAGTGTACCGTTGTACCTGAAGGGTCCATACTAGTCTGACACTGTAAGTCAGGGTAGTGAAACACCGTTTATTTACTCTTTTTTCACCTTCGACACTGTCTAAAATAACAGAACCCGAGGGTTTAGTGACGTTTGCCACTGACATCGGTACTTTAATTTTCTGTGTGCGAGGAACCTTCCTTTCGCTACTGTTTGGATCCGTCACATAATTTTCTTCTCTGTAATGAAACGGTTGTTAAATTCGACAAAAAAGGTCACCAGTACCTGTCTACACTCTTAGCCTGGTACTTCTCCCGACTCACGGCTTTTTAACTACGAAATCTTCACATCACGACCTCTTCTGAGAACTCTCAGGGAACCTGACGTTCTTTTAGTTTGGTCAGTTAGGATTTCCTTTAGTTGGGACTTATAAGTAGCCTTCCTGACTACGACTTTTACTTTGGGGTTATGAAATCGGTGGACTGTACTTCTTGGTCTAGTGACCTTTTCTGGTACTACAACCCTTTCTAACTTCCGTTTTCTTCTACTCCCACCGTCTCCTATTCTACCAACCTATCGTTATGGTTGAGTTATTTACACCCAAACTTCTTTGAAGTCCTTTGTCACTTCCTGTCCCTTCGGATTACACGAAGTCAGGTACCACAGTGTTTTTCAGTCCGTGTTATGTCACTGACTTGTTGTCGTTGTTGTTTCTACCTTCTATTCCCCTCCTTCGAGACTCTGAAAGTTCCCCTTCTTGTGTTGTTCGGATCTTTTCTCGATCTTGATTCCCGGGTTTCCTTCTGACTAGTCCATCCAGGTTCCTTGTTACTACTCCGGTTAAACCGACCTCATCAAAGTCGGTTCTCCGATCCTCACCAGTTTCTTCTCCTTCAGTCGTCCGATCCTCCTTCCCGGTCCAAAACATCCCGGAACACCGACAACAATCTTAAACCCGAGAATGAGAGGGTCCTACTCAACTCGTCTTCTACCTAAGTCAGACTTGACATAAAATTATCCTAGTCAGACCTACGACACGAGACACGACTACCAGACTCCTACTCTATTTTCGGTAGCTCTATTCAATCCTGTATCTTATCATTGAAGTTTATCATGATACTTACAAGTGTAAAGATAAACTCTAAAATTTATTCTATATACAAAACCTTTAGTTTTAGACTAAAGAGTTGACTTATTAACTTGACTTCATTTCGAAAAAAGGGGGAAAGAACTTTATTATGTCCACTATCTATAAAAAGAAGTTTCGAGAAACACCTAGTTGACTTTACGTCGGTTACTAATTTCGACTTAATTTTATGACCGACGGAAAAGGAGACAATTGTAAACGAAACATGATTTGCACTGATGACCTGTCTTTTTCCTAACCCTACTAACCCTTTTCTTTAGTATCGTAGACGTTCCCTGAACTTACTATTTAATGACTCGTCAGGGTCTTACGGTCATAGTGTAAAGTCTAACAGAACGAAACTGACTCCGTCGTGGGTCCCAATTAGGATAGTGGAGACCCGCAGAACCTCCGTCTCAAAGTGTAAATCTTTACAGGTTCCGTAGAGACGGAGAACTCTCACGGGAAGTGAACACTTCCCGTCTTTCTTTTTCGGAACGGTGACGGTGAGAGAAGTAGTGCCTTCCGTTCGGTTTCTTGCTTCTACGAAGAATGAGGTAACCAAAGTAAATCCGTAAAGAAGTAGTTGGTAAACTTACAGATCATAAAGAATCTGTGACACCATCCGTGACACCATAACACTCTAACTCAGGACTACAATGGTTCAGGGTCGAGGTAGACGAACACCGAACTATCCGGTTAGTTAGACTCTCTTCTCCATAATTCCGATCCTGATAGTGAAATAATCCTTTCGGTCGACCTTTCCTTCTACCGTCGTATCACGGAGTTTTATTGGAAGAACAGTCCCGAACCTACGGTCGAAGAAAATGCCCAGACTCTTACCCCCCTCCACTCCTTTACTTTATTTTACTGGCAAATTAAGAACGTTTATCGAGGATCTTACCGTTCGGAGTCCGTCCCCCTACACAATCGAAGTGAAGGAATGTTGGGAAGTGTCCACCCGTCCCAGTCCGATAGAGGGATACTTAGATCGTTTCGGGATCAGGACCCCAGTCCGTCTTCACCCCGTCCGTCCTGAGGGACTCCGTCCGGTAATACATACGGATATTACTGTTTTCGTCGTTCTATTCTTAATTTCAGTGTCTTCGTCTAAGTCACACATAAGTCTTAATTGGGAATGTTAATGTGACTACGAGGTCAAATTGTCGAGACACAAGACTTTTTTCACCAGGAACAACTCTCCCCACCACACCCCTTCTCCCATCTCCCCTACCCAGTGGCAATTACAAGTATACTCTCTTATTCTTTCTAGTTTCCATATGTACTGTAAGAAGATCTTTCTTTGTCACGTTTGAGTTTCTCTCTTATTCTTTTATCGTCTGTCCTTTCTTCTTTACTTTACCTGCTCAACCATTTGGATGGTACTTTTGTTAGTTATTTTGAGGTTCTTCTCTACTACGAATCGTCGAAGACAGAAATGGTAGTGTTAAGAGACGGAAACGGAGACGGGTCGACCTAGTGCTGTTTGACGTCTGTTAAGAAAATTCTCTACCCTTATGGTCTGGTGGACTGGACGGAGGACTCTTTAGACATACGTCTAGTTCTTCGTTGTCAATCTTGGCCTGTACCTTGTTGTCTGTCCAAGGTTTAACCCTTTCCTCATGCTGTTCCGATATATAACAGCGGGGCAAATAAATTGAATATACGTCTCTTGTAGTACTCTTTACGTCCCGACCTACTTCGTGTTCGACCTTAGTTCTAACGACCCTCTTTATAGTTATTGGAGTCTATACGTCTATTGTGGTGGGAATATTGTCTTTCACTTCTTCTTGATTTTTCGGAGAACTACTTTCACTTTCTCCTCTCACTTTTTCGACTGAATTTCGAGTTGCAAGTCTTTTGATTCTAGTACCGTAGACCGGGGTAGTGAAGTACCGTTTATCTACTCCTTTGTTACCTTTGTCATTCTCCGAAATAAAACCCCCCGAGGTTTTAGTGACGTCTACCAATGACACAATACGGGTCTCAGGCTCAGGGGTTTCGGCTCTCTTATTCTGTAGGTGTCGTTACGTTTTCGTATTTCCCCAAATAACGATCGAGCTCAATCCCGGGTCCAGAGTAGGTCGTGTCACCTTAGGCCGTTCTCGGGGCTCGAGACTCAGTGTAGATGAAAATATGTCTGTCAAGAAACAAGGACATTGTCGTATCGACTAACCAATTTGGTATCCGCACACCCCCTGAAAATTTGGAGCGTAGGGATGGACCTAACCGACCCCAGACCGTACCCGCCCCCAGATACCCCCAAAAAGACTAACCAGCTCGATGTGACGGACACCCTCAAAGGTCACGGAGTCGGAAGGATCTCTGATTTAGAGTCCGGATCGGACGGGGAATCTCGGACATGACCGAGGTCAAACCAGGATTGTTAACGTCGGTACTTTAGTTTTTTACGAACGAGGAACCTTCTTTTCGATACTTGTTGGATCTATTGTATAAGTTTTCGTCTCTGTAATGAAACAGTTCTCTCCAGACAGATCAGTTTCGATACCAAAAAGGTCATCAGTACATACCTAAACTCTCAACCTAATATTTCTTTCGACTCGTGGCTTCTTAACTACGAAAACTTGATACCACAACCTCTTCTGAGAACTCTCAGGGAACCTCACGTTACTCTAGGTTGGTTAGGTAGGATTTCCTTTAGTCAGGAGTTATAAGTAACCTTCCTGACTACGACTTCGACTTTGACGTTATGAAACCGGTGGACTACGTTTCTTGACTGAGTTTTCTTTTCTGGACTACGACCCTTTCTAACTTCCACCCTCCTCTTCCCCTGTTGTCTCCTACTCTACCAACCTACCGTAGTGGCTGAGTTACCTGGACTCAAACTCATTTGAGGCCCTCAACCACTATCTGTCCCTTCGGACCACACGACTTCAGGTACCCCAGCGTTTCTCAGCCTGTGCTGACTCACTGACTTGATTTGACTTGATGTTAAAATACCCGAAGGGTCTACCTCGATCACCATTTCTTGGACAGACGGTTACGTTCTCCGGGTTCTCTGTGCCCAACCTAGAGACTCAGTCCTGTGTCCTCTTCTCGTACCGTTGGGTGATGTCATAAGAACGGACTTCTTAGGGTACTTGTTTCCTCGGACTGTCGATACCAGGTATTCCAACGTTTCTCAGTCTATACTGACTTCGTTGAATCGTATGTGTTGGGACATCCCATCCATAAAAACTATGTTTAAACTTATTTAACGACTCTCCTTATTTTTCGTTTTTTTCGACTCTGTTTCTCAAGGTCGTGTCCTATCGATAGTTATAAAAAAAACTCTTATATAACTCTCTTTATTCGGAAGGTATTTTTACTAAATTTCTTCCGTCATTAAATTGTCATCAAGTAACGACAGTATACGTTCATTAGTATAATCCATGATCCTTGTGTAATCACTCATTTTTAACTGAACTCAGAACAGGAGTTCTACAAATGTCTTTTGTGTCACGTTTATTCTGATTCATTACACATTAAAGTTTACCACTATTTACTGTATTTCCTCTCTAGGTACAATAATTCTCCCACGGATTTCCCCTACACTGGCTTAGACCCGAAGTCTGTCCCAAGGAGTCCCCTCTTAGGAGTCTGACTTTAGACTCTTGGTCATCACAATTATTCTGAACCCTTCCTTTTACGTAGTACGAGTCTACCTCTTGTACATGGGTCTGAGACCACCTCCCTTGCACCGCACACCTACCAGTCATACTTCCCACACCTTGTTTTCTCCGATTTCTACACCGTCTCTGTCTGACACGACCCGGAACATCTCGTTCCTAAACCCAGAAATAGGATTCTTGTCACCGTTCGGAAACTTGTCGAAGGTATCCCTTTATTGTATTAGTTCGCAGACAAAACCTTTATCATAAGACTAATGTGACGTATTCTTCTCCACTCCCTCCGTCCTTACTTTCACTCTTTGAGCGACTCCTCCGAAAAAAACAAAAACAAACAAACAAAAGGACATGAAGACGACTCTCTGTTGTCATTGTATTCCTTTTACCAGTACCACTAGAATCACTCCTGACCACTCCTCCGACTTTGACCTGACGGCACCCGATTCCTGACTTACCTTCTCCTCCTTCGACTTCATCTCTGGCAGAAACTTCAGGAAACGACTTCCTATCACCCTCTTCCGTCCTCAATCCCCGTCAATACTATACCCTCAAAGAAGTAAATAAAACGAATACTAGTCTCTGAACTCCTTCAACCTTACAAGTGTCATCCTTAGGTCAACTCTTCCTTTCAAATTTTCATAAATCCTTTCTCTCCATTAGTTGTTAAACTCAAAATTTCTTTATAAATTCGTTTCTAATTTTTTTTTTTTATTTCTGGTATTTTGTTTCAGATCGGTAAGATAATCCGGTTTAACAGATTCTTATAATACTCGGGATTTCTTTTAAGGATGGATAGATAGTGTCTCCAGTAAGGGAATCCGTAATAATATTTATCTATAGATGAAATCTACCCACGATAGACTATCGATTTCTTTTTCAAGTCTTCAGGTCGTACGTATTCTGACTCAGTTTAAGGGAATCGTAGAGGAGTTTAAAGTCAGAGTCCCACGACAAGAAAAGTCTACTTACTGTCTACTTTAAGATCTTAATATTATAATACGACTTATTTAAGGATTCCCTCTCTTTGTAAACGAAAGTAGAATTAGAGTATTAAAATATTACAGCAAGGACGTCACTCTAAAACACGGGAGTCGAACCGGACAGAGGGGTCAGAATAGAAGTGTTTGTAAGGAACTATCAGGGAATAGGAGGAAGTTAAACTGTTATAGTCAGTCAGAGTCTACAGTTATGTAAGTAGTACCTAACTGAAAATTTTAAAAGTACAACCGTAAGATTACTAGAGAGATATCTAAATGTGACTTTAGTAGGATGGTAAAAGAACCGCGTAACTTCACCCATAAAAACTGAAACATACCAATGGTCCCTACAATAATAACTAAAATTTCTGAACCGATATATATGCATCAGTCAAAGGTTACCAAAAGATAACCAGTCTCTCTACGTTTTATTTCGTTTGTTCTCTTAAAATAAGGAGTCTAACCGACTTTAATTTTTCTTTTAGTGTTTTCACAGATATGTTGTCTATTAAACCTCTTAACACCCAAGTATTTATTACGAATACAATTACCTATTTTTGAAAAGGGTTTCGCTACCTTGTTGTGAGTAAGGTAACTACTATGAGTTACTGGGTCATCAGGATGACACTACAGAACTAATCTCTAAATACACATATTCACGCATAATATCGTAGTAGGTCTATCTTTGCACCTGTATTTGATTAACAGGAAGTTATGCTTTTATCGACTATTTTCGTACAAATTTGACATATTGTGATACGTCAAGGATTTTTGTTCCTCGAACTTCGAGTACGTGACAGGACTTCTCAACAAGTACTATGTATCTCATGTAAATTAATACTTTCTTTTAAAATTATACCAAAAAAGGTCATCAGTACATACCTACACTCTCAACCTGACACTTCTTCCGACTTGTGGTTTCTTAACTACGAAAACTTGACACCACAACTTCTGAGAACTCTCAGGGAACCTGACGTTCCTCTAGGTTGGTCAGGTAAGACTTCCTCTAGTCGGAACCCCTAAAGAAACCTTCCTTACTACGATTTCGACTTTGAGGTCATGAAACCGGTGGAGTACGTTTCTCAACTGAGTAACCTTTTCTGAGACTACGACCCTCCCTAACCCCTGTCCTCTTCTTCCCCTGCTGTCTCCTAATCTACCGACCTACCGTAGTGCCTGAGATACCTGCACTCAGACTCACTTGAGGCCCTCAACCACTACCTATCCCTCCGGACCGCACGACGCTAAGTACCCCAGCGTTTCTCAGTCTGTGCTGACTCCCTGACTTGACTTGACTTGTAAATATATTCGACGGAAAACACTTTTACTCGTTCAGTCTTTAAAAGACATAAACACCCATCATACATTCCCTCGTGTACATGTACACGTATATTTATTCTCCTTTTCGATCTAACGATATGAACAATTATACAAAATAAAGTTCCCTCGACCCACCGTTTCTAAACCCCCTTCCGATAATTACTAGAAAGAACAAAACACAAACTTAAAGAAGAACAACAGTAATAGGAAATTATGAAAACCCTTTTATTTTGTTTCGTGTTTGTTTTTATTCCGACACTCGATCTTGACTAGTGGATCCTCTCTTCATATCTTTTCCTCTTTTTTTTTTGACGCATAGGTTCAGGATCCCGTAGGGTCGTAAGACGTCTGTCTAATAATTCTTCCTTTTTATTTTCTATCCTAAGACCGTTACACTAGATCTAACAAAACTTTGTTGGTTGGGAGACTCTTGTTGTTCTTTTTTAACGTTTTAGGTAATTTTGTAGATAAACTTCCGTGTGTTTCTAGGGTCCGTCCCTCTTTAACTCTTAGGGTTTGGTCCTTCTTTTCATTTTAACTTTCTCACGAAAGTTAAGTAAACCACGACGAAAAGAGGTACTCTATTGACTAATAAGAATTTCGTCTCCGATATTTCGACTTTTCAACTCGTACCTATCCTGTCCTAGTGTTTAGACTCTCAGTTTTCAGGACTTCAAGTCCTGGGTGGTTTCATTTCCTAAGGACAATTTATGGTCTTCAAAAAGAATTGTGGAACTTCCAGAAGTGGGATCTCATTCATACTTAGACTTTTTTCGGACGAAAGTGTTACTGACTTCGATTCGAAGACGAATCATGAACTAACTTAATTATAGACGGAGGTGAATCTTTATTCTCTATCTACTCTGTCTCTTTCCGGTACATTGTAGTGTTTCTCTTCTACAGGTAAATGTAATGTTTCTCTTTTCGGAGTCTTCTTTGATTATGACGACTGTGGAAATAGAACCTGAAGATCGGAGGTCTTGACCTTTTTATGTAAAGACAGGAAATTCCGTGAGTCAAACGCTATGAAACAATACAGTCGGGATCATTTGTTTATACCTATACGTGACTCTGGTAGTCTACTTATACTATACACAGAAACAACGTTCTTTAAAGGTAAGATTTTCTCATTCACTAGAGTATAGATGAACCCGAAGTCTTAATATTTATCATTAATTTTTCCTCTTTTTGATCTTTCGTCTCGGTGGACTCATTACCGAAGGACCTGTTACAGCCGGAGAGGAATCCACCTATTACTGTCTAGGTGGCTCCTTCGCGTCCTAGTTCACTAAGTTGAGTATTACCATAAAAATAAGAAAATTTAATTAGAAGGTCCAGAAATAATCTTTGAGTCAATTTTATCTTTGCGGACTCGTCTCTTAAATGAGTGAAACAGTGACGAAATCACGACTCCGTCTCTGTGTCACAGTAAACAGACAACCCTGGTTGATGGGGTCTATGATGTGTCACCTCAGGTCTGGTCCGTGAAGTCCGGACGGCTTACCTGTACTTTACCATTGTTGTCTGTCCTAAATCAACTTTTCTGGTCTAAAATCACTTGAAAATTTTAATACCTAGTAAAGTTGTGCATCGAGTTCCTTCTTGTGAGTTTAGTCATTACTATGATAATATTCTTTTCGACCCGTGACTTCTTAAGTACGAAAAGTTGACCTTTTCTGAGAACTCTCAGGGAACCCGTCGTTCTTCTAGTTTGGTCAGTTTGGATTTCCTTCACTTGGGAATTATAAGAAACCTTCCTGATTACGGATTCGACTTCGAGGTTATTGAACCGGTGGGTTACGTTTCTTGACCGAGTGATCTTTTCTGGGACTACGACCCTTTCTAACTCACGTCCCCGACTTCCTCCAACGTCACTTACTCTACCACCCCACCGTAGTACTGAGTTCCCTGCACTCAGACTCGTTTGAGGTCCTCTAACACTTCCTGTCCCTTCGGACCGCACGACATCAAGCATCAGTGTCTCTCACTGTTCTGACTCGTTGACTTGTCGTTACTGGTTGATCATATTACGATAACAATGACATATTTTACGATAACAATGACTCTATTTTACGTACCGTCTTTCTTCATTTACAATATTTAAAATCATTTATTTAACATAACAAAGTCACTTATATTATGTTTATAACTACAATTTCTCAATACTGTGTGTGAGTACTTTCTTTTACGAAATTTACAAACGAAAATCACTCTCCTTGTTGTCGTAGAACTTCGATTTTCTTATTCTTAACCTACGAAGATGAATTGAAAGGTTTCGTTGTAAAAGGTGTAAAGATTTTATTTATTTTGGATGGAGTGTTTCAAAAATATTTTTAAGTTATTCTAATCATACATGCTCGTGAAGTTTGCGGATTGTTTAATGATTATTTACGTCATGTAGTAGGTATAGTCGTCATGAACGGTAAAACCTCACCAGAATACATAGCTCTGTGTTCATTTATAAAAAGACTAGAACAGAGACAGGAAGATAAGGAGGTTGACTGAACGTTTGATCTTAAGGAGACAACATGTATAACTCGTTAAAACTTCGTAGACGTGTATCAAATTAAGGTAAAATTTACAAAGATTGATCGAAAGAATTCGGTGTAATTGAAAACTTTTATTGCAACTAGTGAAGTCAATAGAATATATATTAAACATATACATATTACTCTTATTAAAACAGATTACGTTACTAGAAGTTGTACTCGAAGTGTTCTACCATACCTTTAAATTTTTTTATTAAATAAAAATTAGAGTACGAAATGTAAAAAACGTACGTACAAATTGTATGTATATATTTATCACGTTAGGTATCAGTTTGTAAAAAAAATTTATCTCATCCGTTTGGTCATTACAGACGGTATACCTGGACACCCTGAGTCCCTAGGTCTGTGGAGTAATACAATCACATGAATTATTAAATGTCAACTTAGTGAAATCAAAAATTCTGACACAAATAGCTGGAGAAAATAAAGAAGTAATTGTTGGAGTTCTTACAAAAGATCTGTAATAAAAGGATCAACTAGTAGTGACTTACGGTCATAGTGTCTATGTGACATATACAAATACATGATATACATATACACATACACACATACAAACACACAAACACACACATAACATAGTCACGAAATGAGTATTTTTCTCGTTCTATAAGGGAGAGGATGATTCTTAGTTAAAAATGGGTGATACCCTTAGGAGTCACTGAGTCTTCAATTTATTAGACGGACGTCACGTCCTCTAAGTTCTCTAAGTCCAAACTAGGGACCCACCCCTTCAAAGGGACCTCTTCCTTTTCCGTTGGACAAGGTTATAAGAACGATATCGGCTACCCCAAAGGTTCTCAGTCTGTACTGATTCACTGGCTCGTACGAAGGTTCGTTTGTGAGATATCCATTTAACCAGAACTTTAAAGATAAGTTTTGAGAGTTGTTTGTTTTCAACTCCTGTTCTGTCGAAGTATCCCCTTAAGATGATTTGTGAATTCTTTCTTAATTATGGATGGGAAGAGTTTGATAAGGTTTTTTCGATTCTTCCTCTCTTGTGAAGGTTTGAAAGATACTCTGGTCCGAATAAGACTGGAGTTTCGGTCTGTTTTGTGATGGTTTTTTTTTCTTTCTTCCTTTTGGTATCAGATTACAGAGACTACTTGTGTTTACGTTTATAGGAATTGTCTTACAATCGTTTGGTAAAAGTTGTTTTTATTTTTCTCACTATGTAGTACTAGTCCATCCCAAATATGGTCCTTACGTTTTTATCGAGATGTAGGTATTCATTTCGCTATACTATGTGGTTTATTTGGTTTCCTTATTGTTTTTAGTGTGTCAGTGGAGTCGTTTACGTCTTTTTTTCGTAAACCGTTTTAAGTTGTAGTTAAATACAATTTTGAAAGTACGTAAGTAATAAGTAGATCGTTTCTGATTTCTCACAGATGAGTACACGGACCTTTTTAAGATCCGTGACTTTATGTGAATAATTTTTTTTTTTCTATTTCTATTTTCCTATCTTTTTCTGGGACGGACCATCCCTTTCTTTTTATTTTCTGTTTTTATGTAAACACTGAGGGATGTGTATACACATATAATATATATTTTACGGTCCACTTTTCGTGATACCTCTTTTAGGAACCCCTGCTGGTGACGTCTTCCACGTAAAACTTGTCTAAACACTATACGTACTCTCTCACTCAGTACTCCTAAAGACTTCCCTTTTGTATCGTTTGACCTCTTTGTAGTCCAAGACTCCCTTCACACACGAACTACTCAAGTTCCTTTGTTCCTTCGGTCCCACTGACCTCAGTGCATTTTGTCTTAGACATTCCGTCGCGATCACCATTTCCTGGGTGGACGGCTACGTCCTCTCCGTTTTCTTTGTCCAAGCTAGAGACCCAGTCCTTCTATGGGTCCTCCTCCTTTTACCGTTGGGTGAGATCATAAGAACGGACATCTTAGGGGTACCCGTCTCCTCGGACCACCCGATCTCAGGTACGCCAGGGTTTCTCGACCTGTGTTGACTTCGTTTAATCGTGTGTGTGTCCCCCAAATATATTACATATATTACTGTGTCATCATCCTATCCCTTCCCCTGCCACGTTCCCTCGTGTCCCGCCGTCGGAAGTACTGAAAAGGATGCACAATGGAGTAAATCGGAAAGATTGGACCCTCCTAAAGTTTTTGATTCTAAGTGACTAGAGTTAAAAGGAAGCAGAAGAGTTTGTCATGGTCTCCATTATGACTGTGGGTCCGGTCCGTTCTGGATACTCCAATAAAGTGATGACGACTACACATGTGTATGTGAGGGACCAAAAATGGGTCCTCTTTGTAAATACCTTCGATGTCAGTACGAACATTCTACGTAGAGGATAGATAAACTTAACAAATGTTCGAGAGTCAAGATATCCTGTTGTATATCTCTACACTAGTGAACTTACCCGACTAAAAAAAGAAAAATAACGACAAATTTAAAGAAGAAATTAATTTTTTTTGATAATTCCATATTTAACTACATGATTTTAGACGTATACCAATTACATGTGTTAAACTACTCAAACCTGTATTCGTGTGTCGAAAGGTCCACCATGATTACCATTTCTTGGAAGGACGGTTATGTCCTCTATATTCTCTGTGTCCAAACTAGAGACCCAGTCCTTCTAGGGGACTTCCTCCGTTACCATTGGGTGAGGTCATAAAAACGGACCTTTTAGAACACCTGTCTCCTCGGAACGTCCGATGTCAGGTATTTCAACGTGTCTCAGTCCGTACTGACTTTACTGAGTCGTCCGTATGAAGACACTTTAGTAGTGATGTTAGTTTCACTATCTGTTGAGGTTATCACAGGAACACGAGGAAATTTCATTTTTCTGTTTTTTGGAAAAATGGAATACAACCTCATGTCAACGAACTGTTGCAACACAATCAAAGTCCACATGTCGTTTCACTAAGTCAATAGGTACATGTACAAAAATAAGAACAAGTTTAAGAGAAAGGTAAATCCAACAATATATTATAACCCGTCTCTTGGGACACGATGTGTCATCCAGAAACAACCAATAGGTACAATTTATGTCGTCACACATGTACAAAATTCATGTCTCGTTTTCTCGATAGAAACAAAACAAAAACGTAGAAGTTACAAAAGGTCCGAGGTTGTATTAAAAAAAATTGAAAAAAGTACATTCAGAAGTAAAAACAAAAACAAAAAAATTAAAATTAACCTCCGATTAATGAAATGTTATAACACCACCAAAAACGGTATGTAACTGTACTTAGTCAGTACCCACATGTACACAGGGGGTAGAACTTGGGGGGAGGTTGGAGGGAGGGATAGGGTAGGGAGTCCCAGTAGGGTCACGTGGTCGGGACTTGTGGGACGGAGTACGATGGAAGAATTTCTTCATAGTTCACGTGGTATGTCTTAACAACTGATGTCCGTGATACATTTGTCGTCCAGAGAATTTGATTGACTAGAACGTGTTATTTCTGAAATATGGTAGACTCATTCAGATGCGAAGGGGGTGGGGGACGAGAGACCACTACAATCGAGACAAAAAAGAAGACACTAAATGACAAAGTCCATGGAGTATATTCATCTTAGTACGTCGTGAATAGGACACTAACCGAATAAAGGGGTCCAAATAGTTACAACAACTTTTTCGTCCCGACTAAAAAAAGGGGTTTGAGAATTTTGAGTATATTAAGAATATACAGTGATGTATCTGTAGTGGACCCGTGTAGATTCGTCAACGATCGTCTTAGATAGACCTCACTTAAATTCATTATTCCCGATGTCGAAGGTGTAAATCTCCCTCTTCTTTTGAGACCATATTAGAGACGTTAGGTCTTTGTTCGACTCCGATCCGTACCTTTGTTTTTAACCGGAATTTTAATGTCACTGCTAAACAAAGAAGTCAGTTATTCAACACAGGATGACTGAGAAACTGTGGGGTATCCGTCGTTATGCGGTTCGAGGGGGTAGGAAGTGATAGAGGGTCTCAAACGAGTTTAAGTTAAGTAGTTCACTCACTACGATAGTTTAATAGAGTAGGAGACGACAAGGGAAGAGGAGGACGGGAGTCAAAAAGGGTCGTAGTCCCAGAACAGGTTACTCAGTCGAGAAACGTAGTCCACCGGTTTCATAACCTAGAAGTTGAAGTCGTAGTCATTACTTTTAGTGATCAATAAACGATTCCTTAGGGAGCCTCTTCCGCTATCGTGGGGTGAGGTCATGAGAACGGACCTTTTAGGGAACCTGCCTCCTCGGACCACCCGACGTCAGGTACCCCAGTGATGATCATCCTGTGCTGACTCGTTGAAGTGAAAGTGAAAAGTGAAAGTACGTAACCTCTTCCTTTACCGTTGGGTGAGGTCACAAGAACGGACCTCTTAGGGTCCCTGTCCCATCGGACCACCCTACGGCAGATACCCCAGTGTGTCTCAGCCTGTGTTGACTTCACTGAATCGTCGTCGTCGTTCCTTAGGGAACCCGAGAATATATTTAATATAAATAGTGACGAAGAGGAAATGAGACTAAAGATTGTACGAGATTAGAGTCAACATGATCTACCGTCGAACATTTATATGACTGGTTGGTCGATGTAGGTTACAGGGTTCAACTTCTCAAAGGGTTCTACATCTGTCTGGTTTTAGTTAGTAAGATAAGATTGACTGGAAGTTCTCATCGTCGTTCTCTATGTCGTCCGTACTTCCGTCTACTTTACTGTTCAACTTTTCGTGTTCAACTTTTGACTCGACGACCTCTCTTTACGGTTTTGTTCTTTTTCCTGGTCTACACTATTAAGATTCGTGTCGTTAGACCTTCGAAAGTCACGTCCCGTTTCTCCGAAGGTAAGAAGTGTGGGTACTTTTATAAGATTTAATGTTGACAGTTAGGATTTCCTTTAGTTGGGACTTATAAGTGACCTTCCTGACTACGACTTCGACTTCGAGGTTATGAAACCGACGGACTACACTTCTCAGTTGAGTGACCTTTTCTGGGACGACGACCCTTTCTAACTTCCACACTCCTCTTCCCCTCCTGTCTCCTACTCTACCAACCTACCGTAGTGGTTGAGTTACCTGTACTCAAACTCGTTTGAGGTCCTCTGTCAGTTCCTATCCCTTCGGACCACACTACGTCAGGTACCCAGTGTTTGTCAACTTTTACTGAATCACTGATTTGTTGTTGTAAACTATATGATAAAATCACTCTTTCATCTCTTTATGTTGTAAGTCAATATTCTAAAGGTATGTTCATGAATTGGTTCGAATCAACGACACAACTTTTATATCGAAATTCAACAAACGTTTGACAGGGAATGGGTTTTCACGAAGAAAGTTCCTACAACCTATTTACTCGTAGGTGACATTACGGTTTACGGTTCCGGGTGACCGTTTATTGGACGTTAAGGTCCGAAACCCCTGTCACCACTAAGAAAGTTAGAAGACAATTAACCTTCCCGAAGGGATTATCGAGGTAAACATTACTTAGGTGGACGTTACAGCCTCTGGGGTCAAGTTGAGGACCCAACCCTTCTCGGTGACCTGTTCCCTATCCGATGACTGCGGTCATAAGAACCCGAAGGAAACACTAAGTCGACCATTTCTTAGACGGACGTTACGTCCTCTGGACCCAAACTAGGGACCTAACCCTTCTAGGGGATCTCTTTCCTTTCCGATGGGTAAGGTTACAAGAACGGACCTCTTAAGGAACCTAACATATTAAGTGCCTCACCGTTTCTTAACCTGTGTTGACTCGCTGAAAGTGAAAGTGATTAACCTTGTGATGATCTCCCTATCGAATAATTTATTATAGAAACATCATCCTTTTCAAATTTCTTTTCTAAAAACGAGGAAGTTCTCGAAAGATAACTGGAATAACCCACAGTAAATGAGTCGTCATTTTAGACAAGAAAGTTTGTTAAGTTTTCACCTTTTACTATTAAGATAGTCCGTTTCTCAACCGTGTCTGAAACAGTCAGTCGCGTACATAAAACATCCGAGATTTTTATCATGTTTTTTAGATTAAAATCCGAAGTGGATAAAATTAAAATTTTTTATTTAGTTAAAAATAGTTTTTGGAGGAAATTCAAAGAAATTTCCTTCTGACTTTATAAACCTTATTTTATAAAAGTCCAGATGATTAATTAAAATAATTTCTATGTAAAATCATCGTTAAATAATAAATTTTCCGTGAAGTGTATGTAATAAAGTTAGAGTTATTACGATAATATCTTTATGATGGAAATAAAATATTTACACCTGTTAATAAGAACTTTTCTCCCTACTTAATAAATCACGGATGACGTAAAATTTATCTTCTCACTTTTCCAGCCGAATTTCGAGTTGAAATGTTTTTAATTCAGGGTAGAGAAGGACCGTTTACCTTCCCCCTTTTCACCTTTGTCACTGTTTAAAATAAAAGAACCCGGGGTTTTAGTGATACCTACTACTGACATCGGTACTTTAATTTTCTGTAAACGAGGAACCTTCTTCAGTACTGTTTGGATCTGTCACATAATTTTTCTCTGTAGTGAAACAATTGTTCCCAGGTATATACCAAAAAAGTCATCAATACATGTCTACACTCTTGACCTGGTCTTTCTTCCGACTCGTGACTTCTTAACTACGAAAACTTAACGCCATGATCTCTTCTGAGAACTCTTAGAAAACCTGACGTTCTTCTAGTTTGGTCAGTTAGGATCTCCTTTAGTTAGGACTTATAAGGACCTTCCTGATTACGACTTCGAAGTTATGAAACCGATGACTACGTTTCTCGGGTGAGTAACCTTTTCTGGGACTACGACCCTTTCTAACTCCCGTCCTCCTCTTCCACTACTGTCTACTACTCTACCAACCTACCGTAGTAATTGAGTTGCCTGTACTCAAACTTGTTTGAGACCCTCCATCACTACCCGACCCTTCAGACTACACGACGTCAGGTACCCCAGTGTCTCAATCTGTGATGAATGTGATGACTCGTTGTCGTTGACGTAAAAGGTTCCGTGATAAAATAAATCAAGAAAATTATTAGACTATTCTATCTTTAATGGGTACGATAAAGATTTACTCCCCCGACTCTAAATCCCTATAAACTCAGAACCAGAAATTTAAAGTTTGAGGTATAAAGGGACATGTACAGAGAGGAAGGACTTATTATCCAGTCTTTTGTGACCCGTTTAGTCACTTAAAGTTTGTGTCCAGATCGTGAGTCTTGTGTCATGGAAAAAAATTCGATATCCACAATTTAATGATAAAAATTATTATTACTCGTACGTAACTGAAGGTTTAACGTCGTCATCTGTTTTTTAGTATTTGGACAAGGATGTGTACCAAAGGGACCACTGAGTCTGTCATTCCTTAGACGGACGTTATATCCTCTGGACCCAAGTCAGGGACCCAACCCTTCTAGGGGACCTCTTCCCCTACCGTTGGGTAAGGACATAAGTACGACCCTTTTAGGGTACCTGTCTCCACACACCGTCCGATATCAGGTAACCTAGTGTTTCTCAGTCTGTGTTCAATTGTAACCAGACTGTGTCACTCAAAACACAGTTTCTACTTAACAAAACCATTTGTCAGTCAATAGTTCGTTATTATGTTGAATCGTTTTATCGGACCAGAGAGCATATGTGACGGGAATTTAAACAGTCGATCGGTCATCTCAATGTAAAATAGACAAAAGAGATCACTAGGATCTGTTACTAAGTGAAGTGGGAAAGTTGTCAGTACGTCACTCACAGTTGAGACACGGTCCGAATAGGACTTTGACACGAAACTTTCCCTCGTTCGACTCAGTACCCGAGTGTCGAAAGGTCAAATCTACCCTCACCAAGGTTTGACGACCGGGGACGACCGAAAATACGAGTTTACGGGACTCAACTTTTCGACTGGAGTGTTCGTCGTGGGTGATTGACCTCTACTGTATAACATCCTTTTCGAGATGGAGGTCTAACTTGTCCTGAGTCGATCTCTGCGAAGATACACTTTTCCGTCGTTGTTAGTTTCTTTCTCTCCCGTGACCACTGGTAAGACAACCGACGAACTACCTAGTAAAGTGGTAGTGTCTGGACTCTCTCCGTATAATAATGGTGGGACATGGTCTCTACCGTGTCTACCAATTCATACCTGTATCCTAAACTTACCATTTGTAACTGTTTCCTAATAATATTACGTCGTCCTATTTCAAACTCTATCTCAATATGTCTGTAACAACACCCTTGTGACCCACGTCCTTTATACTAATTAAATGGTTTTCCGGATACAAGTCGTCGGATATGAATACTATCTCTGATTTACAACGGATGTATCCTCCAGTTTAAACCTTTACACAGTCCACATTTACTTATACAAATGTATGTCATTAGTCTAACGACTAGGTATTTTCATAAAGAATATTACGTTTGAATTGACTACGAATTCAATTCTAGACAGACGTAAAATTAACTATATATGAGGGTTATACCCAAGGTAGGGTTCTTGTTTTGGTCTTCGGGTAATCTGTTAATCATACGATTCAAGTATTAGGATCTCTTGATACGAGCTATATTGGGACTCAATGTAGTTTACAACTCGAAAAGACAATTTTAGTTCAGCTACAGTTATCAAAATGATGAAAACTTATTAAGACTTCCTGTACAACTAAGTCCTTTCCGAGTAAGATAATATCGATAGGATCTGTAATTTGTCTGACCATCCTTGGACATAAATGTTTAATTTGTGTTTCATAAAACAAGTGGACCTCTCACACAAAACAATTATTTTACGAAAAGGTACAACCCGGGAGATGGTTTAACCCGTCTACTTTCCATATCGACAACTATAACGACGATGATATGACAACTTCGAAACGATTTAAGAAGATCGTGGACTCGGAAAAACATCGTGAGTACTAAATGACTCATAGTTACGAAAGGTTGAGCATTTCGTGTATTTTCACCATTCCACCGTGAACATACGTACCAGTTGGAAACATACCAGTGACGAGTCTTGTGTCTTCCGTAAATCAATTATAAACAACTTAGATACCTAGTCACCGAAAAAGTGCATGTAAAGAGAACCTTTAGAGGTGCGAAAACACTTCCACTGGACCTTTAATAAAAATATCAGAACGTTTACATTTTCGGCTGCAGTTCTCTTATATATAAAAGGGGTGTCTTTCAACCATGTTTTACGTCTACAAAAGGTCCCGTACTGTCAGTGGGAACCTACTCCTTGTTGAATAGTGCAACAAAAGTAGAAGTTCATGTATAATGTCGTGATACGTGCACTATCTATGGGAAATTTACAAACGATTTACTTAACGGTATACAAGAACCGTACGCAAAGGAAGTTGAATATTTAGACTCGGTCGACGCTAATAAAAGGAAAGAAGAAACTTTACAGGGGAAAAAAACGATCAAGATCGCTCTCGTGTCTGTCTCCTGCACCATTACAAGTAAAGTACTTAAGTCGAACTTCCGATCTTGAAGAAAGTCTGCTAATATTAGTCGTGATACACACAAGAAGTTTTACTGTTAAAACAAAAATGTCAAATTCACTTTTGAGAAAGATGTAACTTTTATCATAGTCCACTTTACTGGAGTTTCCTTACCCCTCTTTCTCTAAAAGACCTTGAGTCCAACTAGTGAAAAGTAACTAATAAAATTACTCAAAAAGTATGATCGACACTGTAAATCCGAAACAATCGCAGTGAAAACCTCTTCCGCTACCGTGGGGCGAGGTCATGAGAACGGACCGTTTAGGGTACCTGTCTCCTCGGACCGCCTGATGTCAAGTACCCTAACGTCTCTCAACGCGCACTGACTCGTCCGTACGTGCGTTCGTCTGAGTACTTGTGTAGTAATAGTAACCCGACTACCAATACTTCCTTTAATGACCTTACGTTCCCATCTTTTGTAGTCACCCTTGAACGAATCTGTCTCTTGGGCAAAAGTATCAAGACACATGTTGAGACTTGTGCGTTTGACAATCCAAATTTGTGATATAAGTCAAAGATCTGTGACCAGTCTTAAACTATTTTAATAGATCTAACAAAAGTCTAAGTCAACGGAGTACTCTTTCCTCCATAAGTAGAAAATACCTTTAAAAATCCCAATCTACTACAATCAACACTTTTTAGGATGTCTACACCTACGTGTAATCTTTCACTTTCACTTACAGTGAGTCAGGACAGGCTGAGAAACGCTGGGGTACCTGATATGTCAGGTACCTTAAGAGGTCTGGTCTTATGACCTCCCCCATCGGAAAGGGAAGAGGTCCTCTAGAAGGGTTAGGTCCCTAGTTTGGGTCCAGAGGACGTAACGTCCGTCTAAGAAATGGTCGATTCGGTGTTCCCTTCGGGTGTGTGTAATTTGGAAACTATATTTATTTCACACGTACGTATATGTGTAAACTATTCGTGACTAACTTGTGAATGATCTAGATCTTTGATCCTTTTCACGAGTTTTATGTTTCTACTCATCCGTATTAGAGACGACAATCTTTAAATAAAAGTGATCTCCTACTTTTTCCCGTACTAACCTTTGTACAATGTAACACCGTTTATTTTATGCTATTTGTGGTTTCTGCTCGTATATTGATCGTTCAGAAGTACCTACTACACTGTAAGGAGGTTCCACTGCTTGTCTAAGGACCATCTTCTTGGTCGTGTCTGTTTTTCCACCTCACCTGCGACCTAAACAAAGACCTTTTATTTGAGACCCGACTTCGACCTTGGAAATGTTTAATTTCTCCCTACCTATTTCCTATAGTCTCAAGAAATGATAGACAATATAAGGTAGAGGATCTTCTCTCCCCAAACTGTATAGTACCAACAAAGTACTTAATCTTTTATAAACTTATTCCTTTGTTTTGGTTTTTTCTTGTGATCTAAGATTCTCCTATTCTGACTTATAAAACCTAATTACCCATTTGTTGACCCTCATTCCAGGTCCCTCCACCCCTTTTCGTCGTGTGTTCACTTTCTTACTACTAGTATATTACATCTTTCCTCAGTCTGACCCTTTATCGGTCTCTATGGGTACCAATTCCCACTCTAGACTGGAATAAAGTAGTTCCGTTTCCTACTAAAGGTTATTTTCTCGGTTCCTTCATTCTCACTACAGTTTTGGGTCCATTCCCTAATCGGTATTATTATTGTTATTACCATTATTTCAGTTGTATCCACATCGTGAATCATGCACCATGAATCAAACTGTTAGAGAATAATTATATAATATGAATGAACGTGTATCTTAAAAGTGTCGTATAGATATTCCGTACTTAGTAATAATAACGGTAAAATGTCTTCTCTTACAATTCTGTGACTTTTCCATTTTATTACAAGGATTCTAATGACTCGATCGATCACAACATTTAACCTGAGTTTGGGTAGGGATTCGAAATGTCTTAATGTTTATACTCTTCGTACGGACTCAACCATCAAACACTATGACAGTATTGTAGTGTCCTGTATGTCTAGGTCGTTGTATATTCTTGTACTATTGTGTACTAGTGTAAACCAAAGAGGACATTTACATTCCAACTAAATTGTAATTTTTTTTTTTTTTGAGAATAAATGTTATCGTTAACATATTTCCTCTTTTAGTTGTAATAGCAAAGGACTAGTACACACTAGTCCTTCTTTACAAAGAAGGACTACAAAGAAAGTACTTCTTTACAAAGATTTCTTTGTAAGAGACCCGCGGGTTCACCGTATCAAATCTATACTAACTGTTCTCACATAACTTTCGTTTTATATTTAATAACTTTACATCATTAACGATAAAAAAGGACTATTTTACTTCGTTTTACTACTATAAAAAGGATAAATTATATACTGTATAAGGAATATATAATACATAATTATATTTTATCGGAGTCAAGTCAAGTCAAGTCAGTGAGTCAGTGCAGGTTGAGAAACACTGGGGTACCTGACGTCGTGCGGTCCGAAGGAACAGGTAGTGGTTGAGGGTCTCAAATGAGTTTGAGTACAGGTAACTCAACCTCTACGGTAAGTTGGTAGAGTAGGGGACAGTAGGGGAAGAGGAGGGTGGAAGTAAGAAACGGTCATAGTCCCAGAAAAGGTTATTCAGTCAAGAAACGTAGTACACCGGTTTTATAACCTCAAAGTCGAAGTCGTAGTCAGGAAGGTTACTTATAAGTCCTGACTAAAAGAAATCATACCTGACCAACCTAGAGGAAAGTCAGATTCCCTGAGTCTCTGGGATTTTATAACCTTTTATGAAAGTATAAATCATCGTGTAGAAGTTGTTGTCATTTGATTGTTCAGTATCTCTTTTACTTGCTCTAGTTTCAATAAGATAACCTTTATGGTTATGTACTAATTTAAGACCGATCTGATAAGTCTGATTACTTCCCCCGTTTTCCTCTTCTTTGTTTAATAGTCATAGTCTTTAATTTCCTTTAAGTCATATCAAGACAATGTAATTTTACTATTATTTTCTTATATTACTTCTTTCACTACGGTCAATTAGTTATAATTACTTCACTACCCAAGAAACTTACTGTATTTAATGGTATTGACTAAATTCTTTATCTTTTACACTTATAGAGATAATGATTATTTTTCGTAACTTAAGTGTTATAATTTTAAAGGGTTTATTCATATAGTTCGTAATTCGACATATTGAATTTATATATGTACACATAAAAAAAGGAGTGAACATGAAGTCATTTCGACAAGATTTTGTATATATTGTTTTATAATCCTTTATCTAGGTCGTTGTAAATTCTTATATTATTGTGCACTAGTTCAAACCAACAGGACATTACATTCCAACCAAATTGTAAAGGTTTTGTTTTTTTCGTTTGAGAATAAATGTTATAGTTAACATATTTTCTTTTTTAGTTGTAATAGTAAAGGACTAGTACTTACTAGTCCTTCATTCAGTAACTACCCCTTCTTTCGGAAACCTATTTTAAGGTGTGGGACGTATTAATTTTGTTTGTTTGTTTTTTTAGTCGATGTATCTTTATTTTTCCTTGAAGGAGTTAGACTACTTACTGTATAAAGTCTTTTACAGGGCATTTGTATTCATTGTGACTTTATGACTAGGGAAGGGGGTACGTGTGGTTCCAGTCATCGTTTCCCAATACAGGTCAGAGTAGTAAAATGAAGTTGTAACATAACCCTCTTTTCTTTACAGAGTGTTGGACCTTTCCTTTTCCATTTATCAGTTATAGACGTCTTCTTCTATATGGTATACATATCTTTTAGATTTCCTTAGACGTTCTCAATGATGTTCACTATTCCTTAAAATCGTTACAGTGGATTTTATTACTTGTTACAAGAATATCATTACTAATGAAAACGAAAATGTATGATCATTAAACGGAGAACTCCTTAAACATATGTCCAGTTCTTCGTCGTCAATCTTGACCTGTGCCTTGTTGTCTGACCAAGGTTTATCCTTTTCCTCATGGAGTTCCGACATATAACAGCGGGACGAATGAATTGAATATACGTCTCATATAGTACTCTTTGCGACCCGACCTTCTTCGTGTTCGACCTTAGTTCTAACGGCCCTCTTTATAGTTATTGGAGTCTATACGTCTACTGTGGTGGGAATACCGTCTTTCACTTCTCCTTGAGTTTTCGGAGAACTACTTTCACTTTCTCCTCTCACTTTTTCAACCGAATTTCGAGTTGTAAGTCTTTTTCTTCTAGTACCGTAGACCAGGGTAGTGAAGTACCCTTTGTCCACCCTTTTGTCACCTTTGTCACAGTCCGAAATAAAACCCCCCGAGGTTTTAGTGACGTCTACCACTGACGTCGGTACTTTAATTTTCTGTGAATGAGGAACCTTCTTTTTAATACTGGTTGGATCTATCGTATAACTTTTCGTCTCTGTAATGAAACGGTTGTTTCCAGGTAGATCAGTTCCGATACCAAAAAGGACACCAGTGTATACCTGCACTCTCAACCTGACACTTCTTTCGACTCGTGGCTGCTTAACTACGAAAACCTGACACCACAACCTCTTCTGAGACCTCTCAGAGAACCTGACGTTCCTCTAGGTTGGTCAGGTAAGACTTCCTCTAGCCGGGACCCTAAAGAAACCTTCCCTACTACAATTCGACTTTGAGGTCATGAAACCGATGGGGTACTCTTCTCAACTCAGTAACCTTTTCTGACACTACGACCCTCCCTAACCCCCGTCCTCCTCTTCCCCTGCTGTCTCCTACTCTACCGACCTACCGTAGTAACTAAGCTACCTACACTCAGACTTACTCGAGGCCCTCTACCACTACCTGTCCCTCCGGACCGCAAAACGCTAAGTACCCCAGCGTTTCTCAGCCTGTGTTGACTCGTTGACTTGACTTACTCTTTAATCTTTAATTTTAATTTCACGTTATAGTAAATTATATCGTACGTTTTTATACTTTGATCGTTTTATATATATATAGACACATAACTTTTTTATCTTTTTAACTTCAAGACTATTTACCTGTCTTTATATGTCTAAGATCTTTATTGTATATAAACATATATACATACGTGTACTAAGTATATATCTTTTTTTATGTATATATATATTATCGTTGACTTTAAACTGTTTTTATGGTTATCCCTTACCCTCAGAAGGTATGTACCACGACCTTGTGAACTTATAACTATATATCGTCCCCCTTTATGTGTACTGTATATTTGATTGGAGTTATTTAAGATCGAAGGAAGGAGTAGAAAAACCAGTGTACGTTAAACATCCTATTATAGTTTAGTTGACTCGGTAGGTCGAATGTACCATCCTCCGTTCTACACCAATTCGTCTTTGTAGAACTTAATGTCGACGCCCGGACACTCCTTTACTACTACAAATAAATACTATACTTATGACCTTTACAGTACCATTACGACACAAAAAAAAGGAAACTTAAATCTTTTCTTTTTATAACTAGGTGTAAAAAAAGAGTCTTACGTTCGTTCTTTTATACAGAAACGTCTT
The DNA here is from genome assembly GCA_006410555.1 of Capra ibex. Lineage (NCBI taxonomy): Eukaryota > Metazoa > Chordata > Mammalia > Artiodactyla > Bovidae > Capra > Capra ibex. Next base: position 92,143,827 of record SJYO01041852.1, read on the forward strand.
TTTGTTAAAATTTCACGGGGAGAGAGATAACCGTACTTCTCTCGTACGAACCACGTGGTCTCTCTTCTTCGAGCACCTACCGTCACGTTTCCACCCTTCCCCCTTTCATCCCCTACTTCTTCACCCACCCCCCCTTAATAGAAACTTGGTCTCCCTCCCAAACACCTTTGTGTGTCAACAAAACTGAACCGTCTTTCCGTTTGTTCGTTACATGATGTCGTGTACAACTTTGTTCTGTTTTAAAAGAGGTTTTTACTTTGTAACATCAGCATTCTTAAATAAAACTCGTCTGTGTATGGTTTATTTACTTTGAAAATAAACTATTCATTATATCTGTTCACGTACACCCCCACTCCACACGGTCCGGTAATCTCCACTTTTTACGATCGTACTTTGTGAGACTCTTAGTTAGCTTTTTTATTTGGTATTCTTACTAAAAAAATAGTGGTACTACCGTCGACTATGTTCAGTAAAAGTTTGAGTAAAAGTTATACTTACTACATATATATATGTATATATATATATACTGACACAAACACTCGGAGTCAAAGGAATACTCTTGTTCTTTAAGTAACCTAATTTACCAAATAAAACAATTAAGGTTGAAACATTCAGAGATCCCGTATAGGAAAAGGGAGACTTTCTTAACTTGTAGACGAAACCCCTTCGAGTTGAGTTAGAGATTTCTCAGGAGTGGTCTCTTTACGAAACGTGAATTTTTTTCTTTTCTTTTTTTTGATAATCGAATCATACCTTTTTACAAATATCAGACACCCACTACTAGTCCTCTGTCCTTACAATATTGGAGAGAATGTCTCGAGGACTACCAGTGGCACCGGTGGATAAATTTTATGGGAAATTTTAGTGTTGATTGTCCACAAAGGGTCCAATGGTCGAAAGGATTTTTCCCTCACTTCCGTACACTCGGTCTGTGGTTGGGGTGGATTGAACGACTCTGTATTTAGGTAGGGTTATTCATATCATCTACTTCCTCCTCTCACAAAAATATCTTTCGTCTTTTCAATTGTCATCTCCTTTATTGAACTTTACCTGACTCCTAATGACCACCAGGAACCTCTGAACCTTCACTTTGTACTCGAGAACGTTTAAGGGAAACCAGAAATCAGAAGAAATTTCACGAGATACTAAGTGACCTTTAGGACCAAAACACACACACACACACACACACACACACACACAAAAATGATACTGATAAGTATTATGATGAAACTATCGAAAAGTCCGAGAATCTGCACAAATATTTATAGACAATGACGATAAGTATACCCTTATGACTTCTAGGGTCTATGATAACTTTAACCAAGTCAAGTCAAGTGAAATAAGAGAGTCAGTACAGGCTGAGAAACACTGGGGTACTTGGTTTCGTACGGTCCGGAGGGACAGGTAGTGGTCGAGGGCCTCAGGTGGGTTTGGGTACAGGTAACTTAGCCACTACGGTAGGTTGGTAGAGTAGGAGACAGCAGGGGAAGAGGAGGACGGGAGTTAGAAAGGGTCGTAGTCCTAGAAAAGTTTACTCAGTCTAGAAGCGTAGTCCACCGGTTTTATAGCCTCGAAGTCGAAGTCGTAGTCAGGAAAGTTACTTGAAAGTCCTGACTAGAGGAAATCCTACCTGACCCACCTAGAGAAACGTCAGGTTCCCTGAGAAGTTCTCAGAAGAGGTTGTGGTGTCAAGTTTTCGTAGTTAATAAACCGTGAATATTGACCGGTTATTGATGTAAACAAGTATTTTTTTCCATAAATAACGAAATACCTAAAACTACATAAAAAACACGTAGTCAGTTGCTAGGATCCCTTACTTTACGATGTTATCTATTGGTCCATCCATCGTCAAACGAAGTACTGTCTTCCAAGAGGGTGTAAGAAAAGTCAAAGAGGATGTGAACGAACCAAGGAAGACGGAAATTTAGATTAGTCTAGAGAGGGGAAAACCTTCCATGCCACTATTGTAAAGTGATTACCTTAATGGGAAACCTACCAATATGTATATACAGTAACGGTGAGAGAGTTAAACAGAGGGGTGGGAGGAAGGGAATGACACAGGTGTTCAGGCAAGACATGTAGAGACGGAGATAAAGACGGGACGTTTGTCCAAACAGTCATGAAAAAAAAGATCTAAGGTTTGTATATGTAATTATACGTTATAAATAAAAAGAGAAAGACCGAATGAAGTGACACATACTGTCGGAGGTTCAAGTAGGTGTAATGAAGTTGACTGAGTTAATACAAGGAGAAACACTGACTCATTGTATGAACAAAAAATCAATGATTCAAAACAGGTTGAGAAAACACTGAGACACCTGACGTCGGGTGGTCCGAGGAGAACCGGTACCCTAAAGGGTCCGTTCTTGCGACATCACTCACCGGTAAAGGAAGAGGCCCCCTAGAGTTGGGTCCCTAGTTCGGACCTAAAGGACGTAACCGTCCACCTAAGAAATGGGGACGTGGTGGACCCTTCGGACTCCTTACGGGACAGCACACAGTTTACCTATCGATCACCCCTCGACGACATTCTGTGTCCCTCGAGTCGAATCACGAGACACTACTGGGTCTATCACCCTCCGTCTCCCCCTTCCCTCCAGGTTCACCCTCCCCTATACACATATGTTTGTCGACTAAGCGAAACGACATGTCGTCTTTGATTGTATTGTAACATTTCGTTAATATAAAGTTTTTCGGTTTTTTCTATAGGAAGTCCAAAAATAAGAGTTTCTTTTAAAGTAACGGGAGATGAAGTGAAATGTACACAAAACATTTAGCCCAATCGTTTGGCAAAGAATAATTGGAGTTACTTGTATCTTTAGTGTCGTCACATACAATTTCTCTTCTTTATTTAACCTTCCTGTCAGAGAAGGGAGACAAAGTCACTATCGGAACTCTGACTTGCAAACATAGTTTCGGGATTTGAAGGGTTACCTCTGGGTTTTGTCATTTTCTACTGGGTCTCTAGTAGTAAAGTTAACTCGACGTCCGTTTATAGTTCCCGTCAGATCTTTAGTTCCAGTCTCCGTTCTTGACTTCGGTTTAGTTTAGGATCCACAGTCCCGTATTCTTTGTTTCTTAGGTCACGTCTTCTATGGTTAAAGCTCAGTACTCATTCTCAGTTCCAAGTTTAGGCCGTTTCCCTTTTTTTTTTTTTTTTTCATTCTTAGTCCGGACCTCTTTGGTCACTCGGACAGATCAGTCACTGCTCTACGGTAGATTGGACTATGTCCTTTTACCGTGAAGGTATTTTCGAGTCTGTACTCTCGAGAACCTCTTCGGCGGATGGTAGAGGGTTTCCACTCCAGAGGATGTCACGAACGAAAACCTCAGGGAAGAAAGGGGAGTCTCAAGGAGACTGTCGAGTCTCCCATTTCTTAGTCGAACGTTACGTCCTCTGGGTCCAAGCTAGGGACCCAGTCTTTCTAGGGGACCTCTTTCTTTGGTGTTGGGTAAGGTCATAAGAACGGACCTCTTAGGGTTCGTGTCTCTTCGGACCTCCCGATGTCAGGTATCGCATCGTTTCTCAGTCTGTGCTGACTTCGCTGATTCGTGCCTCGTAGAAGAGGAGTTCTCCCGCAAAGGGACTGGACACTGACACGACACTTGTCGAATTGATCGATTAAATGTTTCCACTCCTCGGTACTGATGTACGAAAGATGAAATGAAGGACTATATTAACGTGAGTATAGACGTTTACCGAGTTGCCCAGTGTAGTCGTACAAAACTCCTACAAAGATTCGGTTTATAGAAAATTAACGATATCTTTGTTTTTGTGAAAGATATGATGTATCTTTACCAATATCTGTACATGTTATCGATATATATCTTTTTGTACAAGGTTTGAGGAACCCTAGGTGTACATGTGTGACGAGGTAAATTTTGTCTATTGGCCGTTCCTGGGTGACACATTATGTATCTTGAGACGAGTTACAATACAAAGTCGGACCTACCCTCCCCTCAAACCCCCTCTTACCTAATGTATATATACGTACCGACTCAGGGAAATGACAGGTAGACTTTGATAGTGTTGTAACAATTAGTCGATATAAAGTTATATTTTATTTTTAATTTTTTTTGTGTGAGTTTTAAAATGGTAGAAACGATGATAGGCTTCTTAAAGACCATTATGTCTGTGGAAGTGTAAGGAGGGTTCACGAAGTGTACAAAAACTATGTACGAATTCTAGGAGAAGATAGAGTCAAGGTACAAAATAGAAATGTCCTATGTGAGTTTTTATCAATCTGGGCTGAGGACCCAAGGAAAGTAGAGTGTGACTTCACTCCATCCCACAGAAGGGAAGGATCCCCAAGGGACCAGTGAGTTCCCATTTCTTAGGTGGACACTAAGTCTTCTAGACCCAAATCAGGGATCCAACCCTTCTAGGGGACCTCTTCCCTTACCGATGACTGAGGTCATAAGAACGGACCTTTTAAGGTGCCTGTCTCCTCGAAGTTAGGTACCTCACCGTTTCTCAGGTTGTTCTGACTCACTGATTGTGAAAGTGAAAGGTGTATCACTCTAAAGTATAAATGGTGTAAAAGAACAGTCTAGATTTTAGAGGTCTTACACCCGTATCGACCCTCGTCCTCCACTACCCTCATTTCTAGTCCTTGAGAGCTAAGAAACAAGTAAGTGGAAGAGAGGTAATTGGGATGGAAGTATAAGGTCGAGACAGAGGGGAATCTTATTTAAGAAAGACACCTGAGAGTTTGGGGAGAAGGTATGTCTAAGGATAATAATCGGGAGGTAGTTAGGGTCCCTACGGACTTAGGATCTTATTTATCTAAAAAAACCGTTCCGTGATAACTTGTGCTACTGTTTGTCTCATGACATCAGAGTTCACAACTCTATCTGTAAACCGAGACTTGTGTGAAATTCTCAAATTTCCGACTTCGCGGTGCTCAAAACGAAAGTTTTACGTGAATCTCAGAAGTCTAACGTCGGAGAGATACGTATCTCATTCGTCGTTATCTGAGAGGTCCCTGACAGACCTTGTGTCCACAAAAAGAATTCGGGACGAAAGGAGAGGTATTTGGTCCCTTCGAAAATTTTCGAGGGAGTTCAGACAGCACTGTAAGACGGACTTTCGGAAGTCCTTTTTAGTTCATAATAGCATATATAAGGTATTTCTAAATCAAGAGACAAAATAAAATTAAAAGTCGATAGAAAGATGGATGAATGGATAGAGAGAGAGATAGAAGACGAAAAATAGGTCCCACACTTTAGGTTTGTACTGACGGTCGTGAGTATCACGTCGGACTCTGTTTGACTTGGAATCCATAACTCGAGGACGGCATGTGTACACAATAAACTAAGAGTATCGACACACTCTACTTATGATTATAGGAGTAAAACAGAAGTCTTTTATTCGAGTCTTTCCAATTTCTGGAACAGATTCCAGTGTGTCGAGAGGTCTCCGTCCCCGGTCAAAACTTGAGTCCAAACAGAGGTTCCGGTTTTGGGAAAGGTAATGAGTGGGACAGTGAGTGGAGAACCTCAGAGGAAAACACGGTTACAACGATTAGAATAACCTGTCGACACGTCTACTTAATGTTTTATATTTACACGACCGTACTACGAAACCTATATACCCACCGAATTTTATAATAAAAACGAACTTAAGTAGAAAAACAGAACACCTTAAAGAGTAAAGAAAAGTCTTCTTTGGTGAGGTTGTCCCAGACGTCCTTCGATCAAGTGTTCTCCCCGAAAGGTCCACCACACTCACCATTTCTTGGGCAGAAGGTTACGTCTTCTGTATTCTCTACGTCCAAACTAGGGACCCAACCCTTCTAGGGGACCTCCTCCTGTACCGTTGGGTGAGGTCATAAGAACTGGTCTCTTAGGGTGCCTGTCTCCTCGGACCTCCCGACGTCAGGTACCTACCCCAACGATCCTCAACCCGCACTGACTTCACTGAATCGTACGTCAGGCGACAATCGCGAGAATCGTGTGGTACCATAATTATGTTCCCTTTCGTTAATAGAAAAAGGGACCTTGTGAGTCTCCCCTGAGACTTCCACTCGTCTGTTCTTCAGTCCTAAGGTTTACTTCCTGGTTTCTCTTCACTTCGATCACTTACTCTGATTTTTATACTTTTCTTTTATCCTCCTTTTGGTTCTCTTGTTTTATAATATTTATTCATAGATATAAAATTTATAATACAATATTTATAATATTATCGTAGTTATTTTAAAATTTTCAAATATTTATAAAGAAGGAAACCTTCTTTTCTGAAAGTTCCTCTACAACTTAGTACAGTTTCACTATTCAGTGTTATCGATTCGAGTGATTGACAAATACACGTCATGATAAGACGTAGTATAGTAATAGTAGTGTAACAAGTAGTGTAGCGTAATAGTAGTGTTGTCACGAAGTTCCACCTAGGATAACAGTAAAGGTAAAATCTCTTGTTCTTCGATTCTATGTCTTTCTAACCGAGGGTTCGAGTTCAGTGATATAATCAAAAGACACGAAGTATTGTTATAAAGATGTGAAGTCGTCGAGTTTGTTTTACATTCAAACAATAGAGTGTCAAAAACACCCAGTCCTCAGGTCAGTGTCTAATTAACCCGGTAAACGAACCTTGAAACGTTCCTAAATAGGTTCGGAAATGACTTGACACAAGTATATCCTCCGAGTAGACCCCTTCTGAGACCAAAGGTTCGAGTGAGTCAAGAAACGACTACCAAGCGACCTCTAAAGTACTTTAAGGATCTCCGGTGGATGTTAAGGACCGGTACTCAAGGGAGTTATACTAGTAAACGAAGTAGTCCGGACCTTCTTTTTATAGATCTTACTTAGAAGGTCGTTCCACCTGAGAATATATTACGTTAGTACCTCACTCTTGGGTATCTAAAACGGTGTAAGGTCGGTGTGGGTTCCACTCCTATAACATGTTTACGTATCTGTGGTCCTTCGTTCCTAGGGACCCTTTAGTAAATCCAAGACAGGCAGTATTAGTGAGTCGATAAAACATAGTTTGACCGTAAACATAAAGTCCCTGAGGAGAATTTGAGAAACGTACTCAAACCGCTGGACCTGTAGTTGTTTCTAGATTTCTCTCGTTAAAATGTCCTCACTACTCACTTTGGGATAATGACCCCGTTGTCTATGGAAAGGAAGAACAGAAGTGAAGGAAACGAGGAGAGAACAAACCAAGAGAAGAAAGATGAAGGACAGAGAAGGAGGAGGGAGAAGACCAAGAAGGAGAAGGAGAAGGAGAAGGGAAAGGAAGGAGGACAGAATTGATTATAGTTAACGACAATATAAGTTGATGTACAGAGTAAATAAGTTTCTGAATAAACGGGTCCATGATTCCGTCGTTAAATCCTATGTAAGGACTTAATCTACGTAAAAGTGACGGAGGAATCTCAAATGGAAGAAGGATTCTGAGACTTTGTCCGAAAGATAAAACTTTCAATAAAGTTGAGTTGGAGTCGTTTCAACACTTCGTTAGTGTCAAGTAGGGAGAATGGTGACCGGGAAAGATAAGAACCCTTCTTCCCCTTACATTGACCTTTAGGTCCACTTCAGTTCGACTGGATCCAAACTTTGACTGACCATTGGTCCTACAGAAATATTCGGAACGTCTATTTTCAGAATTGAAAAGTCTTTCACACCTGTTAAGTTTGTTCATTACGTAAATTATGTAACTGACATTCCGGACCGTCAGTGATGATTATACAAGATTAAATATTTTACTACTGGAGACGGAAAACATTTCATAAATGACTTACTAGAGATTTCAATTTATAAATTAAGAAAGTGGGTACATGAAAGAAGTTTGTGTCCTTTTTTTTGGTCTGACTATTTATCTACCTAAACTGAAAGGTACAGACACTAATCAAGAACCACCAGTAGAATATTTGTCTTAGTTACTTCCGGTCATTTTCACCCAATGTAAATAATTCATCAACATACTTGTTTTCTTACCTACCTACTCACTTACTTTTTATCTTACTGAGTTTCTTTCTTCTTACTAACGATTTATTCGTTAATCTAGTTAGTTGATGGATGATGAAATTTTTCGATCACAAATAGTTTCTATTATGTGAGTAAAAACTTTTCCGAATATAAATAAAACCTCAAAGGATAAGACGACAGAAAGTGAATTGGTAGGTACATTTTCGTTTCTTCATCTACATCCTTAGAATACCTTTGTTACCACTACAATCTGGGTCCTTAAAGGGACTTAACTGTTTCCATCGACCTCGGTTTCCTCTTTGAGGGACCCAAAGTCCGTTGGAGGTCGGTTCTGTCGTGAACGATTTCTTTTTTCCTCCGAACTAGGTTTCGGTCTACAATTGGTTGATCTATCGGTCCCTTTCCCGTCCTTATGATCCCAAATCACTGACTCTCTATTTTCGTGTCGAACATTAATTCCCTATGGTGAAAGGCTCAAGTATGTTACTCGGTCACTAAGGTAGAGGAAGTATGGGTCGTTGTGTGGTGAGTCCTTTTCACTTCGAGAAGGAAGGGCACTTCGAGGACTCCGGACGTCCAAAGACTCTAAGTTTTGCAATACCGACATGTCTTCGCCGTGTTATAGCCACAATATACGATTTATTGTAGAGGTCGTATTAGTGTAACCATAAAAACGTAGAATGTGACACTTATAACTCTGATTCTCACCATTCACTACTGAAGTTATTGACGTACAGTCAAGTCCTTCCAATACGACGACTTTTCTCGAAAACGAGGTTTGAATACTTTTTTTTTTTAGAAGATCTAGGGTCTCTAAAAGTGTAAAGTCTTAACACCTTCCACTAACACCTACCTTTACCCGTAAAATATCTACTTATTTGAACTCTGGGTCTCTCCACATTACTCAGTGGTGGTGTGTGTTCGATCCTAAACTTCGACTTACCTTGTGAGTGTGGGGGTCTCACACGCCCCCGGTCACCTTTCTCTTCAAACTCGGGAGGACTACGATCACGAACCACTTGGACTGTAGAAGTGAGTCAAATATTCCCCGAGACCTGTGTCCTGTAGAGTTACTGTGGGTTAAAAACTTCTAAAGTCTTACAATTCACTACTTCTTTACAATTCTGATCTAACACTTCGATATGCGTACTTGTGTGGATATGTGTACCTCACTAGAAGTGAACGTCTATCGTAAATTTTTGGTTATGTCATAACATTTCGTTTTATTTCATTTTTATTTTTAATTTTTTTTAGATTTAAATTCTGCAAAATATTTGTACATCCCACTTTACTAGAAGAGTTCCGGTAAACGGTCTTAGTGGTGGAAATACCTCTTCCAGGGTACCGGCTTGTTCTGGACAGTCTACAGATGAAGTGCCTCTTCCGCGGTTACCGACTCGTGCAGACAGTCTAGAGGTGAAATTTCTCCTACGTAATCACATTGAGCAGTATAGAGTTGTCAGTACCTAGTTCCCTTGCTGACTTAATATTCTGTATTATACGTGCACGTGTAGTAACAAATAACGAATAATTATTGTTCCGATTAGAGACGTCTTCGGGGTCATGAAGCCGGTAGACTACGTTTGTCGTCTGAGTAACCTTGTCTGGGACTACGACCCTTTCTAACTCCCGTCTTTCTCCTCCCTAGTTGTCTCCTACTCTACCAACCTCCCGTAGTGATTGAGTTACCTGTACTTAAACTCGTTTGAGGTCCTCTATCACTTCCTGTCCCTTCGGACCGCACGACGTCAGGTACCCTACCGTTACTCAGTCTGTACTGACTCGCTGACTTGTTGTTGTTTAGAGCCGTAGGTATTAAAGTCGACATTTTAAGAGACCTAATTTAAAAGGACAGAAAAAACTTAGACATACGACATCTTCTACTCCATCCTTATAGATTAAGACAGTTGAACCGTTATAAGAAATCGGTGTAAAAAAAAAGAAAAATTTTTACAAATTAACCTTCTATCAACGAAATGTTATAACACAACCAAAGACGGTATGTAGTTGTACTTAGGCGGTATCGATATGTATGAGGGGGAAGGAGACCTTAGAGGAAGGATGGAGGGTGGGATAGGGTAGGGAGATCCAATAGTGTCTCGTGACCCAAACTTGAGGGGAGTAGTGTGTCGTTTGAGGGTGACCCATAGATAAAATATATACCATTACACATGTGACGTTACAATGAGAAAGGTAAGAAGGGAGGGAGAGGAAGGAAGTAAAATCCAGAGTGCACTTCGGGAACCGTGTACTAATATAATTTAAAAACTAACTTGGTTTTAGTTACGGATCAAGAGACTTGTGTCACCGACTACGTACAGTGATGTTTGTGAACGATACGATGGTTTAAATGTCATGAAAAAAAAAATGATAAGTAAAGTTATTACTACTAGTGTTTACGTCCCCGTAAATAAACAGGGTAACCGGTAGTATGAGGGACTGTGTGTTGGATGACTTTGTAATTAAATTGTTAATTATTCACGGATGATACAGAAACTGTAACACTGTTCGTGATTCTTACGATGTCAATGGATCTGTTTCAGAGATGCAGTACCTCTAAAATCAGATCAAGTTCTTCATCCATTGCTCGCTCCCTAGTGTTGTATTCATAATTGAATGTCTACACATTCACGACACTATTTACAAGAGACTTTATAAGAGATTTTTAAAGTGCGGTACAAAAGACTTTCACGTATTTTCCTCCCGTCCTACTATCGACCCAGTCCTTTCCTACACTAGACTCTGACCCTTCTTCACCGACGATACGTTACATCACTCTTACATCACTCTTATGAAATGTTTCTCCACTTTCATGGAAGTCTGGTACTCTGGTTCCCTCGACCGTGTAAGGTCTTTGACTACCAGGTCACACCACCCTCGTACGTGTCTCTCACCTCCACGTCCACGACACTTTACTACTGTGTTTTCTCCGTCTTCCTAGGGTGTCCCGGAGGGTCCGGGGTAAATCTACGTGACCGTGACAGGTACCTCAGACCCCTAGATGACGAAACCCTAGATATAGGATGGTCCTTCAATGGTCAACAGGGTTCTACACACTATCTAGGGGACACACTCCGTGACAAGATCCTCGATAGGTAGATCGAGTTAAGTGTATACTGGGGGTGGAGGAATACCGGATTTCATCCTCAGTGGTTGGAGGTCCTAGATTACGTATTACTAGACTCTATGTCGACTACATTGTTTTTATCTTTATTTCACGTGTTATTTATCTTACGTGAACTTAGGGGGATTTTGATGGGGAAGTGGGGTCAGGTAACTTCTTAATAGAAGGTGTTTTGGTCAGAGACCACGGTTTTTCCAACCCTTGACGACCAGATTTCTCGTTCGTCTACTCATTTCTTTAGTTGATAAAGTTGTACTTGACACAAAAGGTCCTTGTAAGACCGTAACAAGGGTGTAGAATCACTGTGAACCACGAAGGGAGATGTAAAGGTTTAGAGAGACTAAGGGGTACAGGTGGACACCTTCGGGGAGAGTCTAGAGTGTCAGAAAGTACGACTTTTTGTTAGCGAGGTTAAAAGATGGGGTCCTAAGTAATTTGATTCAGTCGTTTCACAAATTTGACTACGGCATATCTTACACCTTATCACATATCCTGACTTAGAAAGTCATAGGGGACCTCTTGAAATATTTTACGGACCCTTAAGTGTACACGTTGAGGAATGTCCATTCGATCTCAAGCCACTCCGACCGGAATCCTGTCTCCTACGCTCAATAAATTTCTCCCTAACCCTGAAGGGCACGAGGTCACTAACTCTTAGACGGAAGGTTACGTCCCCTACACCTGCGGTAACGACCAGACCCTTGGTTCTAGGGTGTACGGTGTCCCGTTGATTCGGGTACAAGGTGTTGATCCCTTCGGACTCGTGGTGTTGCTTCTTTGACGTTCGGTGTCACTTCTGAGTTTTATCGATTTTTTATTTTATTTATCTCCGATCACTATAATACTACAGGGAGTGGTCACTCTAAGTCACCAATATGTAAAATGACATTTCTACCGGATAAACTTAAATTTAGGGTCGAGACGTGTATGTGAAATCAACTAGGATCGTCAGAGTTGCGTAAAACCTTTAGTCAAAAGATTGGACTACATCTAGGTTGTACATAGTGAGAGTGTACAACAACGTCCTGGTTTAGATATACTTTATTGTTTTTACGAGTCATGTCAGAACCGAGAACGGTTATTAGGAAAGGTCCTTACCGACGGTGTCACTTTGTTTACCATTCAAACCTTACGTCTTTTTTCGGTTCAGTGGGAGACCACACCGTATAACACATGTGACGAGAATACTGAAGAATATGACATCATATCAATAAACAGTGTTTATTGAAACAGGGTAGATCCGGCTTTTGAATGACCCTTTTCTCTCACCCTTTCAAACATAGATGAGTATTTAGGACAGACTTTCTCCCTTTACTTGTTTGTTTGTTTTTTTAGTCATGGTCGGAACCTCCTTTACTTTTATAAAAGTCAGGTCCCTCGAATTTCAAGATCGTCATCCTTCGGTTCGAAAATAAACGTTTGAATAACCAAACAAATTAACAAACAAATGGATAAATACTCACCTTCTAAAGTAAATCACTTTATAATTTCTGTCATCCTACTCTTCTTCTGGTAAGACAAGGGAACTTGATAAAGGTAGGAGAGATGAGAGTCCTGAACCGTGTCCCTTGTAATGGGAAGTCCAAAGGTCTCTCATCGAAAGGTCCCACCTCCGACTCACCCCTTCCCCTTACGAGATACTACCCACCCCCTAACCTCTGTCCTCCCTTCTACTGAGAGTGCACAATCGAACTCGTAAGATGGGACACTGGACGAGTACAGGGGTCTGGGACGTCACCTGACCGTCTGTCCTGAGTACACTGTCGTTCGCCCGGAGACGGGGAACCTTCCTCGGAACATTCCTTTTGGATTTTGATTCCAATGCAGGATTACTCTACCACTCGGTGACCCCTGAAATCTTATTCATATCAGTTTAAATTAAACTTTTCTACTGATTTGAGTCATCCCTCTTTTTTTTTTTTTCCTAGACCGTCGATCCTCAGGTCTATCTACTAACCACTGTTAGGTCTTCTCTATACTGCTCTGGATTTGGTCCCTTCCCCGTCCTCCTTACGTCTTCTCGCCCGTCTAATCTGTTCCTGGGCCCTTCTAAGACTTCGAAGAGAGAGAGTTGGTTAAATAAAACCAATAACTGACTTATGGTCCGTTTGATCCATCTCCTAAGGGTCAGAACGGAGGATCATTGGATTAATTACATCTGTCTGGGTTTTACAACAGTCTATAAAAGAACAGATACTCTTCGGTTTGAGAAATATACGTTCACAAAACCCTCTTAGTTTCCTTTATGATAACTACTATCATGAAAAATTTTTTTATATATTTAAATAAATAAAATTAACCTCCGATTAATGAAATGTTATAATATAACCAAAACGGTACGTAGTCACACTAAGGGGGTGTCCACATACGTACAAGGGGTAGGACTTGGGGAGGGTGGAGAGAGGGGTATGGTGGGGAGACCCAGTAGGGTCACGTTGTCGGGACCCGTAGGACATAGGACGTAGCTTGGACCTGACCGCTAAGTAAAGTGTATACTATAATGTGTACAAAGTTACGGTAAGAGGGTTTAGTAGGGTGGGAGCGGGAGAGGGTGTCTCAGGTTTTCTGACAAGATATGTAGAGACAGAGAAAACGACAGAGTGTATGTCCCAATAGTAATGGTAGAAAGATTTAAGGTATATACACGTAATCGTATGACATAACCACAAAAAGAAAGACCGAATGAAGTGAGACATATTGTCCGAGGTCAAAGTAGGTGGAGTAATGTTGACTAAGTTTACATAAGGAAAATTACCGACTCATTATGAGGTAACACATATACATGGTGTCGAAAAAATAGGTGAGCAGACGACTACCTGTAGATCCAACAAAGGTACAGGACCGATAGTATTTGTCACGACGCTACTTGTAACCCCATGTTCACAGAGAAAGTTAAGACAAAAGGAACCACACCTACTATCATGAAAAATTATTATTTAACGACGAATAGAGATCCATAGAAATTTTCGTTATTATTACGGTCCTTAATAAACGTAAATAATTAAGTAAATCGGGAGTATTATCTGAATACTCCATCCAGGATCATAATCAAAGTAAAATATTCTCTCCTTTAGTTTCTTAACGACAATAACCTAATGTGGTTGATCGGACAGATATATACATTTTCCAGAAGAATGAGAAGTTTTAGTCGAAATCTATCACCTATTCATCTTGTCTCGATTATGGTATCAACTATGATCAACCATAAAAGGATTCACAACCACCGTACACGATGTTTTTATATCTACTGGTCCCGACCCGGTTGAGTATGACGGAACAGAACTAGGTTAGGTAGATTCGGTAGAACTTCTTGGTTTATGTACCAACCTATATATTTTCACACCCACCTACCATCTTATTACCTAATTATCTGTCTAAGTAGAGTTATGAACTGAAGATTCAATGAACTCAGGTAAATGATATGTACTCTATCGGGAATTTTTCTTTTGTTTTGTGAAGGTTCACAAACTTCAGTGGGTGGTCCCAGACCATAGTCGTAGTACCTGAATTACTTGTACTTAAAGTCGTTTGAGGTACTTTAGGATACCTGTCTCCTCGGAGCACCTATGTCAGGTAACCGAGTGTTCTAAACCTGTACTGAACTCCTGATTTGAAGGTGGTGGTGGTGGTCCTCGATAACTTCCTGTTCCCTCGAACCACACGACGTCAGGTACCCCAGTGTTCTCAGTCCGTACTGAAACGTTGACTTGTCGTTATTGTTGGTTATAGATCTATGTAAAGGACATCATGAAGGGGTAGCGTACGATATCAGAAAGAAAACTTCACTTACAAATTAAGTCGGAGACCTAAAATTTGAACCGTAGACGTGGTAGGTGTAAGAAGTAAGTGTTATAACGTCGGTTCGGTCACGGAATCTGACAGATTGACTGGAGGTCTCTTTTCCCCTAAGTGTGATCTACTCACCTTTTTACTTGTATGATCCTTTGCCCGGAAGACTTAATAATAATAATCACTACTGACAACCTGCGTCTTTACACAAAGAACAAGGAGGTGTGATGAAATAAAAACAAAGGTGAAAGATGTCGAACAGAACCGTCTCGTTAAAAAATTGTCTAATTGAGATTAACTGACAGAACAAATAAAATTCTCTAACGGTGTAGGTACGGATCTCGTTTTTAATATATTACAAGGTGATCCCATTGTCCCTCAAGTCATTAATTACTGTCCGTCGTTCAGTACTCTAAAAGGTTAGAGATATCACAACTGACAAACATATGGAAACTGGAACCTTCGAAAAATACTCTATGGTCTAAAGTATGAAGGGACGGGGACGGGTAGCACAGGGACGGGAGCTCAAATTGTTTGTACCGAAAAGAGACTCGATATCATCTAAGATAAAGTAAATAAAACTAAGAGAAAAATTCCCAACAAAACTAAAGTGTGTGGGTAGTAGACCTAGAAATTAAGAAAAGTTTAAACAAATTCCTGACAGGTCTCACGGTCAAGATAACACCGTGGTCGACGAATTCTCACTCTAAGTCTAGTACTCAGTTTCCTTTTAGTGTCTAAGATCCTTCTCACTTCCTGTAGCGTACTGAGACACTCTGGGAGGTCTAAGGTTTTGGTTAACTCGACTTACAGAAATATACGTGATATACAAGTTTATTCGGGATTAGATAGTCTCTCGACCATACCACATCGACTTTCAGAGTTGAAAGAAAATTTTTTCTCTTTTAATTCTCTATTGGGAGTTAAATAATTAAAATTACAGAAGGAAAGAAAGTAGAAAGGAAGGGAGGAAAATAAGAAGAAAGTAAAGAGAAAAAGAAAGAAAAGAATTTGTGTACGAATGTAACACACGGACGATATACGATTCGGGAGGTAAACGTACTTCTTCTTTTAGTATATAAGACGTAGTACCTAAGATATTTGTTGTATGCTCATAGTGATCGAAACATACCCCCAAGTTTGTATAGGTCTTTATCCATTCGAAGGGATACACTCAACTCTAGAAGATTTATTCACGTTTACTTACGTTGTCTCGACTTTCCTTCTCCCCAGGACCGTCTCGCCAATCGTTCTCGTCTTTAGGTCCCTCTCTTATCCTGTCAATTACCCCAACCCCTTGACTTCGACTCCCTTATATAATTCTCTACCCAGAACTCTCCACTCGGCACTGGTCTGTTCCTTCTCGTATACGGTAGGATTTCTTTCCTTCTCCATACAGACTTTACCGGTCAAAGTATAAACCTCGTAAGACGAATGAGTCGTTTCTCGTCTAACCTCTTTCGGTGTACATCTACACTCACCTGGTCGATTTTCTTACACCATGGTCTGACTCCTATTCTAATATTGTCGAAGTTGAATCTATTCCACTACCTCTGTCTCTGTTTGTTTGGATGAGTTATGTTTTAATCTTCCTTTTACGGAAGAGATTTGAGGAGAAAGTTCGATTGACGTCAAGAAAACCTTTCGAATGGGGTAAAGAACTCTATTTGTCACATAAAATTTAACTATAATAAAACAGGTTAGAATACTGACCAAACCCGAAAATTTCACTGGGTAAAATTCACAAATAAAACGTCTTCCTCTGTTCACTTGTCACCATTTATTTCGATAACGGTGACCGGAAAGTCACAATTCGTCCTACCACACTTGCACCACACAAGTGTGACTTTTTTAGTAACTCCTCGTGACGTACAATCACAGACCCTTCAAGACTTTACTTATTAGGTGAGAGGAATGATCAGGGACTCCTTAAGGACCTGATCACCTTTTCCTGTTCATTTTTCTGTCAAGACAGTCAAGTCAGTGAGTCAGGACAGGTTGAAAAACGTTGGGGTACCTGACGTTGTGTGGTCCTAAGGGACAGGTAGAGGTTGAGGGTCTCGAACGAGTTTGTGTACAGGTAACTCAGTCACTACGGTAGGTTGGTAGAGTAGGAGACAGTAGGGGAAGAGGAGGACGGGAGTCAGAAAGGGTCGTAGTCCCAGAAAAGGTTACTCAGTCAAGAAGAGTAGTCCACCGGTTTCATGACCTCAAAGTCGAAGTTGTAGTCGGTAAGGTTACTTATAAAGTCCTGACTAATTCTACCTTATCAACCTAGAGGAACGTCAGCTTCCCTGAGAGTTCTCAGAAGAGGTTGTGGTGCCAAGTTTTCGTAGTTAAGAAGTCGCGAGTCGAAAGAAATACCAAGTTGAGAGTGTAGGTATGTACTGATGACCTTTTTGGTATCGAAACTGATCTGTCTTGAAACAACTCTTTGATTACAGAGACGAAAAATTATACGACAGATCCAACCAGTATCGAAACGAAGGTTCCTCATTCACAGAAAATTAAAACACCAACATCAGTGGTAGACGTCACTAAAACCTCGGTTCTTTTTATTTCAAAAAGTGACAAAGGGAACAAAGGGTAGATAAAGGGTACTTCACTACCCTGGTCTACGGTACTAGAATCAGAAGACTTACAACTCAAGATTCGGTTGAAAAAGTGAGAAGAGAAAGTGAAAGTAGTTCTGCGAGAAATCAAGGAGACGTGAAAGACGATTTTCCTACCATAGTGGACGTATAGACTTCAATAACTATAAAGAAGGTCGTTTGAACTAAGGTCGAACACGAAGTAGGTCAGGTCGTAAAACGTACTGTATGAGACGTATATTCAATTTATTCGTCCCACTATTATATGTCGGAACTGTATGAGAAAAGAGATAAACCTTGGTCAGACAACAAGGTACAGGTCAAGATTGACAACGAAGAACTAGACGTATGTCTAAGGAGTCCTCCGACCATTCCATCAGATCATAAGGGTAGAGAACTTCTTAAAAGGCGTCAAACAACACTAGGTGTGTCACTTTCCGAAACCGCATCAGTTATTTTGTCTTCTTCTACAAACAGACCTTGAGAGAACGAAAAACTTTTTCTTTTCGTTTTTCCGTTTCACCAATAGACTTCTCCGGAATGTTTATCGACTCTTTTCTTCTATTCGATTTCCGTTTCCTCTTTCCTTTCTATATGGGTAAACTTACGTCTCAAGGTTTCTTATTGTTCCTCTCTATTCTTTCGGAAGGAGTCACTAGTTACGTTTGTTTGTCTCCTTTTGTTATCTTACCCTTTCTGATCTCTAGAGAAGTTCTTTTAATCTCTATGGTTCCCTTGTAAAGTACGTTTCTGCCCGTGTTATTTCCTACCCTGGACACACCTAGATTTTCTTCGTCTTCTATAATTCTTCTCCACCGTTCTCATGTATCTTCTTGATATGTTTTTTCTAGAAGTACTGGGTCTATTAGTACTACCACACTAGTGAGTGGATCTCGGTCTGTAGGACCTTAGACTTCAGTTCACCCGGAATCTTTCGTAGTGATACTTGTTTCGATCACCTCCACTACCTTAAGGTCGACTTCATAAAGTCCAGGATTTCTACTACGATAATTTCACGACGTGAGTTATACGGTCGTTTAAACCTTTTGAGTCGTCATCCGTGTCCCGACCTTTTCCAGTCAAAAGTAAGGTTAGGGTTTCTTTTCGTTACGGTTTCTTACGAGTTTGATGGCGTGTTAACGTGAGTAGAGTGTGCGATCGTTTTATTACGAGTTTTACACGGTACTGTCCGAAGTTGTCATGCACTTGGTACTTGAAGGTCTACGAGTTCGACCAAAAACTTTTCCGTCTCCTTGGTCTCTAGTTTAACGGTTGTAGACAACTTAGTAGCTTTTTCGTTCTCTCGTTTTTCTATTAGTGTTGAATTTGTCATCTGACACTACTATAATATGTCTTTACTAGGTTTTATACATGGTCTACGTCTTTCACAGAATCTCCCGTTAACCTATTAAAACTACTATTCTTTCTTCTCATCATCCCAGTGTTCAATGTGTCTTTCTATCCCGTCGTCTAACGAGACACACACACACACACACACACACGCACACACACGAGTCATTACAGACTAAGAAACGTCGGGATACCAGGTATCGGGTGATCCGAGGAGACCAGGTCCCCTAAGAGGTCCGTTCTTATGACCTCACCAACGGTGCAGGAGGAGATCCCCGAAAGGGGTTGGGTCCCTAGTTTAGGTCCAGAGAATACAGGACAGTCATCAAACAAATGGTAATTACAGTGGACCCTTCGGGCGTCGTTAAAGGACGATTTAGATTTGTGTAGTAATGGTCCGTCTCACCGTTACTTACCCGATTTATAGTGTTATCGTCAAGACTTTAAGAGACCTCAATGTACTGAAATTCGTACAGTACTTGAGGGAGAAAAGTATCTCTTCTAATAGGGAGTTATAGGATTTCCGTGCGAAGATATTTATACATTAGTAAATTTTAGGAAAAAAAAAAAAAAAATTCATTATTCCGAACCCACGAGGACCACAAACGTGGTCCAAACTCTCTTCCCTTTCGATCCTACACTTTGCCACTGTTGTTTACCAAGACGGCAAGGGTGTCATCCACCCTCACCCTCCGTACTTTATACCCTGGTCTTTGACCTTTTTGGGATGTTTAAAAAAAGACTTAAAATTATTTCCCCTCTCCGGAAATACCGAGTCGTAACCTGGTCAGTAAACTGTTTACTACGGGGACCCTTCTCCAATACGAGAATGAACTCAACCTAAAGAAGTAGGTTCTCGTGAGAGGACTCCCTCTGTGTTTCCGTTGGATATTCGACAGTTGTGAAGGAGACGAAATCCTCTTACCCCTAAAGTCAGATCCTACCCTCACCCTCCAGACCGTCGAAACGTGTAGGGGGTAGTGTTAAGAAACGGACAATATCTTTTTACACTCCCCTGAGGTCTATCCATGAAATAAATCAGGTACTAATAAGTAGTCCACCAAATCAGTGATTCAGTACAGGATGAGAAACACCGGGTACTTCACATCGGGTGGTCCGAGGAAACAGGTTCCCTAAAGGGTCCGTTCTTATGACCTCACCCATCGGCAAGGAAAGAGGTCCCTTAGAATGGGTGGGTCCCTAACTTGGACCCAGAGGACATAACGTCCGTCTAAGAAATGGTTGATTCGGTGGTCCCTTCAGACACATGTAGTCTATTGGACCATTTTCAAGATGAGACGTTCCGTTACGGTGTTATGTCGACCTCATCGAGACCTCGACGGCAATACCGGTGGAAGGGGGTCACAAACAAATGTCTTTGAGTTTTTCCGGAAGAGGTTTATACTAGACCCGACAAATGAGACGTCAGTGTTGACCTTTGTTACTGTCTTACTAGACTTCGTCTCAAGTCACCCTTCCGTCTTACTCTACACCAAACCCCCTCCCCGAATCAAGGTACACTAGTAAGTTCCTGGGTAGAGGAAAGTAGAACACCGAGGTAGGAGAAGTCTAGGAGTCTAAAAAAAAAAAAAGGTGTGCTCACCTTCCCTCGGACACGATAATTCCCTGTCTGGACCCTCACCGAGATTAGTGGAGACGAATACAATCGGTATTTACAGTAGTACAGATCGACAAACGAGTCCTTACTTTCGTCTTGTACTTATGGACACGAGTGATCGTAAGACGTGATATGTCGTCTTTCTGAAATTCGTCTAGATCCAAGTTTATGGTCAACACTCTCTTAATCTACACGGAGGACGTAGGGACAACAGATTGAAAAGACTCGAAGTAAACAGACTAGATATTTTACTACTTATGGAGTGAGTACCGAACAACCTTGTAAATTTCCTCCACTTATTTTAAAGTGTCTTTTCACAAAAGGAAATAGGAGAAAGATTTAGAGAGAGAAATATATATACCAGAACGAACAAAAGTCTCCGCGGGTTACTCAGTACTGTAAACTTCCGTATTGACTTACACTCAACGACATCTGTCCTAAGGAGGTACTTCACTACCTGTCCGGAGAACTGGAAATTCAAGAAGACGACACATTCCTGGAGACTTTATAAGTAATTTGGGTATGGCGTAACTCGGTCTCAGTCTGTCCCGTAAAGATGACCTTGGTTTGTGTCTATACACAAGTCTTTGGCATTGAAAGGAAAAGAAGACCTTGATTCAGAAGAGCCGTCTTATAGCTGTAGACATTTCGAAAGACTGAACTGAAAAGTAAAGAGGAGAAACGTCTTACCACGAACAGAACCGGAAAATAGAGCTATAAATTGACTCTTCTTAAAGTTAACAAACGTCAGTTAGGGTGTCGCGGAAAGGTTAAAGGGAAACAAAAGAAACCCTAAAGTCCTTTAGAGTGCACGGATGTATTAAGTCAATACCAAGGTCTTCTCGGACCACAGAGTTTCAGTGTCTACTGTAAAATTTTATAAAGTTGTGGACACATACTCTTCGTCCAAATCCTTAGTTCTTCGGTCTCGGCACACGAACCGGGACGACAATTAACCGAGACACTGGAAGTCGCTCATTAAACACGGAGAGAGTCGACTTCTTCCTCCCACTCGACCGAGCCACAAAATATTTGGTGTAAAGTACCTTACGACCCCAAAGAACCTGTATAAAGGTCCCCGGACCGTTACCGTTTCCCTTTAGAAACGGGAGTAGTCGAGACGAAAAGGAAAAAAAATTACAAATCTCAAAATAAGTACAGAGTTGTTTTTCCAAAGTGATGGAAATTTTATTTTATACCTCAAGATTATAAATAAACTGTTTTACAAAAGTGATAAAAAATTTTAGTATTTGAACCGATTATAAATTCCCAGGAGATGAAAGAAATTGTGACACTAAAGTGGCTACTTTTTAAAAATTTTTAAAACTTTATATGACATCTTACTTCTTGACAGACTTAGAAGTAATAATCTCTTTTACCTCACTTCTACTAACATCGTCTTTTTTCTGTGACTTCGACCAAGATTGTCTTTGAGATTGACGTGGGAACATTTGATTTAAGAGGTCGACAGTCAGTCAGTCAGACCGGAACGTCTGAATTCTGTTTCCTTAGGACAGATGTCGTTAAGTTTTAATTCCATTACGACGAATAACGGTTCGTGTCACTACTGAGAATGAAGAACAAGGTATAAGTGTGTGTGTGTACTGATTGTCTAAGTATGTCCTGTCGAGAGAAGACTCTGTCACACCGAGGTCTTGGAAGAGGGGTAGTCCGAAGTCCACAAATGAGGGTTAGTCTCGCTCAGTCGTCCATCCGCCTGTTTCGTGTCTACTATGTGACAGTGTCAGGACTAAAAGATAGACATTTTACCCATACCGACCCCTGACTTTCACACACAGGTGGGTTTTAGACGTATAACTTCCGAATTGGGAGTTACACTAATATAGATCTCAATCCCGGAAATGACTTCATTTTACTTTTTACTTCAGCATTCACATCCAGGACTAGGTGACCCTAATCACGGGAGTCTTCCCCTCTGTGATCTCAAGGAGAGAGGAAGGCTCACACACACAGAGAGGTCGAGAGAGGAAGAGGGAACGGTCCACTCCTCCGTGCCTCTTCTACCCGTTATCGCTAGGTCGCTCTCCCGGAAACAGGCTTCTTGTGGCGGTACGACGGGGTGGCTGTCCCTTGAGGGTCGAGGCCAGGACACTCTTGTACGTAGAGACGTAGGCGGTGGGCCAGACGCCATGAAACGACACCGTCGGACTCGAACAGGTCCCCAAAGGGACCGCCGAGTCGTTATTCCTCGGTCGGACGGTTACGTCCTCTACACCCACGTTAGAGACTAGACCCTTCCAGGGGACCTCCTCCTTTACCGTTGGGTGCGGTCATAAGAACCGACCTCTTAGGGTACCTGTCTCCTCGGATCACCCGATATCAGGTGCCCACGGTTTTTCTGCTTATACCGACTCACCGTCTTGTTTTCGTCTCGAGAGATTCTCCTTGTAGGTGTAGAAGGAGCCTACGCGGAATAGAATGGTAAGTAAGTCCGTCGTAGTATCTTACGGATAGTCCCCACTCTGGGACTTAAGTTTCACCCCCAGAAAATTTCTGATTACCCAGTACTTAGGGAATGGGTTCTTTTACTGCCAGAATTACCACGATTCCTAGTTACATACTTACTTCGACCTTTCATGTACGATCAGACATCTGTGTGTGTATGGGTGTGTTAAGAATTTTGTTTCTGTGGTCAACCCACGTCTCTATCTACATTTATTACAAGTGACTTCGTAAACGCATTATCATCTTGCACCTTTTCTTGAGGGCAAATATAATCCGAGACTCGAGGCATTTGAGCCTAAGGTCTATAGATGAACAATGAATCAT
Source organism: Capra ibex (assembly GCA_006410555.1). NCBI lineage: Eukaryota > Metazoa > Chordata > Mammalia > Artiodactyla > Bovidae > Capra > Capra ibex. The sequence goes on from SJYO01041852.1 coordinate 92,167,018, forward strand.
GGTGAATGAGAGACGGTGATCGGTACCGTTCGTCGTATCTCTAAATATTTACAGACACCGTATTTGTGTGTTTAGTTATAATTTCACTTTATGTACTATACATTTTATATATTGTACTGAGTACAGATACTCTATTATTTCCCTTTTATATATGATTTAACTATCGTTTAATAGATTTGACACGTACTTATGTAAAAAAACAAATATTATTTTAATTTAACAGTGACTAGTGTTTTCTTTATGTGAGGTCCATTGGATGATACCTGACTTAGACATCCACTGAGTCATCATTTCTTATGTGGAGGTTTACGTCGTGTGGGTCCAACGACCCACCCCTTCTAGGGGATCTCTTCCCTTACCGATGGGTGAGGTCATCAGAACGAACCTCTTAGGGTACCTGTCTCCTCGGAACTGTCCGATATCGAGTACCAAAACTTTTTTCTACCTGTGCTGACTCACCGATTGTCAATTCGGAGGGTCAAATACCATAAATAATACCTTCGGAATCTTCCGACATGTTTTGGGTACATCCTATCAAAAGTCACGTCCTTAAATCTCCACTTATATGGGAAACCTATCCGTCTCCTCACCCCGAGTCACTTTCACTCTTCAAAGACCCAACTTCCTTCCTGTAACTCTCGTCTCTCCTGAAACGCTTGTCAAATCTAACGATACGAACTATGGTTTTGTCCACTGAAGGTCCTCGAAGGAGTCTTCGACCATGGTTGAAGAGTAGACGAGAGACGGGAGTGTTGTGAGTGGTGAAGATCCATGAAGTAGAACTTACCTCTTTAGGAAATAATAAGTAGAGAATATGTGTCGTGAAACATGGTCTAAACCGTGTATCTTTTATAGAGTAATTACGAATAACTTATTTTCTACAGAGGATAATCAAACTTGGTTAGTCACTTCACCTACAATAGTTAGAGTCACTACTTTTGATCCTTCTTAGAATTACAGTTGTATGACGGGTCCACCGCGATCACCATTTCTTGGGTGGACTGTTACTTCCTCTGTGTTCTCTATACCCAAACTACGGAACTTTCTAGGGGACCTCCTCCTTCGTCTTGGGTGAGGTCATAAGAACGGACCTCTTAGGGTACCTGTCTCCTCACACCACCCGATCTTAGGTATTCCAGTGTTTCTCAGTCTGTACTGACTTCACTGAATCGTATATACGTAACATTATACTATCTTATAATTTGTTGTCAAAAGTTTTAAATTACTGTACTCTCTTTCAAGCACTACTTTATAGTGGACACGTACGTATGTGTATGTGTGTGATTTCATAATGGTCACCAATAGAGATTCATCACTTTAAAAATGAAGAAAAAGAAAGAAAAGGAAAAAAGAAAATCTAAATAATTAAAAAGTAATCTCATATCAACGAAATGTTATAACATAATCAAAGATGACGATTTTTTTACTTAGTCGATATTCAGTTGTATACCCGGGAGAAAAAACAAAAAGGAAGGACAAATCCAGTGGTGTCGCGTAACTCATCTCAACGGGTGCCACATGTCAACTAAGAGCAATCAATAGATAAAATATGTATCCCAGTTATCATATATATACAGTTAGAGTCAGAGAGTTAAGTAGGGTGGGGAGGAGGAAAGGGGGGAACCACAGGTATCTAAAAAAAGATAAATTTTTATACAAGGTTGGAAAGAAATATAATTCGAATCAACGAGTCAGTACAGGCTGAGAAACTCTGGTGTACCTGACATCGGACGGTCCTAGGAGACAGGTACCCCTAAGAGGTCCGTTCTTATGAACTCACCTAACGGTACGGGAGGAGGTCCTCTAGAAGGGTTGGGTCCCTAGTTTGGGTCCAGAGGGTGTAACTTCCACCTCAGAAATCGTCGACTCGAGAGTCCCTTCGAACTGATTCGCTGATTGTGACATAATAAAATACTACGTCCTACAATGATTTTAACTAGTAGTATATTTCCAAAACGGTACAATCAAAAATGACAAAGTCGTTCCTACCCCTGTAATTTAACTAGATTCACCACTAGTGCTTGGTGTCCTTCGTCCTCTTTTCGTCCAGAAGGATTCCAGTCTCTTCGCTGTCGGCAAGTAAATACTACAAACACTACAAACAAGATGAATGAGTAGTGTGAAGTTTTAAGTTAAGTGGTGAACGATCTAGAGTCCTAAAGTCAGAGTCTAGTCTCGTTTCCAGAGGTTAGATCTCTCTCGAGGGGGGAGGTACGATCTCACTCTGGACCAAATACAAGGACGGATCATCTACGACACAGGGGTACCGTGAAACTTCCTTCGGGTCCTTGAGAATTTATGATCCAGGACTACAAGCATCGAAACTTACACAACGATACGAGTTGTATCTTGTCCCCAAGAGTGGAGTTGGGGTGACTGTAATACTCGACTTAATAAGAAACAAAACCCTAATATCGGACACGCAACATCTTACAAATCGTCGTAGGGACCAGGGATAGGTAGTCTACGGTCACCATAAAGATGGGGATTCTCTATTGTTGGTTTTTGTTGATATCTTAGTCACAGAGATCTGTCACGGTTTCAATGTGACTCTAGTAACGTTTCGGAAATAAAATTCGTATCAACTCTATATCCTTCCAAAATTTTCTCCTCTTTTTTACTCGATTAGACTGTTATAACACATGGTTTCCGACACCCTCTACTCCCGTTTCCAGTTTTTTCTCTCGTCTTTCGTAACCCCTTGATAAGGTGACCAGGTCTATTCTGTGTTACTACCGAGTCTTATCCCATTCTTACATCATTCGTACCCGAAGGGTCCACTGAGTCGTCCATTTCTTAGACGGACGTTGTGTCCTCTGTGTCCTGTGCACCCGAGTTAAGGGTCTAGTCCTTTTAGGGAACCTCTTCCTTTGCCATTGGGTGAGGTCATAAGAACGGACCCTTTAAGGTATCTGTCTCCTCGGAGCACCCGATGTCGGGTGCTCCACCGCTTGTCAGTCTGTAATGACTCGTACGTACGCACCTCTGAAGATTCGTATAGGAATGGGATAAGAATACGGGTCAAAGTACCCCGTTCTATGTCGTAACATCAATTTCGGTCTCGAGGTCTCTGTCTGAAGGAGTGACACATTCAATGGACGATGGGACCTCACTCAATAGACCTCTACTCCTTTATGGATAGATGGTGAGTACCCCAATGACACTCCTAATGTACTCAAATATGTACCTCTATAGAATTTTCTTACCGATCATGTGACATTGTCGAGTTATTTACAAACGATACCGTTTCGACCTCTTCTCGTACAAATCTCTTTGTTTTTAACACTCCAGGAATTTGTATGTGAATTCAAAAGATTATTACGTAAGTCGAAATAAATTCTTGGGACACAAACAGTATAATTACAGTACGAAATGGTCGACACCTTTGTCTCCGACGAATGGGACGGAGGGACTCTATTTGAGTCGAAGAAGAGACACAAAAGACAATTTTTAGTTACACTAAGATTTAGGTCGATTTGAGGAACCGAATCTATATGAGTGTACACTGTGTGTCTGTGTCCCTCTCTTCATTATACGTGTATATAATTTTCAGGATTTATTAGTAACACAGAATCAAAGGATAACGGAGTACCTTTTAGTGGTGTTTAAATTGTCGTGTAATCTGTCTCTGTTTGTAGTATACCATAGTGAATGTACACTTTAGTTTAAACCTTTTGAATCGTCCCAGGTGTCCTGACCTTTTCCAGTCAAAGATAAGGTTAGGGTTTCTTTCCGTTACGGTTTCTTACGAGTTTGATGGTGTGTTAACGTGAGTATAGTGCGTGATCGTTTCTTTGCGAATTTTAAGAGGTTCGGTCCAAAGTCGTTATGTACTTGACACTTTAAGGTCTACAAGTTCGACCAAAATCTTTTTCGTCTCCTTGGTCTCTAGTTTAACGGTTGTAGGTGACCTAGTAGTTTTTTCGTTCTCTCGAGGTCTTTTTGTAGATAAAGACGAAATAACTGATCCGGTTTCGGAAACTGACACACCTAGTGTTATTTGACACCTTTTAAGACTCTCTCTACCCTTATGGTCTGGTGGACTGGACGGAGAACTCTTTCGACATACGTCCAGTCCTCCGTTGTCAATCTTGACCTGTACCTTGTTGTCTGACCAAGGTTTATCCTTTTCCTCATGTAGTTCCGACATACAACAGTGGGACGAATCAATTGAAGATACGTCTCATGTAGTACTCTTTACGACCCAACCTACTTAGTGTTCGACCTTAGTGCTAACGACCCTCTTTATAGTTATTGGAGTCTATACGTCTACTATGGTGGGAATACCGTCTTTCACTTCTTCTTGATTTCTCAGAGAATTACTTTCACTTTCTCCTCTCACTTTTTCAACCGAATTTCGAGTCGTAAGTCTTTTAATTCTAGTACCATAGGTCAGGGTAGTGAAGTACCGTTTATCTAACCCTTTGTCACCTTTGTCACCGACTGAAATAAAAAAACCCGAGGTTTTAGTGACGTCTACCACTAACGTCGGTACTTTAATTTTCTATGAATGAGGAACCTTCTTTTCGATACTGGTTGGATCTGTCGTATAATTTTTCGTCTCTGTAATGAAACGGTTGTTTCAAGGTAGATCAGTTCCGATACCAAATTGGTCACCAGTACATACCTACACTCTCAACCTGACACTTCTTCCGACTCACGGTTTCTTAACTACGAAAACTTGACGCCACAACCTCTTCTGAGAACTCTCAGGGAACCTGACGTTCCTCTAGGTTGGTCAGGTACAATTTCCTCTAGTCAGGATCCACAAGTAACCTTCCCGACTACAACTTCGACTTTGAGTTTATAAAACCAGTGGACTATGTTTCTCGACTGAGTAAAATTTTCTGAGTAAACTACGACCCTTTCTGACTCCGTCCTCCTCTTCCCCTACTGTCTCCTACTCTACCGACCTACCGTAGTGACTGAGCTACCTACACTCAGACTCACTTGGAGCCCTCAACCACTACCTGTTCCTCCGGACCACACGACACTAAGTACCCCAACATTTCTCAGCCTGTGCTGATTCGCTGACTTGACTTGACTTGTACACTTTAGATTTTTTGTTTGTTTTGTTTGTTTGTTTTTTTGGGTCATATTTACTTGAATGAATATTTTGTCTTTATTTGAGTGTCTGTATCTTTCTTCTTTTTCCTCTCTATTTAACCCTTAAACTTTAATTGTCTATGGGTGTTGATGTTTATCCTGAAGGGTTCACCGAATCTCCATTTATTACGTCCCCTGAGTCCTTCCCATCTAAGTCAGGGACTCAACCCTTCTAGGGGACCTCATAAGAATGGACCTCTTAGGGTACCTACCTCCTTGGAGCTCCCGATATCAGGTATGCCAACGTTTCTCAGTCCTGACTCACCGACTCATGTGTCCGTAATGTATATTTTATCTTGTTGTTTCTGGATAATATAACGTATTTCTTGATAGGAGTTATTGAATATCAACTTTTCTTTGACTTTTTCCTATATATATAAGATATATATAATAAATAGATATACATAAAATAACACATTGTATATATTATTTTACATATAAAGTGTATATATACATTTTATATACACAAATGTATATATATACTTTGACTTAGTGAGACGACATGTGGACCCTACAATATTTAGTTGATATGAAGTTAAAACGTCATTTCATTTAATTTATTTTTATTTCGTCTCATGACAAAATAATAGAATGTCAAGTAGTCTCCAGACCAACTCCAGTCTGACCGAGAGAAAATGCCAGAGTACTTCGTCTTTAGTCCTTCAGTTGGTCCGTCCCGAGAATGACCCCCTGAGACTCCTCCCTAGGTGAAGGGAACCTTCCTACGTCAGGAACGTCAACATCCAGACTCCAGGACTATGGTAACGGCCGACAGTCGGTCGATTGTTTAAGATCTCCCGGAGAGCAAGGGACAGTGGACCGAAAATAGAAGTTTGGTCGTTTCGACGGAACTTAGAAAGAGTACGAAGTTTTTTGAGAGACTAAAGAGTATGACATTGGTTCTCCTTTTTCGAGAAACGAAAATTACCCAAGTACACTGATATAACAACAGTAACAAATCAACGGTTTAGTGCAGGCTGAGAGACGTTGGGGTACCTGACATCGGGTGGTCCGAGGAGACAGGTACCCTAGAGGGTCCGTTCTTATGACCTCACCCAATGGTAAACGAAGAGGTCCCCTAGAAGGGTTGGGTCCCTAGTTTGAGGGTAGAGGAAGTAACCGCCAGTCTAAGAAGTGGTGACTCGGTGGTCCCTTCGGGATGAATCGGGGAGAATTTATTAGAGGAGAAACCGAATTTTAGTATCCTTACTATTGTATCTACTTCTCGTTCCTTGAAGAACTTTAATACGGATAGTGTGATTCTCATGTTGACTACTCAATCATTGGGTTATCCTCTCTTTCACTTTTACTTTCAACGAGTTAGTACAGGATGAGAAACGTTGACATCAGGTACCTTAAGAGGTCCGGTCTTATGATCTCACCCATCTGCAAGGGAAGAGGTCCCCTAGAAGGGTTGGGTCCAGAGGGTGTAACGTACGTCTAAGAAATGGTTGGCTCGGTGGTCCCTTCGGGTTGAGTTAGTCTTAATTCTGTTAAAAGGTAGTCTTTACAGAGAACACGGGTGAGGTCCGTCAGGGTTTCAAGTGTTCTCTTGTGAAAAGGTAGTAGTTTCTAATCAAAACGGAGGCATATTCACCTTAATGTGTCATACAAAAGTAAACATAAACCTAAGAAAGAGATCGTATTATAAAAACTCTAAGTGGGTATTATATACATAGTCCTCAAACAAAGTCGAATAATTCCTTATTATAAGGATATAATGTCGAACGAATAACTAACTTCACAACTACCTGTAAAATTAACACCGATATTTCTTATTTAAATTTGTAAGAATTTTTTACAAGTACACCACTATTGAGGAGTAAAGAGGACCTATTTATAGGTCTACACCTTTAGAGACACAGAAATGTATCTATTCACAAGTTGACGGTCTATGACAAGGTTTAACCAACGATCGTAAAAGATGTAGATGAGGAATGAGGACCATTTCATACGTGTAAAGTCGACCATGTGTAGGAGTGAAGGTAAAAACAGACACAAAGATTAAGCTCGATAAGATATGGTACACATGACATAGAGAAAAACCAATATTCAACATAAAGGAACTACCGATTACTAAGACTCGTGGAAGGAATAATGTACAAGTAACCAGTAAAGAAATAGAAGGGAACACTTTACAGACACGTTTAGGATACGAGTTAAAAAGTAACACTTTAACCAGAACGATAACTAAACATTTTCGAATATTAGATCTATTTCAGGGAGTAGTCTATATAATATATAAGTGAATCATAAATTATATTATATATGTATATGTGTATACCCAAAGGGTCCCCCGAGTCACTTATTTCTTGAACGAACGGTACGTCCTCTCTGTCTGTCTACACACAAACTAGGGACCCAACCTTTCTAGGAGACCTCGTCCCGTACCGTTGGGTGAGGTCGTAAGAACGGACCTCTTAGGGTACCTGTCTCCTCGGACCACCCGATGTCAGGTATCCCAACACTTCTCAACCTATACTGATTTCACTGACTCGTGAGTGTGTCCGCATATGTGTATGTACATATTAACTTATACACATTTACTCGTAAGTTCCTTCTTTTCTGTTTTTCTTTCCTTTTCCTCTATTTCCTTTTTTCGAGACTTTTATAAACTTAGAGACTGTAACTAAATGCATCGTTAGATAAAGGTTAGGGTGTCTATGTCGTCTTTTGAATTGAACTAACTCGTTTCCTGACACTACGCACGACGTCTTATAACGTGGGATAAGATTCTCCAGTTCTGGAGGAGGAACCCTTGTCCGTAGACACGAACATAGGAGGTACAAAGATGGTGAATTAAACAGTGTTATAGACAGTATATCTTCGACTAGTTGTGGAAACGACTCTCTTACTCTATTATTCAATTGAACGACTAATATAGTAAATTAATAGTCTTCTCTCTTAGTTAGTTACTCAAAACCCCTTTTCTTATTTTGGTAGTTTTTGTCTTCGTCGTAAATATAATATATAGTTAGCGTAAACCGAAGTGTCTTCACTCTCTACCTGTACACACCTTTGTTACTATTTGTCCCACTTTACGTGTAGGAGTCAAGGAGGAGAAAGTATTTAGGGAAGATCGGTTTCTAATTCTTAGTTAATACGTACTTACGAAGACCTACATTAGTTAAAGAGAGAGGACATAGTTCTGAGACGAAGAGAGAGTACCTAGTTAGGGTAGTCGTACGTGTACGAACAAAGACGAAAGTGTTTGGGAAGGAACTGGGGTACAAGGGGAAATCGTAGAGGTCCTAAAAAAAAAAGTGCAACAACTGTGAACGATAGACAAGAAGGTTCAAATTTTACATGCGAAGGGTGTAAGGAAGAGACATAAGACGGTTGGTGACACGGTACCTATAGTGAGAACATTTTCAGAGGTCTTATGTTTAGTTACCCGTTCAAGATACAGAATCTAAATGAACCCTCTGACGTCGTAGGTTGACCTATTTTCGTAGACCCGTTATCTCACCAAATACGCCCCGAGTTTCGAGGTGAGTACCTAACCTTAAAGTCAAGATGACGAATAAGTCTGTAGCACGAGTTCGGTTGTACTGTAGAACCGAGAGGCACCTTTCACAACCAAGGAAGGTAAACCTCGGAAACGTCAACAGAATGGACGAGTCTCACGAGGAAAAGGTCGAAGAGGGGTAGGAAGTCCAGATCGAGTCCAAAAAGGGAGGAGTTCCTCCTGAAGGGACAAGTGGAAACGTATGTTTACAGTAAGGGGACCTCATGGACATCCATCGGGACTTCCCTCTGAGTACCCACGGGACTGACACTACGTCTGACTGGGGTACTGGAACTGGATCATGTGTGTGAGTATTTGAAGTCAAAGAAGCAGACATTGAGTACACTACTGTTATGGACGACGTTGTCCAAAGACACGCGTAGGTCACTCCATTACACCCATAAATGATAAATGACAACAACAAATCATCGATTCAGTACAGACTGAGACGATGGAGCACTTGACATCGAACGGTCCGAGGAGACAGGAGGTGATAGAGGACCTCAAACTAATTCAAGTACCGGTTACTCATACACTACGATATATTGGTAGAGTGGGAGACGACGGGGGAAGAGGAGGACGGGAGTTAGAAAGGGTTGTAATCTCGGAAAAGGTTACTCAGTAGACAAACGTAGTCCACCAGTTTCTTGACCTTTAAGGCGAAGTCGTTGTTAGGAAGGTTTCTTATAAGTCCCAAATAAAGGAGTCCTAACTGACCAAACTAGAGGAATGTCAGGTTCCCTGAGAGTTCTGAGAAGACTTCGTGGTGTCAAGTTTTCGTAGTCAAGAAACCATGAGTCGGAAGAAATACCAGGTCAAGAGTGTAGACATGTACTGATGTCCTTTTTGGTATCGAACCTGATATATCTAGAAACGTTACAGTCATTACGACTGGAAACATTACACCCATGAGTCACATTACGGATTGTATGTTACCTACTAACAAAAATTTTGTGGGTGAAAGTGAAAAGGGGAAGGGACCATACGAACTTGGTAAACCACACTAAGTCCTATGGGTAAAAAGAGTAAATCTTTTTTTTTAGGTCGAATAACCTTGTCTGAACGGTATGGGCTACCCCGTTATTTTCATAAGAGAAAATTGTGTCAGTGTGATTCCCGGTCTATCAACGCTTATCCAGAGGTTTCTTTTACCCTCGAAAAGGGCACAGAAAATTATCTTCACAATAAATTGAAAATACCCTTACGGTGTCTCTTCTCTCGACAAGGATGAGTCACTCGAATGTCTGTTTTATTTTATTTGTCTGTTCCTTCCGTCACCAGGTAAACTACTTGGAGGGCTCTTCTGTGTGTCGTTAACCTCTTAGTTTTAATTGACCGACACAAATAAGTGAAGATTGAAGACGGACCCAACTCGAAAGTAAAGACGAACTCGTGTATGACAGAGAGAGATAATCCGTGAAAAAGACTTTCTTTGAGATCAGGAGTTTAAGGGGACACACAAGAGAAACTTGAAGACTAGGTTCGTTCCGCTCCTTATGTAGATTCCGTCCCGTCGAAACGTCAATTCTTTTTTTTTGACATTAGGGTAGTAACATCGAGTAGTCAACTGGTGACTGATTCGATCTTCCTAAACGAAGTCTAAAATTCGAATTAAAGATTTAACTCCCCCTTTTTTACAACGGACGACGTCTCTTAATGCCTTTCCAAATTTATTCTACTAAGTACAGTTTTGAACTTCCAACGGACCAGACCTTACTCGTTACAAAGTAGCACTCACACTGGGGGTAAGGGTTCTTAGTAAAAAAACATCGGGAAGGTAGTACTGGTAATGGTAATAATCCTCGTCGTGAGTCCACCCGAGAGGGGGAACGGCTCGGAACAGTGAATCGAAAGGACTGTCAACCTACGAGTAGAAGTACCTTCTACAGGTTCCCCTCTGTCCTGTCGGGAAGAGTCTTCACACCCAACCTGGTATATGAAAATTTCCGGGGGAGGTAGGGAAGTTAAGTCACTGTTATATTTATCTTTACTGACGTTGTCTACGTGATCGGTAAATGTTTAGACAAAGTACAGAGCCGAAAAAGGAGACCGATTGAAGACTTGATAGGGATTACTCGGTTTACTGACATCCGAGTACCCTTTTTGGACTATAAAAGGACAATCTTTTCCCTTTTTCCCTTCCGTCTGACGTAGATGAAGTTTAAGGTAGTCTCGTGGTTTGTCGATACTAGGAGTAAGAAAACGATTTTCGTTTATTCTTTCTTTATCATACAACTATATGTAAAAAATGACGATAATTATTAATTTGGAGGTTTGACACTACTTGATATAAAATAAAATGAGATTAACGAGGGAAACATTACCTTTAGGAACGTAACGAAGTAAAGGGGTCTTACTCATCTCGACCCGGAGAGAAACATACAGAGGACACACCAGGGCCTATGATGGAGATACTCCCAGACCCCAGGAACTTGTTATTGACGATCAGGGACTCAATATTTTGAAATTGGAGTAAAGTCTTTACTCCTAATAGTAATAACCCACTCAAGAGGTCCTTCCCGGAGCAAACTTTTTAGGGAGAGGTTGACTAACTTGAGAAAGGACTAATTGTCACCTATTTATACCTCTGATAATGAATCTATGGCGTACGACCCTCCGTTTGTACTATTAATATGGACAGTTAGACGTCTTGGGGGACCAGAGTTTACCTACTTTACGACGGTAAAGTTAGATTAGACGTTCTCTCCGCTTACCTCTCCCCTACTAGTGATACCTCTTCCGACTTTCGTGGGGTCGACAGTTATAGGCGCACCCTCCGTCGACTACCAAACCTACAGTAGTGTAATCGTTAGAGAAGTTATTTTTCCTTCAGACCGACGAAACACGGAACTTTTCCTCGTCGTCAACTTTCGTAATTTTAATCACGGTAAAATGACTTCTAGTACTACTAAATTTTACAGTCAAGGAAAGGGATCGTGATAGTAAATACTACCTTGTATCACTGTTGATAGTTGTCAGTCTCTGACTCAGAGTTTACTCCCCTTACACGGTAAATTCTACGTTGACTCCTCAGTGGTTCCCTCTCTACACAAACCTACACACGTACACTTGTGAGTCCGTAGTAGGGGTTACAGTGAGACTTAAAAGGAGAGGATTAGGTCTTTCGATCGGAACCAGGTTTAGTCCCGACCCTTTCAGTCACCCTCAGTCAGTCAAGGACCCTCCTTTTCTTCCTATACGGGTCGTTCTGTCATTTTGTGACCGTCTTAGGAGTCTCTGTCTCAGGGTTTCATTATCGTCCTCAGATACCTTACTATAACTGCTACTATTACTACTATCGGTTGTAGATGTTCAACAGATCAAATTTTTAGAATATAAATACGATAAGATGACTTGTGCATGTTGTCAGAATTCTTAATCTTTTATGAAAATTAGGGTGAAACTCACACACGAGTTATCGAAGTCGGTACAGGTTGAGAAACTCTGGGGGAAACCCCCAGTACGGTATCGGGTGGTCCGAGGAGACAGATACTCTAAAAGGGTCGTTCTTATGACCTCTCTTAACGGTACGGGAGGAGGTCCCCTTGAAGGGTTCGGTCCCTAACTTGGAGACAGAGGATACAGAGGAAGTAACGTCCGTCTAAGAAATGGTGACTCGGTGGTCCCTTCGGAATTAGAGTGACATATCTACTCATTAGACTTCGAGTCCGTCATTCATCGATGCGGTTCTAGTTCACTACTACCCTAGAAACCCTTGATCTATATCTCAAATCGGAATGGAAGACTCAACTTAAGAAGAGTCTCAGTACTTAACCAATTTGTGTCTCATCTTCAACTGAGAACTTATACTGTACTATTCACGCTAGTGACATTTTCACGGACCCCCATTCTGCCCCCACTTCAACCCCGATGTCGTACATTTCCGGTTCACCCAAAGTTTCATAGTTTGGGGTCGTTCTTCGGTCTTGTTTTACGGCCACCGAGACTCCTCGGTCAGATCTCATACACACACTTGTATCTCAGGATCTTATTAGATAAGTAGTTCTGTACAACGATTAATTTTTTTTTTTTTTAGGTTGTGGGATTTAAGGAAGGACATTTTCCCCAAACGGATACGAAAACACAGAAGGACTTTACAAAAAGGGACCTCTCCTACCGGGAAGGATATTTTAATTTATCGTAGTATCATCGAGTCGTCAGGAGAAGGGAAAATATCACGAATTACAGTACATTTTGATAAATTAAAGATAAATGGAAAAAAATTTTAAAAACAGAGAAGGCGTTTTTAGATTCACTGGAGTCCCGTATTTGATACAGAGAAAATAATTGAACATAGTGGTTTAGGATCGTGTCCAGTTACCGTGCGTCTTTTTGATTATTGTCGAAAACACTTATGAAGTCAAGTCAAGTCAAACCAACGAGTCAGCACAGGCTGAGAAACTCTGGGGTACTTAGCGTCGTGCGGTCCGGAGGGACAGATAGTGGTTGAGGGCCTCAAGTGAGTCTAAGTTCAAGTAGCTCAGGCACTACGGTAGGTCGGTAGATAAGGAACCAGTAGGGGAAGAGGAGAACGGGGGTTAAGGAGGGTCGTAGTCTCAGAAAAGGTTACTCAGTTGAGAAGCGTAGTTCACCGGTTTCATGACCTCAAAGTCGAAATCGTAGTAAGGGCGTTTTCTTTAGAGTCCCGACTAGAGGAAGTCTTACCTGACCAACCTAGAGGAACGTCAGGTTCCCTGAGAGTTCTCAGAAGAGGTTATGGTGTCAAGTTTTCGTAGTTAAGAAGTCGTGAGTCGGAAGAAGGGTCAGGTTGAGAGTGTAGGTATGTACTGGTGTCCTTTTTGGTATCGGAACTCATCTACCTGGAACCAGCTGTTTCATTACAAAGACGAAAAGTTACATGACAGATCCAACCAGTATTGAAAAGAAGGTTCCTCATTCGCAGAAAATTAAATTACCGACGTCAGTTGTAGACGTCACTAAAACCTCGGGTTTTTTTATTTCAGACTGTGACAAAGGAAATAAAGGGGTAGATAAAGGGTACTTCACTACACTGGCCTACGGTACTAGAAGTAAAAGACTTACAACTCGAAATTCGGTTGAAAAAGTGAGAGGTGAAAGTGAAAGTAGTTCTCCGAAAACCTAAGGAGAAGTGAAAGACGGTATTCTCACCACAGTAGACGTATGAACTCCAATAACTATAAAGAGGGTCGTTAGAACTAAGGTCGAACACTAAGTAGGTTGGGTCACAAAGAGTACCACATGAGACGTACATTCAATTCGTTCGTCCCACTGTTATATGTCGGAACTGTACGAGGAAAAGGATAAACCTTAGTTAGACAACAAGGTACAGGTCAAGATTGACGACGAAGGAGTGGACGTATGATTAAAGAGTTCTCCGTCTAGTCCACCGGACCATAAGGGTAGAGAAAGTCTTAAAAGATGTCAAATAACACTTATGAATGATACATCGTATAAAATGATCTCTACACATACATAATACTGGATATAAGAGTATTATCGAAATATCCTTTTCATAAAATAATAAAAAAAAATGTCCACTACTTTGACTCAGTGTCTTTTTAATTCAAAATAACTACATTCACCACCCTAAGTATAAACTTGTATCCGTTTACTCAAGGTTTCTGATCAATGACGATAAATAGTGTAAATTACTGGAGTCTGTACGTCTACTGTGGTGGGAATACCGTCTTTCACTTCTCCTGATTTTTCAGAGAACTACTTTCACTTTCACCTCTCACTTTTTCAACCGAATTTCGAGTTGTAAGTCTTTTGATTCTAGTTCCGTAGACCAGGGTAGTGAAGTACCCTTTATCTACCCCTTTGTCACTTTTGTCACAGTCTAAAATAAAACCCACCGAGGTTTTAGTGACGTCTAACACTGACTTTGGTACTTTAATTTTCTACGAATGAGGAACCTTCTTTTCAATACTGGTTGGATCTATCGTATAACTTTTCGTCTCTGTAATGAAACGGTTGTTTTCAGGTAGATCAGTTCCGATACCAAAAAGGACACCAGTACATACCTACACCCTCCATCTGACACTTCTTTCGACTCGTGGTTTCTTAACTACGAAAACTTGACACCACAACCTCTTCTGAGAACTCTCAGGGAACCTGACGTTCCTCTAGGTTGGTCAGGTAAGACTTCCTCTAGTCGGGACCCTAAAGAAAACACCTTTATTACGATTTCGACCTTGAGGTCATGAAACCGGTGGAGTACACTTCTCAACTAAGTAACCTTTTCTGAGACTACGACCCTCCCTAACCCCCGTCATCCTCTTCCCCTGCTGGCTCCTTCTCTACAGATCTACCGTAGTGCCTGAACTACCTGAACTCAGACTCACTTGAGACCCTCAACCACTACCTGTCCCTCCGGACTGCACGACACTAAGTACTACAGTGTTTTTCAGCTTGTACTGACTCACTGACTTGACTTGACTTGGTGTAAATTTGTCAGAGAATGTGTTCGGGAGTGACTCCTAACAACTTACTTATTTACTTACTTACTTGTCCAACTACGAACCAGTTCTATTACAGAAGACTCTAGGTCATCCACTCTTTCCTTGTTGTTTTTTAAGATTCCTGTAATAGACAGGTATCTCTTTACTATATCTTAAGACGAAGAATAAATCTACCTTAACTCCTTCGTCAAAGTTCCAGAGTTTCCGGTGTAGAGTCTGTCTTGTTTTCTACTAAAACTACATCGACAGAAAAAAGACGAAACGTGAAAGATCTACAAAAAGTCGGAGTCAGAAGTCTTTGATTCCCTTAGGGTGGGTACTGACTACGACTCACAATTATAAAAATAGTTTAACTCGTTTCGACACTCGTACAATTAATTAGATAGGTAATTGGTTCAGTTAGTGAGTTTTTTGAACAGACATAGTCTAGGAAATACCCCGTCTGAGGTTCTGCCTTAATCCACGTGTTCTCTAAAGAGCCACATTATTTAGAGGAGTGTCCTTGTGAACTTCCTGTCTCCATTCGTATTCGTCCTCCTTCACCCTTTTCAGAAGTGTGATACTACATCCAGAACAGGGATACTTTCTTTCTCCCTTCCTTCTGTCTACTCCACATTTACAGGAGTGTAGACTCTTGCTCCAGTTACCCCTAAACACTCGTTTCTAAGGAATAATCTTCTCAGACCATAACCCTTCTTTATCGGGAAGAGAGATCATTGAGGTAATGAAAGTGAGTAACCAACTTTCAGTACCGGAGTCTGTACACAATATCACCTAAGTTTCTATTCCGGATCTCCGACCTCTGACCTCCTTAAAAACATCACTCAAGGGAACTTCCCTCGAGACTTGTCATGTTGAGGTACCGGAGACGTGATGGTTGGAAAATGCGAAGTAAGTAAATGTGTAGGTGTAACAAAAACAGACAAGACAAAAGGAATTAAAATAACCGTATATCGACTAAATGTTACACCACAGTCAAAGAGGACATGTCGTTTCACTTAGTCAAATAAGTATATGTATACGGATGAGAAAAAGATTCTTAGTAAAGGGTATACCCAGTAATGTCTCATAACTCATCTCAAGGGTCACGACATGTCTCCAAGAACAATCAAAATATAAAATATATATCATCACAATATACAATTAGAGTTAGAGGGTTAAATAGGGAGGGATGACAGGGGGAACAATGGTATTCGAACAAAAGATGTAGAACTGAGATAAAGACAAAACGTTTAGTCGAACAAACGTGGTGAAATTTAAGGTGTACATTCGCTATAGTAAATAAACAGAAAGAGACAGACTGGAGACAGACTGAAACTTCGTGAGGGATTAGTGAAATGGCCCTTCATTGAAGTGGGGGGAGATTCTGACATCCTTGAAAATGGAACATAAAAGGGAAAAGAATATAGTGAAGTGTTAAAACACATTAGTATATACTATTCCAAGTACCACTCCACTCCTTGAGAACAGACGTCCGGGTAGAGTAATTAATAGTCCGTAGTCTGTGGGTATATAGGACAAGAAATATCTCTTACACACTATTCGTGAAACCATTTCCCTTTGACGTCAACTAAAACAATGGTGGAATTATTCGGAACAAGAATAATAGGACTCATCCATTTGATTCCTTTCCAGTTGTTACACACTCAGGAACCTGTCATCAAGTCCTAACCAGTGACTCCCGTAAAAATTCAATAGACACTCTATCACGGTAAATTACAGGAGATCTCTTGAACAAGAATAAGGAACCTTCCATCCGATAATGTGACCTTCTTGGTCAAATGGAAATTCCAGATTTTCCTTCGTCAGTAAAAAGTTGATCTTAAAGTTTCCGACCACTTTTATCGGGTGTATCTAATTTGGAAAGGACGAAGTTCAGTCCTAACCAACTCTTAATATATCCACCAAGTCACCTCCATTTTCAACTTCTTCAATGCGTCCTTCGACTTCCTAAGGAGTCTCGACTCTTCCCGTACACATGATCAACCATCATCGGGTATCCGAAGTTCGAGTCGGAATCAAACTGAAAGATAGGAGTCAAAGGAACACGTCTATAACTTGAGGACTCTGATTTACGCACAAAAGACGAGTCAAGGGACTAGACACGACACAAAAGTCCATGGTTGGGATGACCTATGAGTCTAGAGAGCGGAGTAACACCACCACCAAATCAGGGATATAACATAGACTGAGAACTCTGGGGTCCCTGACATCGGACGGTCCGAGGAGACAGGTATCCTAAGAGGTCCGTTCTTATGACCTCACCCAACGGTAAAGAAAGAGGTCCCCTAGAAGGGCTGGGTCCTTAGCTTGGACCCAGAGGACGAAACGTCCATCTAAGAACTGGATGACTTGATACTCCCTTCGGGGGAGTGCAGTAATTCCCTAACTCATAATGGGTGTCGACCAATTTCGAAATCTGGAGGATGGTGTTTTCCTGGAACGTCCTTAGTCGTTGTACAAGGAGGTGTGAAACCTCACTTTAATGAGTCTAAAATCGGAGGATGAGAAATGAAGTACCTAGAGACAACAGAACCTAGTACTGACGTCAATTCCGAGGAACAGCATGAAGGACCCATCGGGTCACCAAATCTTAGACGGACGGTCACGTCCCCTGTACCCAAACCGAGGATGAGGTCCGTCTAAGGTACGGAGCCCCGTTGATTCGGGAACACATGTGGATAACTCGGGTGTGCGGATCTCGGGTACGTAACGTTGACACTCCGACGTATGTGAACTCGGACACGAGAAGTTGTTTTCTTTCAGGGGTGTGTCGTTTCCTCTGGGTCGTGTCGGTTTTCACTTATTCAATTAATTAAATTAAATTTTTTTTCTGAGGAACCGATGATACAGGTATGTTGACTTAATTTTGAAAAGTGGTGTTGGAGTATAATCCCCTTTACCTTAACATCCCACTTTCTCTGACTACACCCTCGATAATAATTGAAATCTGAACTACTCAAAGAGAAAATATACAAAAGTATCGTAGTACGAGTGAAGTATAAAACATGAGTAGTGTCAAAATTAATAAGTAAATTAATGACCCACTGAGGGGATGATATTACCAGAATACTAGAATCAAAAAACTTTCAACTCAAAATTCGGTCGAAAAAGTGAGAGGAGAAAGTCAAAGTAGTTCTCAGAGAAGTCAAGGAGAAGTGAAAGACGGTATTCCCACCATAGTAGACGTATATACTTCAATAATTATAAAGAAGGACTAAAGAACCGAGGTCAAAGATTAAGTAGGTCGGGTCGTAAAGTGTACCATCTGAGACGTACATTCAATTTATTCGTGTCACTGTTATATGTCAGAACTACAAGAGGAAAGGGTTAAACCTTGGTCAGACAACAAGGTACAGACCAAGATTAACAACGAAGAACTGGACGCATGTCTAAAGAGTCCTCCATCCATTTCACCAGACCATAGAAGGGTATAGAACTTCTTAAAAGGTGTCAAACAACACTAGGTGTGTCAGTTTCCGAAACCACATCAGTTATTTCGTCTTCACTTACTCTTCGACGATTATGTATGATCTATAAGATCTCTTATCTTACGTAGAAACATTGGAGACCAAAGAGGAAACATTTTTCCAAAGACTTTACTAGAGAGATACTGTAGATAGTGGAGTAATCTCCGGTCCTATACAAATCGGATAACGTGAAAGGTGGAAACACCGTCTGACACTCACACTAGAAAAAATTCCTCAAACTTTTGTTAAAGATCCGATCCTGAAGATGTAGTCGAACGTTTAATGGAAACATCATCTGAGATCCGAACGGTACAAAGACTGAAACGGCTCGAAGTAAAGATAAAACTCAGTGTACAACGTGAACGGGGTGTGATAACCACACCTTTGTCGATGAAGAAGAACGAAATCTTTCGAGAATTAGATCTAAATTCGTAAACGAGTTTTATATCCGAAATTATTGAGTCAATTTTTTATGTCTGAAAGTACTGCTTCAATTTTTTCGAAAGGGACGAAGATTGTACAACTGACAACGAGACAATTACTTTTACTTCTATACGAGACGATATGATCAGTCTTCCCAAACACAGATCGAAAAAAGATGTATTAGTCAGAAATAACACTGTAACCTTTAAAGTGAACACAGTGTAAAAATAAATAAATATAAAATTATATTTAAATAAATAAAATTAACCTCCGATTAATGAAATGGTATAACATAACCAAAACGATATGTAACTGTACTTAGACGGTGTCCACATACGTACTAGGGGTAGGACTTAGGACGGAGAGTGGAGGGAGGGGTATGGTAGGGAGACCCAGTAGGGTCACGTTGTCGGGGCTCGTAGGACATAGTACGTAGCTTGGACCTGACCGCTAAGCAAAGTGTATACCATAATATGTACAAAGTTACGGTAAGAGGGTTTAGTAGGGTGTAAGCGGGAGAGGGTGCCTCAGGTTTTCTGAGAAGATGTGTAGACACTGAGAAAACGACAGAGCGTATGTCCCAATAGTAATGGTAGAAAGATTTAAGGTACATATACGCAATCATATGACATAACCACAAAAAGAAAGACCGAATGAAGTGAGACATATTATCCGAGGTCAAAGTAGGTGGAGTAATCTTGATTAAGTTTACATAAGAAAAATTACCGACTCATTATGAGGTAACACATATACATGATGACGAAAGAATAGGTAAGTAGACGACTACCTGTAGATCCAACGAAGGTACAGGACCGATAATATTTGTCACGACGCTACTTGTAACCCCATGTGCACAGAGAAAGTTAAGACCAAAGGAGCCACACATACGGGTTGTCACCCTCACGACCCAGTATTCCGTCAAGATAAAGTCAAAAAATTCTTTAGAGGTGTGACAAGAGATATCACCGACATGATCAAACGTAAGGGTGGTTGTCACATTCTCCCAAGGGAAAAGAGATGTGGGAGAGGTCGTAAATAACGAACATCTGAAAACTTATCGTCGGTAGGACTGACCACACTTTACCATGAGTAACACCAAAACTAAACGTAAAGAGACTATTACTCACTGCAACTCGTAGAAAAGTACGCAAACAATCGGTAGGCATACAAAAGAAACCTCTTTACAGACAAATCAAGAAGTCGGGTAAAAAACTAACCCAGTAAATAAAAAGACCTTAACTCGACGTCCTCAACGAATATATAAAAACTCTAATTAAGAAACAGTCAACGAAGTAAACGATAATAAAAGAGGGTAAGACTTCCGACAGAAAAGTGGAACGAATATAAAAGGAAACGACACGTCTTCCAAACTAAAATTAATCCAGGGTAAACAAATGAAAACGAAAATAAAGGTTATAAGACCCTCCACCCAGTATCTCCTGGGACGACACTAAATACAACCTCTCACAAAACGGATATAAGAGGAGATCCTCAAAATATCAAAGACCAGAATGTAAATCTAGAAATTAGGTAAAACTCAAATCAAAACACATACCACAATCTTTCACAAGATCAAAGTAAGAAAATGTTCACAACTGGTCAAAAGGGTCGTGGTGAACAATTTCTCTAACGGAAAAGAGGTAACATATAAGAACGGAGGAAACAGTTTCTATTCCACAGGTGTTCACGTACCTAATTAGAGACCCGAAAGATAAAACAAGGTAACTAGATATAAGGACAGAAACACGGTCATGGTATGACTACTGACACCGAAACATCGTCTCGGACTTCAGTCCGTCCAACTAAGGAGGTCAAGGTAAGAAGAAAGAGTTCTAACGAAACCGATAAGCTCCAAAAAACATAAAGGTATGTTTAACACTTTAATAAACAAGATCGAAACACTTTTTACGGCAACCATCGAACTATCCCTAACGTGACTTAGATATCTAACGAAACCCATCATATGAGTAAAAGTGATATAACTAAGAACACTAGGTACTTGTGCCATATAAAGAGGTAGATAATCACAGGAGAAACTAAAACAAGTGGTCACAAAATATCAAAAGATGTATATCCAGAAAACAAAGAAATCCATATATATAAGGATTCATAAAATAATAAAAACAACGTTACCACTTACCTTAACAAAGAAATTAAAGAGAAAGATAAAAGAGTAATAATCACATATCCTTACGTTTCCTAAAGACACACAACTAAAATATAGGACGCTGAAATGATATAAGTAACTAATCGAGATCATTAAAAGACCACCTCAGAACTCCCAAAAGATACATCTCCTAGTACAGTAGACGTTTGTCACTCTCAAAATGAAGAAAAGGTTAAACCTAAGGAAAATAAAGAAAAAGACGAGACTAACGACACCGGTTTTGAAGGTTTTGATACAACTTATCATCGCCACTCTCACACGTGGGAACAGAACAAGGACTGAAATCCCCTTTACGAAAGTTAAAAATTGGTAACTCCTATTAAAAACGACACCCAAACAGTATATATCGAAAATAATACAACTCCATATAAGGAAGATAAGGACGAAAGACCTCCCAAAAATAATATTTACCTACAACTTAAAACGGTTTCCACAAGAAACGTAGATAACTCTATTAGTATACCGAAATAAAAAGTTAAACAATTACACCACATAATGTAACTAACTAAACATATATAACTTCTTAGGAACGTAGGGACCCTATTTCGGGTGAACCAGTACCACATACTAGAAAAATTATACAACAACCTAAGAGTAACGATATAAAACAATTCCTAAAAACGTAGATACAAGTAGTCACTATAACCGGACATCAAAAGAAAAAACACTGTAGAGACAGTCCAAAACCATAAGATACCACCGGAGTATCTTACTCAAACCTTCAAACGGAAGGAGACGTTAAAAGACCTTCTTAAACTTATCCTTTCGACAATCGACAAGAGATTTAAAAACCATCTTAAGTCGACACTTCGACAGACCTGGACCCGAAACCAAACGACTTCAAAAGACTAACGTCAAAGTTAAAGACACGAACACTACCCAGACAATTCTAAAGGATAAAGAAGAACCAATTTCAGAAAATTAAGACTTTACTGAATTATATCTTCAACGTTTTTATCACATCCAGGAGTAGCGAACCGAAGGAATTCACTATTACAGAAGGTATTGATACCATTGTAACCGTGGCATGATCCTTAATTCGGTGTCTGGTATAAGTCTTAAACGATCAAAAACGTACGTGAGAACACACACATACACACACAGACACACACACGAAGACTGTAAAGTCTTGAACCTGTTTAGACATATTGGTGGTTTTGTTAGGTCTAAGTCGTGTTAGGTAGTGGTGTATCCTTTAGGGGTCACAAGGGTGAATTGTCAATACGGGAACGAGATTGGGGACCGTTGGTGAGTAGACAACGGGTCAAGATTAAAACAGTGGAACTCTTATGATTTAATTGTATTAGTATTTCATACGTCGTAAGACTCTATCCTTCTTCTCGGTAGATTCGACTGAACGAGGAGAAAGTGTGAATCATCATAAGACAACATATCTAAATACTCTCAAACAAATTGGTTTACAGGAGACTTTCTGTAAATCCAGTAAATGTCTAAAACCGATACTGTTTACTTCGACAATAAACATTAAAAATATTTACTTCAACTTGAAAACACCGTTCTAACGTACGTTTTGAAAAGTAGGGAGACACCAATTATCATAATTGACCTTAACGAACTGGTATATTCTTCGTATAAGAATTGAAATACTTCGAGACTTCTTGACTAAAGGGTCTATCAATATCGTGAAAAATAAGAACAGTCATTACATATTTACTAGTCTACCGAGGAGTGGATATTGTCTTGAACCATAATAGAAAAAAAAGAAATTAAAACCGTTAAAAAATTTTATCCACACGGGGTAGACATTCGTCAGTGAAAAAAGTTCTCAGACTCTATTTTAAATAAAGAAATAAACCGTCTCAATATTGTGAAGGTCACATTTCGTGACTTTGTACGGAGATTATCGATACCATCTCTTTCAATTACCAAAGTATGGTTTACAGTATACCGATAGTGTCCGTGAGACATTTGATATTTTGTAACGTAGTTATCGTCCACAAGAATAAAATCGTAAGTAATCTCTGTAAATCCCTCTTTACTCTTCCATTCATCTCTGTCATCCGGAACTCACAGTCCCTACCCGATTCAAGAATACATCTGTTGCTCTTGAGTAGTCCTTTCATCATATTTGGAAACCTTAGAGGGGTATCACCGTAACACCTGGTACTTGATTTACTTTTCTTACTATTTCTGATCCCTTTGTCGAAATTCTTTTGAAGTATTTTAAACATGTTTAACACCTCCCTTACCTTTCCTTCTCTTTTCTGTCCTATCTCATATAACACTTTCTTCTTGGACAGTTGGTGTCTTGTTACTTAAAATCCTACAATTCTAATACTTCTATCTTTAATTTTTCAGGATCAACTTTCGTCTGAACAAGACGTGTCTTACCAACACTGTCTATTAGAGTTGTCGTGATACTTAAGCACCGACACGACACAGAATAAACCTAAGGTAGTAGGAGTGTGATAGGGTATTGTGTCCCTTTTAGTCGACACAGATATCTATTTCTTTAACTTCCAGTCTCTCCAATCCTTGGACGGACTCTTGTCTGGCACTCGTCTTAAAACGAAGGATGTTACTTTACCCTGTATTATTATAGTTATACTAAGAATTTTATAAATTTATTCTAGTATAGAGATTACAAAATTCCCGGTATATTTACAATAGACCTAAACAAAACAGTTATTGAAAAGAGATTTCCAACTGAATTGGTTTTATTTGTTCTAAAATTGCTATCCGTGGAAAAAAGAATATGTCTTTTATCTCAAATAATAAGGAATTTACGTAAACTATGAGTTGCATTTTCGAGTAACCCAAATTAAAGTACTAGAAAGTAGTCTTGGAAATTAAATTTTTTACTTATACTACGTCTCAAGTCTTTAGAAAATTAAAAGGTAGTTAATACGTACGTATATTGGTACGTATACTCGTTATTACGTCCTGGTTTTATTATAAAATAGGGGTAAAAAGATTTCTTACAGTTCTTACTATTTAAACTTATAAACGTCATTTGTGAGTCACTTTACAGTCTTCGTAATGAAGACGTTCTGTAACAGAGTGACAGTCGAGAAACATTAGACAAACTAAAAATAACTCTTTTTCGTTGTTAGTGTTTAGTCGGAAGAACACAGGAAACTTAAGAATACCGACGTTTACTCCGAAGGTCGGCGAAGTCAAAGTAAAACGTTTCCGGGGTGCAACTTAGTAATTAATGGATTCTTCCATGACGTAAGAGTAGAGGAAGACCATCCTTTTTTTATATTTAGTCTAATCTTGGACGCCGACACTTCAGTAAAAAAAGAATTTTACGGTAGACGGTCCAAGGTGAAGTCTTGTAGGTCTTTAGTAATTTCCACTCCTTTCCTCCCTTCCCCCTCCCACTACTATGTGGTGTCGTAGTCCCAAAAACAGAATCGCCACACACAACAGGGTCGAAACGCCGGACAGGGTGGGGAGTGAGGGTTGGCACCTAATTACTGGGTCGGAGTAATGAGCTAAGGGACAGTAGTCAAGATGGGTAGGTAGTCAGACCCACCAGTGAGACATTACGGGTAGACTAGTACGATTAAAGGACGAGGATCAGAGAGTTTTAAGAAGGGTAGGGACACTATTTTGGTCCCGAAGGGCCTTCTGAGTGTTTCGGTAACTAAAGGTTGGGACAAACACGAAGATACAGGAGTAGAACGTTGTAATAGGTAGACTATGTGGTATGATGGAACAACTGGAAAACTTCAGTGGAATAAGACTAAAACAACAAAACCATTGGAGATTACCTCCGTTTCAAACCTTGAGCCAAACGTAAGATGTAGGAGATTCAGAAGAGAGACTGGTGGTCAGTGGTACTGAGTTAACGGTGTAGGTCGTCTGACCTTTACTACGGAATGTTTGCTCAAAGTTATTGAAAACTATTAATAGAGTACAATCTCAACAGAAAACGGAACAAAAGTAGAAGATTGTCTAATTTCTACGAATTCTCGTTTCTAGTACAATACTAACGGTCGTGTCTACATCAGGGTTATACCCCTGACCGTCCTTTATTTACAGTATACCGACCGTCCTTTCTTTACAGTAGATACTTCCATAAACTTTACTTTCTCTCTCTCTCTCTCTCTCTTCCTCCTTCTTTCCTTTCCATTTTCCTTTTTTTCCCGATTTATCTCCTCACACCGTACTTCACATCACCTGATCTACTTGTTAATCATTTCAGAAACACGTATGTAAAGACGTAGACATTGTATTCTCGAATTTCTTCGGGATCTCACATAAAATTAAGCTTTTATGACTAAGGTACTGAGGTACAGTGGTCAGGGTCCCACTAAAATCGTTGTCCTTTTCAGTCCTGAAGACGACTTTGACCTGTATGGATAGGGTTAGGTGTTCGAGTCCCTGACGGAACTGTGTGTCTGAAGTAAATTCAAAAGGGACCAGTTTCTTAGAAACATTATTAGACACTCAATTACGATCGTAGGACTTATGAGATGTAAACAGTCACAACAGTTTGTGTCAGGTTCGTGAAGGTCCAGAAATTTATGAGACTGTCAGACTCGTTGACTTGAGTGTGGACCCTTTCTAACCCTGGGGGAACCTCGAACTGTGTTACGGTATAAATACGTAAGTTGTTTGTACATAATTCTTAGATAAACAACTGGTTATAATAAGATCCAGAGGTCATAAGTACGGACCTGTTAGGATACCTGTCTCCTCAGACCACCCGTCAAGTATCCCAACCTTTCTCAACCCGTACTGACTTCGTTGAATTGTACAATAGTACGTGCGTGTGATAAGATCCGTGATTACCATATTAATTCCTATTCTGGAATAGGGAAGTTAGGAATTCGAAATCAAATCCTAGTTTATGTCTGTGATTTGATTACATAGATAGAACTACTAAAAATATTGTAATGTCCTTTGGGTTGAGTTTGGTCTATTCGTTTTATTTGTATAACCGATACATTGATTTCTAGGACAGTCTCCAGATCAAGTCCATATCTAACTAGGTTCATGAATGTACTACTAATACATCTTCTGTGTATGTACTTGTGTGTGTGTGTGTGTGTGTGTGTGTGAGGGGAAAGATGAAGAAGTGACATTCGACCGATGAAATCAAGGTCGGAGATATTGAAAGTACTAAATACAGGTGTTCTTTCTTTTTGGTGAACGGACTAACGTAATAGATACCGGGTCTTAACTCAAAGTAAACAGATGTGATAGGACTAAGCTCAGACGACCTCCTATCCCAATCCCAAGTTCCTAAGAGAGTCAGATACATTCAGTACGTCAGGATAGGACTTTACGACCCTACTTCAGTCGAAACGGATTTCGAGTGTTCGGGAGTCTTTCGGTCAGTGTTAAGAGGACTTGGTTCTTTTACGACCAGTCTTTTGGGATATTATACACGATTCAGACGATTCAGCGAAGTCAGCACAGACTGAGACACACTGGGGTATCTGCCGTCGGGTGGTCCGAGGTGAGAGGGACCCTAAGAGTTCCGTTCTTGCGACCTCACCCAACGGTAAAGGAAGAGGTTACGTACTTTCACTTTTCACTTTCACTTCAGCGAGTCAGTACAGGTTGAGAAGACGCTGGGGTACCTGACGTCGGATGGTCCGAGGAAACAGGTACCCTAAAAGGTCCGTTCTCATGACCTCACCCCATGGTAGATTATACATTTGCAATTAGTCATTCTACTTTCTTTCCTTAATCATACCTTGTCCTTTAACCTCTTTTACGGACTTATTCACTCGGATCGGAACCTTTTAGAGGGTTTTCTTCCTGTAGAAACTCCTAGAAAACTTCCTGTTCTTCCTTAATCTGTATACCTTTAAGGACTCTTATTGTAAAGTCCGGTTTCTTTCTTGTATTTACCGGACTCAGACTCTCAAACCGGTGAAGACCTATGTTCCTCTGTCCACACTGATCTCTCTGTGTTCCGTTGTTACATCTCTTTATTTTTCTTCTCCGTATGAACTCGTAGAAAGTCTATGGTCTTTGACCCGATCTATAACGTAGTTCAAAAGGTACCTAAGAATGTTGGTTATACGTTCTATTTGAAGTGAAAAGTCTTTCTTCTGTCAATTCATAGATTTTCAGTTCCTTGACCCGATTTCAGAATGTGTCTAAGTCACCATCTCCACTCCAAACTTAAATCCAGACTGACTGGGAATTATTATGTTCAGATACACTTGGTAAAAGACACTCATACCAAAGTCACACAGACGGGAGACTACGGGAGAACGTTGTGGATGGTAGAATGAACCCAAAGAGAATGGAAGCCGTACCCCATAGAGAAGTACCGATAAGGTCGTTTCCCGTCGTCGACGAGGAATGGAACCTGCTTCCCATAGAGGAACGGAACAGATTGAGTTACTTTGATTCGGTACGGGTGCCCCGTTGGGTTCTACCCACCCAGTACCACTTCTCCAGACTGTCTTACACCAGGTGACCTCTTCCCTTACCGTTTGGTGAAGTCATAAGAACGGAACTCTTGGGGTACTTGTTATACTTTTCCGTTTTACTATCCTATGACTTTCTCCTTGAGGGGTCCAGTCATCGACGGGTTGTACGATGACCTCTAGTCACCTCTTTATTGAGGTCTTTCTTACTTCCCTACCTCAGTTTCGTTTTTGTTATGGGTTGACACCTATACTGACCACTATCTTCGTTCCAGGTTACGCCATTTCTCGTTATAACGTATCCTTGGACCTTATAGTCCAGATACTTAGTTCCGTTTAACCTTCACCAGTTTGTTCTCTATCGTTCTCACTTGTAACTGTAAGATTCTTAGTCACTTGATTTTACCTGACCTTACCCACTTAAATTGAGTCTACTTGTAATATAGATGATGACGCCCGTCCTTAGGGAATCTTCCTTACCTCATCGGTAGTACCAGTTGTTCTCAGGTTTTACGTCATGAACCTACGTTAGAGTTTTTGCCGTCTTACTAGAGACAAGCAGAGGTTCCGTTTGGTATGTTATAGTACCACTAGGTTCAGATACGAGGTTGGTCATTGCGACTTCTTCGACTTCAACTTGCCAAGATGCTTCTGGATGTTCTGGAAAATCTTGATTGTGGGGGTTTTTCTACGGGAAAAGTAATAACCCCTGACCTTACGTTTTCATCCTTCAGTTCTTTGTGGACCTCATTGTCCGTTTAAACCGGAACCTCATACCTTACTTCGTCCCGTTTCTGACTATCTCAAACCGGTTATTTTACGTGACCAGTATCGTTTGTGGGAGAAGGTTTTTGTGTTCTCTTCTGAGATGTGTACCTGTAGTGGTCTACCAGTTGTGACTTTAGTCTAACTAATATAAGAAACGTCGGTTTCTACCTCTTCGAGATATGTCAGTTGTTTTTGTTCTGGTCCTCGACTGTTACCAAGTCTAGTACTTGAGGAATAATGGTTTAAGTCTGAGTTTAACTTCTTTGATCCCTTTTGGTGATCTGGTAAGTCCATACTGGATTTAGTTTAGCGAATACTAATATGTCACCTTCACTCTTTATCTAAATTACCTGATCTAGACTATCTATCTCACGGACTACTTGATACCTTACTCTAAGCACTGTAACATGTCCTCTGTCCCTAATTCTGGTAGGGGTACCTTTTCTTTACGTTTTTTCGTTTTACCAACAGACTCCTCCGGAATGGTTATCGACACTTTTCTTCTCTCCGCTTTTCGTTTCCTCTTTTTCTTTCTATATTCGTAGACTTACGTCTCAGGGTTTCTTATCGTTCTTCTCTATTCTTTCGGAAGAAGTCGCTAGTTACGTTTCTTTCTCCTTTTCTTGTCTTACCCTTTGTGATCTCTAGAGAAGTTCTGTTAATCTCTATGGTTTCCTTGTAAAGTACGTTTCTACACGAGCTATTTCCTGTCTTTACCATACCTGAATTGTCTTCGTCTTCTATAATTCTTCTTCACCGTTCTTATGTGTCTTCTTGACATGTTTTTTCTAGATGTCCTGGGTCTATTAGTGTTACCACATTAGTGAGTAGGTCTCGGTCTGTAGGACCTTACACTTCAGTTCACCCGGAATCTTTCGTAGTGATGTTAGTTTCTATCACCTACACTACCTTAAGGATAACTCCATAAAGTTTAGGACTTTCTACTACGACACTTTCGCGACGTGAGTTATACGGTCGTTTATACCTTTTGAGTCGTAACCGGTGTCCTGACCTTTTCGAGTTAAAAATAAGGTTATCGTTTCTTTCCGTTCCGTTTTCTTACGAGTTTGATGGTGTGTTAACGTGAGTAGAGTGTACGATCATTTCATTACGACTTTTAAGAGGTTCGGTCCGAAGTCGTTATGCACTTGGCACTTGAGGGACTACAAGTTCGACCAAAATCTTTTCCGTCTCCTTGGTCTCTAGTTTAACGGTTGTAGACGACCTAGTAGCTTTTTCGTTCTCTCAAGGTCTTTCTGCAGATAAAGACGAAATAACTGATACGGTTTCAGAAACTGACACACCTAGTGTTATTTGATCTTTTAAGACTTTCTCTACCCGTATGGTCTGGTGGACTGGACGGAGAACTCTTTAGACATACGTCCAGTCCTTCGTTGTCAATCTTGACCTGTACCTTGTTGTCTGACCCAGGTTTATCCTTTTCCTCATGCAGTTCCGACATACAACAGTGAGATGAATAAATTGAATATACGTCTCATGTAGTACTCTTTGCGACCCGACCTTCTTCGTGTCCGACCTTAGTTCTAACGGTCCTCTTTATAGTTATTGAAGTCCTTACGTCTACTGTGGTGGGAATACCGTCTTTCACTTCTCCTTGAGTTTTCGGAGAACTACTTTCACTTTCACCTCTCACTTTTTCAACCGAATTTCGAGTTGTAAGTCTTTTGATTCTAGTACCGGAGGTCAGGGTAGTGAAGTATCCTTTATCTATTCCTTTGTCACCTTTGTCACAGTCTGAAATAAAAACTCCTGAAGTTTTAGTGACGTCTACCACTGACGTCGGTACTTTAATTTTCTGCGAATGAGGAACCTTCTTTTCAATACTGGTTGGATCTATCATATAAGTTTTCGTCTCTGTAATGAAACGGCTGATTCCAGGTAAATCAGTTCCGATACCAAAAAGGTCACCAGTACATACCTACACTCTCAACCTGACACTTCTTCCGACTCGCGACTTCTTAACTACGAAAACTTGACACCACAACCTCTTCTGAGAACTCTCAGGGAACCTGACGTTCCTATAGGTTGGTCACGTAAAACTTCCTCTAGTCGGGACCCTAAGGAAACCCTCCTTAGTGCGATTTCGACTTTGAGGTCATGAAACCGGTGGAGTACCCTTCTCTACTGATTAAACTTTTCTGAGACTACGACCCTTCCTAACTCCCGTCCTCCTCTTCCCCTGCTGGCTCCTACTCTACCGACCTACCGTAGTGACTGAGCTACGTGCACTCAGACTCACTTGAGGTCCCCAACCACTACCTGTCCCTCCGGACCGCACGACGCTAAGTACCCTAGTGTTTCTCAGCCCGTGTTGACTCGTTGACTTGACTTGACTTGACTTGAAGTATAATAAAACTTTAATTATTTGTCAATAAATGTATACCGAAGACGATTCAGAGTGTTATTAAAGTGTCAGATACCATGGAAAAGAAATTATTCTTTTAGTTATACCCGAGTTAATTATTTGTATAACGGTTCCAGTATATCGTTCGTGTACTTTGTCGTTCTATGTAGTTTTTGTTACAATAGACCCAGGTTTTGGTCCCAGAGAGTTTGACAGAGAGGTGTGACGAAGATTCTAGGGATTTATTTTTCATGAAACAAGAAAGTTTTATGAATCTTTAACACCCACGTCTAGGTCGACTTCTTAATTCCCTCCAGTAATGTCTCATCACTCATCTCCAGGGACACGATATATCATCCAGGAATAATCAATAGATAAAATATATCATCACACGTAAGAATTATAATTAGATAATGAGTTCATTTATTATCAGTGATAAGAACTTTTATAGCACCTAAAAAAAAAAAACGGTGCAAAAACAAAGAAACAAAAGCACGTAAACTTGGAGATACAAGTAGTCACCTTAACCTAATCTTAAAATAAAAGACCTGACAGAACGTGTTAAAGGATTCCGACACAAACGAAGTATTTTACGAGACTAAACCCTATTAAATCTATTCACTAATGAATATCCGAAGAATTCTCAACTTTTAAGTGACATTTTTACGGGACCCTAAAACTGAAACTTAAATAATGAAACATTCGTACGTTACTAAAACATTAAATAAGATTTACGTGATCCTTCTTTCTCTTCCACAGATTTATCCACTATAACTAGAGTCGCTCCGTCGTCACTCGTCACCGTACTTTGTTCTAGAAATAAAGGACGAGTCCTTAACTTGGACCCATCGGACGAAGTCACCACCGAGTCTACTATTTCGCAAACGGACGTCACCTCCTCTGGGCCCAAACTAGGGATCCAACCTTTCTAGGGGACCTCTTCCTTTACCGTTGGGTGAGGTCATGAGAACGGACCTTTTAAGGTACCTGACTCCTTGGACCATCCGATGACAGGTACCCTATCGTTTCTCAGCCTGTGCTGACTCTCTGAAGTCAAAGTCGGACCTACTTTTGGTCCTTAGGATCAGTCGTTTCGTTGTTCCCGATCTCCAATCTTCGGTTAAAAGGAACCTAGAAACAGGGGTCCCCTTCTTACGTGAATAGTGTCTCCGTCTTAGACATTTGTCTCCGTGGTTCAAATAATACTCTCTGAATTGTGTTGTTGTTCACCTTGTCGTTTATCTCTTTCAAACAAAGTCTCTCTTCGACCCGTCTCTACGTGTGGTGGCCCCCTCTCCTCCTCGGGCCATTTCTCTCCCAATTCAAAGTAAACGTATCCAGTCAAGAAGGTCCAGAAACGGAAGGAAGTCCGGATTACGGACCGAAGAAAATGGTTTGGACTGGATGGGTCCTTGGAAAGAGACCCCACGCGTGTGTGCCGAGTCGGTTCTACCTAGAGTTTCACTTCCAAAGACCCTCCTCGTTCTGAGTGATACCAGACCTCAATAGGGGACTGAAAACTGGGGTTCTCATAAAGGGTCACAAACATCAGAGAGAGAATAGGAAATGAGTCTGTCCCAAAAACGGAAAGAAACAGGAACGGTACTAATAGGGGAACTCTACAAATGTTCTCTGTTTCTGACCGATAAATGGGACGAAGACAAAAATGAAGGTAAAGACTCTCGTTTGTCCTCCGACCAACATTTAAGGAGTTGACCTACCTCAAGTGATAGTGAACGGAGTCCTTTACGTTTCTCCTCCGACCGACTAACACTTAAAGGTTGGACGTTGGTCAGATAGAGGATGGAGTCATAGTACGAACTTAGTAAACTTTCCAGAAAACGGTACACCGTGGTTCCTTCTCTTTAACTCATTAGTGTACTTTGAAAAACGTTCCCATCCATATCGTCAGGACATACAACGGACCGACTTACATTCTAGGAACAAAGAAATACGTAGAGTGATACTTGCAGTGTTCCGGTATCGATTCACAACGTCCTTCCGTCTGGGGGAAGGTCGCGGGTTTGGACCCGAGAACAGATTGTGAGTCTTTACTTAACAGGTTCCTCTGTGTAGACGACTGTTTCGTTCTCTAAAATAACCCTTTCCCGTGGGTCCACCTCTCGTCATCCCATTCTCTTGGGTCCTCTTGACGAGACAGCGCAACGACGTCACAGCCCAAAATACCACTACCCTAATCAAAGGCCCACCAGAAACTGGTTAGTAAGATTAAGTCTCAGAAAGGACCACCACATTCGTAGTGAGTCGGTTCTACCTACGATCGCTCTCCCTAAGATCTTTCACCTGTCTGTGTGTCACTGAGGAATCTGGAAAGGGCTTGAGAAGGCCAACCACCACCGAATAATCAAGGAATAAGGAATAGTCCTAGAGGACAGTATTTTGTTGAGTACGTTTACCAATGATACCATGGACCGATCCCACCCGCCAAAGTTAGTCACACGAAGGGGATTGTATTCCTAAGATCAATACTGGGGTATTGTAATTAAACTACCCACTCTGAAAGACTAAACTTGTAATCAATAAATCGGAATGAAATCATAACGAAAGTAAAGAGAATAAGATGTATAGTGACTAAAAGAGTAAACAGTACAAATATACTAAAAGGAACTCATTACCTTTATATAAACTTTATTGAAAAGTTTATGATTATATAAATGAAGACGGACGATGTAACTATTCCTTTTTCTCCTAACTCAAAACAAAACAAAACAAAAAAAAAGAAAAGGAAAGGACTCTTGTTTCTTTTCTTTTATCTCTTGTCACTCGTCCGGACTTGTAAGTAAGGATGAACAAAGAAACATATAACAGAACAAACAAACAAACAAAAATGAGATTGACGGGGATTGAGAGGTATACCTGTAGTGGTCTACCAGTTGTGGTTTTAGTCTGACTAATATAATAAACGTCGGTTTCTACCTCTTCGAGATATGTCAGTCGTTTTTGTTCTGGCCCTCGACTGACACCGAGTCTAGTACTTGAGGAATAACAGTTTAAGTCTGAATTTAACTTCTTTCATCCCTTTAGGTGATCTGGTAAATCCATACTGGATTTAGTTTAGGGAATATTAATATGTCACCTTCACTCTTTATCTAAATTCCCTGATCTAGACTATCTCATGGACTACTTGACACCTGTTTCCAAGCACTGTAATACGTCCTCTGTCCCTAGTTCTGGTAGGGGTACCTTTTCTTTACCTTTTTTCGTTTTACCGACAGACCCCTCCGGAATGTTTATCGACACTTTTCTNCTAGAGGACAGTATTTTGTTGAGTACGTTTACCAATGATACCATGGACCGATCCCACCCGCCAAAGTTAGTCACACGAAGGGGATTGTATTCCTAAGATCAATACTGGGGTATTGTAATTAAACTACCCACTCTGAAAGACTAAACTTGTAATCAATAAATCGGAATGAAATCATAACGAAAGTAAAGAGAATAAGATGTATAGTGACTAAAAGAGTAAACAGTACAAATATACTAAAAGGAACTCATTACCTTTATATAAACTTTATTGAAAAGTTTATGATTATATAAATGAAGACGGACGATGTAACTATTCCTTTTTCTCCTAACTCAAAACAAAACAAAACAAAAAAAAAGAAAAGGAAAGGACTCTTGTTTCTTTTCTTTTATCTCTTGTCACTCGTCCGGACTTGTAAGTAAGGATGAACAAAGAAACATATAACAGAACAAACAAACAAACAAAAATGAGATTGACGGGGATTGAGAGGTATACCTGTAGTGGTCTACCAGTTGTGGTTTTAGTCTGACTAATATAATAAACGTCGGTTTCTACCTCTTCGAGATATGTCAGTCGTTTTTGTTCTGGCCCTCGACTGACACCGAGTCTAGTACTTGAGGAATAACAGTTTAAGTCTGAATTTAACTTCTTTCATCCCTTTAGGTGATCTGGTAAGTCCATACTGGATTTAGTTTAGGGAATATTAATATGTCACCTTCACTCTTTATCTAAATTCCCTGATCTAGACTATCTCATGGACTACTTGACACCTGGTTCAAAACACTGTAATACGTCCTCTGTCCCTAGTTCTGGTAGGGGTACCTTTTCTTTACCTTTTTTCGTTTTACCGACAGACCCCTCCCGAATGTTTATCGACACTTTTCTTATCTTCACTTTTCGTTTCCTCTTTTCCTTTCTATATTCGTAGACTTACGTCTCAGGGTTTCTTATCGTTCTTCTCTATTCTTCGGAAGAAGTCGCTAGTTACGTTTCTTTATCTCCTTTTTTTGTCTTCCCCTTTCTGATCTCTAGAGAAGTTCTTTTAATCTCTACGGTTCCCTTGTAAAGTACGTTTCTACTCGAACTATTTCCTGTCTTTACCATACCTGGATTGTCTTCGTCTTCTATAATTCTTCTCCACCGTTCTTATGTGTCTTCTTGACATGATTTTTCTAGAAGTGCTGGTTCTATTAGTGCTACCACACTAGTGAGTGGATCTCGGTCTGTAGGATCTTACACTTCAGTTCACCCGGAATCTTTCGTAGTGATGCTTATTCAGTCACCTCCATTACCTTAAGGTCAACTCGATAAAGTTTAGGACTTTCTACTACGATATTTTCACGACGTGAGTTATACGGTCGTTTATACCTTTTGAGTCGTCACCGGTGTCCTGACCTTTTCCAGTCAAAAATAAGGTTAGGGTTTCTTTCCGTTAAGGTTTCTTGTGAGTTTGATGGCGTGTTAACGTGAGTAGAGTGTACGATCATTTCAATACGAGTTTTAAGAGATTCGGTCCGAAGTCGTTATGTACTTGGTACTTGAAGGTCTACAAATTCGACCAAAATCTTTCCCGTCTCCTACTCTACCGATCTACCGTAGTGGCTGAGTTACGTGTACTCAAACCCACTTGAGACCCTCAACCACTACCTGTCCCTCCGGACCACACGACACTAAGTACCCCAGCATTTCTCAGTCTACGTTGGTTCGCTGACTTGACTTGACTTGAGAAGTATAGATATTGATTCAAACAGAAAGACGGGGATTGAGACGTTCTCGATGTAAAACGTGGATAATAAGAAACACACTTCACACACACTTCAGCGAGTCAGCACAGGCTGAGAAACACTGGGGTACCTGACATCGGATGGTCCGAGGAGGGAGGTACCCTAAGAGGTCCGTTCTCATGACCTCACCCCACGGTAAAGGAAGAGGTCCCCTAGAAGGGTTGGGTCCCTAGTTTGGACCCAGAGGGTGTAAGGTCCGTTTACGAAATTGGAGACTCGGTGGTCCCTTTGGGTTAATAAGAAACTGAGATACGATTTATATAGGATGTAGACTACGGATGAAAATATTTTGAGAGAAAAGGAATATCAACTCATATCCGATATCACAATCAACGAGTCAATACAGGCTGAAAGGAACACCGACCATTTCTTAGGCGGACTTTACACCCTCCGGACCCAAGTTAGGGACCCAACCCTTCTATGGGACCTCCTCCCTTTCCGACGGGTGAGGTCATAAAACCTGACCTCTTAAAGTACCTGAGATATTGGGTACCCGATATCTCAACGTCTCAACCTACGCTGACTCGATGAAAGTGAAAGTGAAGTGATACAGGCTGAGAAACGTTAGGGTACGTGACATCGGGTGGTCCGAGGAGACAGATACCTTAAGAGGTCTGTTCTTATAACCTCACCCCACGGTAAAGGAAGAGGTCCCATAGAAGGGGTAGGTCTCTGACTTGGGTCCAAAGGTCGTAGCGTCCACTTAGAAATGGAAGACTCGATGGTCCCTTCTGAAGAGGAATACCGAAAAGGAAAAATGCATAGTCTTTCTTCCGTCGCCTTGGTGACTTGACGGTCTGAGTTAATGATCCAATGACTGTGGACAAAAACTTTGTGACGTTCTCCTTTTCCTGTTCTAGGATTTTGAAAATAAGGAGTAGTGGTCGAGAACTGACGTTCGGGAACGGAACATACTCGGGGACCTGAGATGTGTCTCTCTCCACGTGTCAAGAATTCCATACGTAGATGACACATGGAGAGACTTGGTCGACTTTTAATTTCGGTAAAGATAAAAGAGGTTTAACACGGAGGTATAAAAAATAAGTCAAAGTCACCCGTCTCTTTCTGTTCTAAAATAAAAAAAATAAAAAAATAAAAAAAAAAAATTTAAAATTTTAGTAATTAAGAATGTACGCAAGGGTTTGTACTTGGGGGGAGGGTGGAGGGAGGGGTGTTGTAGAGAGACCCAGTAGGGGTAAAAATCGGTCGTTGTTTTGGTTAAGATGGGTGACCGAGGTAGTAAAAAAAGGAGTTCTTTAGTATAGAGAGTTGAAAGATTTTAAAAGACCAACATTTAGTAGGGTAAAGTATTAGTAGTAACAGAGACATAACTAAACTATAGGGGAGTTTAGCATAACTCTTATGCTTACTCTCATAGGATTTCTCTAGAGTAAAAAAAAGAAAACGAAAAAGGTAGGTTAAAGAATGGGGGAAGGTGAGAAAAATTAAGTAAAGGGAGATAAGAGTATTGGAATTAGGGTCTTCTGTTTACATAAATTATAACCTTCGACTGTGGCGAAGACAGTTTCTACCACTAATAGAGACAAGTATTGTAAGACTAGGACTGTAAACTCCAATCTCTACTATTCTCTTTTGGGTGACGGACCCTTAGACTTCGGTGCTTAAACACTGGATGTTACATCAAGTGAAGAAAAGTAACTGAACGTCCAAAGAGAAGGTCGAGTTGGTCTAATCCCATTTAAAGTCTTACGGGGAGGAAGGAAGAAATGTCCGATTAACTATTCTACCTAGTCTGACTGAACTAAAACAAAAAGTAAAAATCTAAACCATATAATAACTATGAACTCTGTTTCTCTATATTTATTTACAATGACGTCGTCCCTTTACATACAATCCCACCGTTAAGTAGAAGGTACTCTTGACATTCTCGAGAAACAGTCATCTGTAGTGGTACGAAAGAGTTCGAAATCATGGTTGTAACTGTCGTAAGAGGGGTATATGACTCTTGATGTAGGAACTATGGAGCCCAGAGACCTTAGGTTCTTACACTTACATTGTGACTTTTCGTCTCAGTCAAGTCAAGTCAGTGAGTCAGCACAGGTTGAGAAACACTGTGGTACCCGACGTCGTGTAATCCGGAGGGACAGATAGTGGTTGGGGATCTCGAACGAGTTTGAGTACAGGTAGCTCAACCACTTGGGTAAGTTGGTAAAGTAGCAGACAGTAGGGGAAGAAGAGGACGGTAGTTACAAAACGTCGTAGTCCTAGAGGAGGTTACTCAGTCAAGAAAGGTAGTTCACCGGTTTCATAACCTCGAAGTCGAAGTCTTAGTTAGGAAGGTTAATCATAAGTCCCGACTAAAGAAAATCCTACCTGACCAAACTAGAGAAACGTCAGGTTCCTTAAGAGTTCTCAGAAGAGGTTGTGGTCTCAAGTTTTCGTAGTTAAGAAGTCACGAGTCGAAATATCGTGTTGAGAGTGTAGGTATGTACTGATGACCTTTTTGGTATTGAGACTGATCTACCTGGAAACAACATTTCATTACGAGACGAAAAATTATACCACAGATCCAACCCGTATCGAAAGGAATGTTCCTCGTTCGCAGAAAATTAAAGTACCGACGTCAGTGGTAGACGTCACTAAAACCTCGGGAGGGGGGTTGTTATTTCAGAGAGTGACAAAGGTAACAAAGGGGTAGGTAAACGACACTTCACTACCCTGGCCTACTGTACTAGAATCAAAACGTTTACAACTCAAATTCGGTTGAAAAAGTGAGAGGAGAAAGTGAAAGTAGTTCTCCCAGAAATCAAGAAGACGTGAAAGACGGTATTCCCATCACAATAGACGTATGGACTCCAATAACTATAAAGAGAGTCGTTAGAACTAAGGTCGAACACTAAGTAGGTTGGGTCGTAAATCGTACTACATGGGACGTATATTCAATTTATTCGTCCCACTGTTAAATGTCGGAAGAACATGAGGAAAGGACTAAACCTTGGTCAGACAACAAGGTACAGGTCAAGATTGGCAACGAAGAACTGGACGTATGTCTGAAGAGTACTCCATCCAGTCCACCAGACCATAAGGGTAGAGAAGTTCTTAAAAGGTGTCAAACAACACTAGGTGTGTCAGTTCCGAAACCGTATCAGTTATTTCATTTTTATATACAAAAAGATCTTGAGAGAACGAAAAAACTACTAGGTCACCTACAACCGTTAAACTAGAGACCAAGGAGACGGGAAAGATTTTGGTCAAACTTGTAGACCTTCAAGTACCAAATGTATGACAACTTCGGACCAAACTTCTTAAAACTCGTAATGAACGATCACGTACTCTACTCACGTTAAAACGGTATCAAACTTATAAGAAACCGTAACGGAAAGAAACCCTAACCTTACTTTTGTTGAAAAGGTCAGGACACCGGTGACGACTCAAAAAATCTAAACGACCGTATAACTCACGTCGTGAATGTGTCGTAGTTGAAAATTCTAAACTTTATCAAGTTGACCTTAAGGTAGTGGAGGTGATTGAAACAAGTATCACTACGAAAGATTCCGGGTCAACTGAAGTGTAAGGTCCTATAGACCGAGATCCACTCACTAGTGTGGTAGTACCAATACAGATTAAAAAAAAAAAAAATTTAAAACGACGTCAGTGGTAGACGTCACTAAAACCTCGAGGGGGTCTTATTTCAGACTGTGACAAAGATGACAAAGGGTATCACCGATTTTAGGACCCACGTCTGACACACCAATTATGTAGGATCAAAAAGGGAGAAACGGAACTAAAGGAAGAAAAATTTTGCCCCTAATTTTTAGTGTTGATACATTATCTCGGTTCACTCTTAATATATTTAATGATACACGTGTCGTTAATCTTATCTTAGTCCTACATCCCTCGTAGCACACAAACGACAATGACAGTTCGGTCAATAAACCTCGTCGACACGTCAGAGTACACCGTCTCTGGTGAGTGGTCCCGGTCCGTAAGATGTCTGAGATTCGTTTCACTTTCAACGACAGAACAGGCTGAGAAACGCTGGGGTACCTGATAGTACCTTAAGAGGTCCGGTCTTATGACCTCACCCACCGGAAAGGGGAGAGGTCTTCTAGAAGGGTTGGGTCCCTAGTTTAGGTCCAAAGGGCGTAACGTCCGTCTAAGAAATGCTCGACTCAAGTGGTCCCTTCGGGTTCTTATGACCTCACCCATCGGATAGGGAAAAGGTCCCCTTGAAGGGTTAGATCCTTAACTTGGTCCCAGAGGACGTAACGTCCGTCTAAGAACTGGTAACTCGATGGACTTTGTTGTGTTTTCGATTTTTTACGGAAGAAAATCCGCCTTAGTAACTCCAGAAATGTTCCTACCGATATCGACTACCACACATCTCTAGAGATCAGAAAGGGTAAGACAACAAAAGGAGATGAAGAAACGTAACTAGTGGCTCCTTCCGAAAGAATAGAGAGGAATGATAACAAACCTTGAGATGTACGTTTACTCATACAAAAAGGAAAAGAGAAAACGGAAATCGAAGAGAAGAAAATAATCGATAAACATTCCGTTGGTAAAACGGAAAAACGTAAAGAAAAAGAACCCCTACCAGAACTAGTGACGGAGAACATGGTACAGTACTTGGAGACAGGTATCAAGAAGTCCGTGAGACAGATAGTCTAGATTAGGAAACTTAGATAAAGAGTGAAGGTGACATATTAACACTTCACTTCAGCGAGTCAGTACAGACTAAGAAACACTGGGGTACCTGACTCCTCGGATGATACAAGGAGACAGGTACCCTAAAAGGTCCGTTCTCATGACCTCACTCGACGGTAAAGGAACATTCCCTAAACTAAATACAGTATGGACTTACCAGATCACCAAAAGGGATGAAAGAAGTTAAATTCAGACTTAAACCGTTATACCTCAAGTACTAGACTCGGTGTCAGTAGAGGCGAAGAACAAAAACGACTGACATAGAAAACGACGTTTATATTAGTTAGACTAAAACCACAACTGGTAGACCACTACAGGTACACATCTCAGAAGAGAACACAATAACCTCCTCCCATAAACGATACTGGTCACGTAAGAGAACCGTTTTGAAACAATCGGAAACTGGACGAAGTAAAACATGAGGTTCCGGTTTAAAACGACAATGAGGTCTATATAGAACTGAAGGATGAAAAGGTAAGATCAGGGGATATTACTTTACCTGTAGAAAAAACCCACAATCAAGATCTTCCAGAGAATCTAGAAGTATCTTGGTAAGTTAAAATCGAAGAAGTCATAATGAGTAACCCCGTATCTGAACCTAATGACACTATGACTTACCAAACAGAACCTTTGCTTATCTTACCTTGTAATCGGAACTTTTTCCTTACTTTAGATGGTAAACGTTGTTGTACCCACTTAAACCTTATTAATAAGTTTTACTTTATTCAGATATTGTTTTGACTGTTTAAGACGTTCACAGGTGAACATACTCAATGGATTTGATCGGTTCCCTGAAGGGACCACCAAGTCAACAATTTCTTGGGTGGACGGTTATGTTCTCTGTATTCTTTACACTCAAGGGAGGGACCCAAAACTTCTAGAGGACCTCTAGTAGTTTCCCGTTGGACGAGGTCAAAAAGTTCCGTCGAACTTTTTACAGTACCCGTTTCCTAGGACCACCCGATGTCAAGGACCTCAGTGTTACGCAGCCTGTGTACACTCACTCGTGTACGTGTGTCCATGTGTGTTTGTGCGGTTTGAGTACCTTAGTCTGTTGTCTTACTCCGAGAGATCTACAGTTCTTCTATCTCTTTAACCCTCGATAATGAGTCATCCATACCACCGAGTCTACCGTTTCGCAGACGGACGTTACGCCCTCTGGGTCCAAGATAAGGACCCAGTCCTTCTAGGGGACCTTTTCCTTTACCGTTAGGTGAGGTCTTGAGAACGGACCTTTTAGGATACCTGTCTCCTCGGACTATCCGATGTCAGGTACCCCAACGTCTCAGCCTGTGCTAACTCGTTGAAGTGAAAGTGAAAGTCCATATTTGAAAATCAATACGTTCTACTTATTCAAGATCTAGACTACGTATTATATCTCGGATATCAATTGTTATACTACAGTATATGAATTTGTGAAGAATTTTCACATCTAGAAGACAGCACAAGAATGGTGTTTTCATTTT
Organism: Capra ibex; assembly: GCA_006410555.1. Lineage (NCBI taxonomy): Eukaryota > Metazoa > Chordata > Mammalia > Artiodactyla > Bovidae > Capra > Capra ibex. The sequence goes on from SJYO01041852.1 coordinate 92,208,807, forward strand.
CCTCTGTCCCCCGCCCCTTTCACTTTACCCTTTGAAAACCTCCACTACCTGCACAAATTATTTAACCAACAACACAACCATAGTGTTTGTATACGTATATAGGTTCGAGTAGTTAATGTATGTAATTTACATATGAAAAATCATATAGTTAATACGTAGTTATTTCAACAAAAAATTACCTTTTACAGATAAACTTATAAGGATAGTGGGGTCTTTCAAGAAATCCTGTCACGATGTGATCTCCTAATTCAAAATTTGAGAATGGTGATTAGACGGAAGTCGGGTCGACCTTGGGGTCGAGGACAAGAATTTAGGATTCCCAAATCACCCAAATATTATTCGTATTGAGGGTGGAGGAGAGGTCCACTCGAAGACATACAACTGTTCTACTAGAAGACCTCTGAGGACTTTCGAACACGGTTCACCAACTAGGTGAATGGAATGAAGAAGTGGAGTTTTTAAAGTAACATAAAATTACCCTCGAGTTCAATTTCTCCGATCAATGGAATTTGAGATATGGATTCCCGGAGTCCCCATTATAAAGTAAGATATTTGGTCGGACGTTTCCTCTTTCTCCCCAGTAGTCCTGTCGATCAGTTTAGGAGGCCGACTCGATTTACTCCTTAGATCTTCCCTACACTAGTTCCACCCCAGTACTTCCGTCTGGAGGTGTGAGGGTCGGTCACAGAACCGTCACGGTACATTCCGACTTCTCTATCCCTGGTGTTCTATTCTTCGAGTCGACAGAGTAGATATTAAATTTACTATACTCGGTAGGTAGTATTATTACTATTATAATTAATCTTTTTTTTGTGTGACAGAAACGTCAATAGAGACAAGTTTAGTAAGTGACCTCTACATTCCCCTGTAATGGGTAAAATACTAAAAACAACATTTGTAGTGGGAACTCACTTTATTTACCAAAGAAATTTTTTTTTTACAGTGAAACAAGAAACGTTGTTGATACCTGTGAATCACCTCCACTACCTTAAGATCAAGTCGATAAAGTCAGGATTTTCTACTACGACACTTTCACGACGTGAGTTATACGGTCGTTTAAACCTTTTGAGTTGTCACGGTGTCCTGATTTTTTCCAGTCAAAAGTAAGATTAGGGTTTCTTTCCGTTGTGGTTTCTTACAAGTTTGACGATGTGTTAACATGAGTAAAGTATGGGATCGTTTCATTGCGAGTTTTAAGAGGTTCGAGCCGAAGTTATCATACACTTGGTTCTTGAAGGTCTACAAGTTCGACCTAAATCTTTTCTGTATCTTTGGTCTCTAGTTTGACGGTTGTAAAAAACCTAGTATCTTTTTCATTCTCTTAAGGTCTTTTTTTTTACTAAACACGAAGTAACTGATACGATTTCGGAAACTGATACCTAGTGTTATTTGACACTTTTTAAGAAGTTTTCTACCCTTATGGTCTGATCGAATAGACGGAGGACTCTTTGGACATTCGTGCAGGTCTTTTTTGTCAATCTTGACCTGCACCTTGTTGCCTGACCAAGGTCTAACCCTTTCCTCATGTAGTTATGACATATAACCGTAGGACGAATAAATTGAATGTACGTCTCATGTAGTACGTTTTATAGCCCGATCTACTTCGTATTCGATCTTAGTTCAAAAGTCCCTCTTTATAGTTGTTGGAGTCTAGACGCCTATTGTGGTGGGAATACCGTCTTTCACTTCCCCTTGATTTCTCTGAAAACTACTTTCATTTTCTCTTCTCACTTTTTAGACCGAATTTTGATTAGTAAGGTTTTTGTTTCTAATACCGTAGACCAGGGTAGTGAAGTACCGTTTATCTACTCCTTTGTTGCCTTTGTCATTGTCTAAGATAAAAGAACCCGAGGCTTTGACGACGTCTGTCACTACCGTCAGTACTTTAATTTTCTGTGAAATAAGAACCTTCTTTTCGATACTGTTTGGATCTGTCGTATAGTTTTTTTCGTCTCTGTAATGAGACGTCTGTTTCCAGGATATCAGTTTCGATACCCAAAACCCATCGGTACATACCAACATTCTCGACTTTGTGTTTCTTACGACTCGTGACTTCTTAACTACAAAAATTTGACACCACAACCTTTTGTGAGAAGTCCTAGGGAACTTAACGTTCTAGTTTGGTCAGTTAGGATTTCCTTTAGTCAGGACTTATAAGTAACCTTCCTGACTACGACTTCGACTTCGAGGTTATGAAACCTGTGGACCACGCTTCTTGCCTGAGTGACCCTTTTTTAGGACTACGACCCTTTCTAACTTCCGTCCTCCTCTTTCCCTACTGTCTCCTACTTTACCAAACTACAGTAGTGGTTGAACTACCTGTACTCAAACTCGTTCGAGGTCCTCTACCACTTCCTACCCCTTCGGACCGCACGACGTGATGTACCCGTCGTTTCGGTACCCGACATTTCTCAGACTGACTGATCTGTCGTTCCTATGGCGGGTTGGGAATTATATTAGATCAATGTATTCTCCGTCCGTTCTAAGGGGTCGAAGTGACTATTCATTGACTCAGAGTCTCTCTGTCACACTTAACAAGTTCTGATACATAATTATCTTTAACTACCCCGGAGGGTCCACTGTGAGGACCATTTCTTGGGTGGAGGTTACGTCCTCTACATACTCTACAACCACGGTAGGGACCCAAGTCAGACCGTTGGGTGAGGTCATAAGAGTGGACCTCTTAGGGTACCTACCTTCTAGGACCACCCGGTGTCATGCTTGTCAGGATTTCTCAGTCTGTACTGACTTTACTGAATCGTGTCGACGTGTGGTTTCCCAGTACTCAGTTTCGGTTGTAGAACATAAATAGTTCTTCTTACTGTTTCTGACGTCATTGTCTCCCTTTTCTTGTTGTCCTTTCCTAGTCTTTTCCTAACTTTCTTTAGATCCTGAGTTTCCGACCTTCTTGAATTTTGTGATTTGTTTCCCTAAGACGTACATTTTTGAGTCTTTACTTGTTGTTTTTATAGTTCTCCGTCTACTCACCGACCTACCCATTTTAGTAAGATTTTTACCTTTCCTCTCTCCTAGTAGAATGACTTAGTCCATTTTAGAAACAAAAACAACCGTAACACGTGTAACTTCCGTTTCTACCTAGATTAATCGTAGACCGGAGAGCGAGTCAACCATTTCTTAAACGAACCTTAAGTCCTCTGGACCCAAGTTAGGGAACCAACCCTTCTAGGGGACGTCTTCTTTTACCGTTGAGTGAGGTCATAAGAACGGACCTCTTAGGGTCCCTGTCTCCTTGGGTTTATTTCAAGTACGATGATTAAGTGACACTGACAAATAGAGGTACTGAAAAAGTGGGAGGAGAAAATGACTTAGTTTCAAAGGAATTTCTATTTCATTTTAGCAACTCGATTAAGGAAAGGTTTTAGGTAAAATCGAACTGTTAATATCTTATAATACTCCGGAAGGAACTTGACAACCTGAGGACAATGACAAGTCAACGATTCAGTACAGACTAAGCAACGTTGGGGTACCAGAAGTCATACGGTCCGAGGGGACAGGAAGTGACAGAGGGACTCAGACGAGTCTAATGATAGGTCAACTGAGTCACTACTATAGATAGGTAGAGTAAGAGACAACAGGGGAAGAGTAAAACGACAGTTATAAAAGGTCGTAGTCCCAGAAAAGGTTACTCGGTCGAGAAGTTAATCCACCGGTTTTATAACCTCGAAGTCGAAGTCGAAGTCGTAGTCAGGAAGGCTACTTATAAGTCTCAACTAAAGGAAATCCTTATTAACCAAACTAAAGGAACATCAAGTTTCCTAAGACTAAAAACTGTGACAGAAAGTCTCTGAGTCGAGAGACAGAGGAATCCTCTTTCTCAAAAGACAGTCGGAACTTTAAATCGACAAGAGGTTAAACGTCCGAGACTACGGTCGGTGGTGTGGATTGAGTCCGTACTGGATGGGAACTACCGACAAATCTAGTGGACGTCGGGTAGTCCAGATCTCCCTCGTGTGCGGTGTAGAAGGGAGACAATATTGACGTAGCATATGACGGACGACTCATGGGCCGTATAAAGTTTCTCTTTCTGGAAAAGAATGTCCTTTCTTTACCTATTAAATAATATCCTCTCAGTAAGATCATCTTACTTCAAAAGTGACACTTTAAATTGTGTTCATTAATAAAAATAATATCTCTTACGTGTATTCCTTTTTTTCTTTGACTTTGACGGGTATTAAGATGGTCGATCTCCAGTGATTATGTTATAAATACATATTAAATAAAGGTCACTATCTATCCAGTACGACATGACAAGATATTAGACGTTAGAAGGGATTGTATTATACTTGTAAAAGATACAGTTAAGGATCTCGAGAATGGAAAATTTATTCACGTCCCACACGAAAAGATCTTACACGTTGTCAATTAGATTAGATATAACACCGTAAACTCAAGATTAAAATCAATAGAAGTTGATATACTTTTTTACGGGGTATGCATACAGAAACATACAAACAGGTTAGTAGACGAGTTCTATTTAAGAGTAATTTTACCTTCGAGGTACACTTCTTCTCGAAAATTTTAGAACAAACAAAAATAGAAGGCACAAATCGATATAGACGTATAATGTGTTCCGGTTATAAATAAACGACTCATTTATTTTAAAAAATTCACCTTAGTAACTCAGTCTCCTATACATACAAAATATAGAATTGTATACAACAGTTTAACGTATGTCTCTTTAATATGTTTATATTGGGGTAGTTGTTATAGACCTCTACAGAAAGAAAGAGACGAGGACGGTCACAACCTTTAGTAGTTATAAAGTTGGAAACGGTTTTAATGTCCATTTACTAATAGAGTAAAATGAGTAGACAGTCTAAAGAACACTATCCTTTACATAAACGAACACAATATAGTAAACAGGACACATATAAAATAAATAGGCGAGTACAACGAACGGGTAATAACGTGACTCCAACAGAAAAAGTTTAAATAAACATTGATGAGAAGTATATAAGTCCTATATAATGCAAGTCAAACAGTAAGTACAATTTCTATAAAATGAATCACGATGGAAAATTGAAATAAACAGTACAATAAAAATATGTATATGTGTGTAACAAACTTGATTTTATAAAAGTAGATAAAGAAACACGATCTCTTCTGCCGACATGCTTGAGTTTACGGAAGTCATGTTCCGTCCATGGTCTTTACATATTTTCCTGATAAATATTATGGTGAATTATAAAACAATAACTGTGTTTCCTTCTTACCAAACGGGAACCCAGAAGACAAAGTTAATAAAAAAAAAGGAAGGAAGGAGACGGAGAGGGAGAGAGAGAGAGAAAAAAGATGTAACTTACGTAGGTACCCGTCTTAAACTCAGTACGTGGTAGTCAAACACTGTAGACGAAAGTACTGAGAGACGTAAAGACGGGACGATACTTTTTAGTATTGGTTAGGTCCTGACCCCTCTAATCTATGTCTATAAATGTATACACGTGTAGGAGTACTACAAGAGAACTACAAACAGAGGAAAATCCAAGTGTAAAATTTATGCAAACTTTAGGTAAATTTTCCTGTTATGTCATAACATTTCATTTTATTTCATTTTTATTTTTTATTTTTATTTTTTAACAATACGAACTCGTTATTCTTTTTTTATATTTCCTACTACACTATCTGTCTGAACTGAAACCAAAGATTTACTCGTCAGTAAACGGAGTAACGGTAAAAAAAAAAAAATTAATAGGGAGAAAGGGGTCCCCAAAGTTTATGGACGATAATGGTATATGGTTAAAGAATATATGTGTCTAAGACAAGGATATATAGGGCAGGAAAGGACAGTTAAAGAGGCAGAGATTGAAAAAAGTACGGTGGTGCAGAAATAGGATCAACGATATAGAGATATCGTCTAGAAATCACATCGCTAGGGATTCCGGTAGGATGTGTCGGTCATAACGAGTATACTTTGTTTCGTAGTCAACCAAATCGATACCGACCTGATTCTGTAGGAGTCGATCCGAACTCAGGTTGTTGCCAAGTGTCTCAGGTTGTCTTTCCTTTTATTTGTTCAAAAGACGTCCGAACCCGAACCTTAATCGTTCTGTATAGATAGCGGTGTAAGATCACCAGTGTCGTTCATTTTTCATAGATCGGCTTAAAGTTTTCCTTCTCTTTCAAGAGGACCAAACCAATCTCTTCGACATTTCAGTGTCAACGTCCGTCTTCTTGTGTTAAAGTCTGTAAAATCGTTAGTTAGATAGTATGATTCATTACTTCTTTACTGAGTAAAGTGTGTGTAGAATACGTCGGAACTTGTCGACTCTAATAGACATTTACGGAGTACGACGACAAAAGGTTGAGTCAAATCTCGGTAGGTACGATCTTCAGGTAAATAACGAAATTATGTAACAAAAAAGACAGACTATACGAAGGATGTATAAAAGAGTTTATCGTCATGAACCCCTGAAGGTGAGGACCCTTCTACCTCATCTTCATTAAAAATGATAAAAAAGTCGATTCATGTTATTTTTATATTATGAATTCACATTTAGATCGTTTTATACACGTTCTGAACACACGACTTGTAACTTTTTACCACTACTTCTTTTAATTTCTTCAAAATATATTTTCCTTTCCATATAACACTAATACATAATTTTCTACTACATCAATTCTACAGTATGTACGTACGAGTCAGTGAAGTCTGAGAAACGCGGGGACACCTGACGTCGGGTGGTCCGAGGAGACAGGTACCCTAAGAGGTCTGTTCTCATGATCTCACCTAATGGTACGGTAGGAGGTCCCTTCGAAGGACTGGATCCCTAGTTTGGGAAGAGAGGATGTAGAGGACTTAACCGGTCTTATGACCTCACCCATCGGAAAGGGAAAAGGTCACCTAGAAGAGTTGGGTCCCTAGTTTGGGTCCAAACGACGTAACGCCCACCTAAGAAATGGTCGACTTGGTGTTCACACCGGGGGACTTAACCGTCCACCGACGAAATGGTGATCGTGGTGGACCCTTCGGGTCATTTTTACAGTCAAGAGAGGTTTAACTACGCGTCCAAATTGTCTTAGGAATAGTTCTGTTATCGTCCTAAAAAAATATCCATATCCGTTCTAATCAAAATGTAAATACACTTTACCAATTTCTTGATCTTATCGATGTTGTTAAGACTTCTTTTTATTCGATCCTAATTAGTAAGAGAAGTTACAGTTCTATAATACATTGATGTCATTAGTTCTAATATACCATAAATACCTCTCTGTCTGTGGATCAAGTCATTTTGTCTTGTTACTTCGATCTTTATCGGAGAGTGTTCATGTTGCTTGACTGAAAATTATGAGTAAAACACACTGTCTGATAATCATAGGATTTATATATCTTATTAGTGTTTACGTTATACGTTTTTCTTTAAGTTATCTTCTCCCTGTCGGAAACATTGTCTTCTTTCGAAGTATTCGTTTTATTTATTAATTTATTGAAACGTGATATTAAATATACAAAATAATTCGGTTGTTTTTATCTGGTATCCAAATTTGCATTTTGTCGTGTTTGAAATGTTCTATAATATCTTCTTTTAGAACCTGGATCAGAAACCACTTTCCAAGAGTCTGTACTGTACTTTTCGTCTTAAATAGAAGTTTTCAAATATTTAACCTGAAGTAGTTGTAATCTTTACAAACGAGACATTTTTAAAACAATACTCTTATTTTTCTATTCGACGTTTGAACTTTTTTTTATAAAAGTTCGGTGGATAGAGGGTTACCTAATATAGATCTTGTTATTTATTAAGAGTTTCGAGTTGAATTCTTTTATTTAATAGGTTAGTTTTTTTACTCGTTTTCTGTAGTCTCTCGTTTCCAAAAGTAGTCTCTTCTATGTCTTCTTTTTATTCGTGTATTTCTACAAGTTGTGGTGATCGGTAATCATTTTACATTTGGTTCCAGTACTTTACAGTGATGTATGAATGATCTTATTGACTTTATTTATTTTCTGTATCACTGTTATGACACAACCACTCGTCCGTCTCTTTCGTCTGGAAAGAAATTACAGACCACATTTACATCTCACTCTGTTATTGAGAACTTTTACCAAATGTTAAAGATTTTTAAGATTTACATGTGGTTGGAATACTATCTCCTTATCGTGTGGGTCTGTAAATAGGATTTCTTTTCTTTTTTTCTTTTGAATATAGATTTGATTCTAGAAAATGTTTCAACGAGTATTGTAGAAATAAATATTATCGGGGTCTGTTCTTTGTTGGTTTCAAAAGAAGTCATCCACTTACCAATTCACACCATGTAGATATCGTGCACGACACCTGACTGATAAACTTAGGGGCGGTTCAAGTATACAACTTTGGGATTAGGGGTCATACTACTATAAACTTCTAAGTCGGAAAGTGTTCATTAATTTGGTCCTCCCATCTAGAAAAGACTACCGTAGTAGAGCGAAAATTCTTCTCTGGTCTTTGAATAAAGAAGAGAGACGGGATTCTTCTATGTCGTTCTTCCTCAGGTAGACGTTTGGTCCTTCTCTCGAGAGTGGTCTGTGGTATATCCGGTCATGGAACTAAAACCTGAGGAATCGAATACATTGACACTCTTTATCTAAAGACAATGAATTCAGTAGGTCGGAGACTATAATACAATATCGTCGGATTCGTCAGATTCTGTGGTATCCATGACGTGGCTGAGACACGCTGGGGTATCTACCGCCAGGTGGTCCGAGGGCAGGGACCCTGAGAGGTCGGTTCGTATGACCTCACCCAACGGTAAAGGAAGAGGTCACGTACTTTCACTTTTCACTTTCCCTTCAACGAGTTAAGACAGGTTGAGAAACGTTGGGGCACCTACCGTCGGATGGTCCGAGGAGCCAGGTACCCTAAAGGGTCCGTTCTCATGACCTCGCCCAACGGTAACGGAAGAGACTGGTATCCATGATGAGTTGTAATTTTTCCTTTATTGAGACTTAATACCAAAAGAATCCCATATACGGTTATCACCCTAACGACCCAGTATACCATCAAGATGAAAATCAAAGTCAAGTCAAGTCAAGTCAGCGAGTCAGTACAGACTGAGAAACACTGCGGTACCTGACGTCGTACGGTCCAGAGGGACAGTTAGTGGTTGAGGGTCTCAAATAGGTTTCAGTACAGGTAGGTCAACCACTACGGTAGGTCGGTAGAGTAGGGGACAGTAGGGGAAGAGGAGGACGGGGGTTAGAAAGGGTCGTAGTCCCAGAAAAGTTGACTCAGTCGAGAAGCGTAGTCCACCGGTTTCATAACCTCAAAGTCGACGTCGTAGTCAGGAAGGTTACTTGTGAGTCCTGACTTGAGGAAATCCTACCTGACTAACCTAGAGGAACGTCAGGTTCCCTGAGAGTTCTCAGAAGAGGTTGTGGTGTCAAGTTTTCGAAGTTAAGAAGTCGCGAGTCGAAAGAAATGTCAGGTTTAGAGTGTAGGTATATACTGATGACCTTTTTGGTATCGGAACTGATCTACCTGGAAACAACCGTTTCATTATAGAGACGAAAACTTATACGACAGATCCAACCAGTATTGAAAGGAAGGTTCCTCATTCACAAAAAATTAAAGTAAGGACGTCAGTGGTAGACGTCACTAAAACCAAATGAAGTTGTATTTTTTCCTTGTCTTGACCCAGTAAACATCTCTACATCTACGAGGATCTCAGACAATATGTCTCACTTCAGTCTTTCTCTTTTTGTTTATAGCACATAATTATGTACATACACCCTAGATCTTTTTACCATGTCTACTTAGATAAACGTCCCGTCCTTATCTCTGTGTCTACATCTCTTACCTCCACAGCTGTGTCCCCACCCCCTTCCCCTTCACCCTACTTAACCCTCTAACCGTAACTGTGTATATGTGGTGGTGTACATTTTATCAATCACCCTTCGACGAAATATTACATTCCTCGAGTCGACAGAACCCTACACACACCTCCTCCATGCTCTCCCTCCCCGATCTATATTTATATAGATTTAAGAATTTCCTTCCCGTGTAGTAGTGACTAAGGGAAGACAACTTACGAGTCCGAATGAGGTAGTGTGGGTTCAACTGTCAGACTCAAATTCCTTTTAGATATCCCCATATCGTACGAATGTTTCATATACGTTTTCATACTTCTTACCAACAAACTTTATTCTCATATAGAAAAAATCTTTGTCCAATATAATTTATATAAACGTAGTATCTCAGTCGAACGAGTAACATTTCTCCTTTAAAATCTAGACCTGTTAGAACAACCGACTGGATTCCACTGGTCACGACGGTCTTTTTAGTGACGTAACAGACACCACAACCATTGTTAAGTCTGTAGATAGGTACACCCAGTAAAATAATAAAACGAGGGTGTTACTAAGGTCGGAAACTCAAAAACCAAAACCACCGCCCCCCCACCCCCCTCTCAAAGTTTCTATATGGAAGGCTAGTCATTGACAACATACTCAACGAGATGTTTCACACAATTTGGACAGACGTTGGAAGTTAGAATGACACAGAGACATTGTAGAGGACGTCGACTTGCTCGTGAGTTTCCGGTGTCCCCTAGTTACTAGTTTCGGAGACGTAGACTTTTACGGTCCTAAAGGAGACGTACTTCAGGACCCGGGTCCAAGAAGTTCTATTAACCTAAAGGGGTAGAAGGAAATCGTAGATGAGGTCCTTTCTTTTAACTAACCTACTGTCACTTTTGGTTTCTCTCTCATTTCTTCGTTAGTCGGGGATCGGAATAAGGAGGTCAAATTGAGACCAGGACAGGAAACTTGAACTATATACTAGACCCAGAGGAGTCGAAGATGGGACCATGAGGCATTTCTGAGGTTCATCCAAACGGTAAACTACGAGAGTTAGAACTAACGGAATCCAAACTCTTTGATAGAAGTGAGAACGGACCCCTGTTTTTTACATCAGACTAGGGAGGTTCCTGCTATAAAATTACCTTTCCATTAACTGCTCTTTGTTTGTTCTTTCTACCACTCTTCGACGATTCTTACCTCAACTTCTCCAAGGTACGACTACAGTAACCTCCAGTAGAGAATCCCTCATATAACCAGTCCGATCAATACTCTTATCCGAAATCATCTTTGAATCGTCCGTTTGCACTCTTCTTCGTTACTGAATAAAAGGTTATAAACAGATATAGTGTGAAGAAGAGAATGTGAGATCGGACAGAAGAAGTTCTCAAACGAGTGACGAAGAGGGGACCGTATTCGGTGTAACACATAAATTCGCTGAAATCTCTGGTGAAAGATGTAAAACCTCACTTTCCCATACACCCAGTCTACCATGCAAAAGGATAAACTAACTCCCGTCCTCCTCTTTCCCCACTGTCTCCTACTCTACCAACCTACCATAGTAGCTGAGTTACCTGTACTCAAAATCGTTTGAGGTCCACTATCACTTCCTGTTCCTTCGAACCCCACGACGTCGGGTACCTCGACCTTTCAGTCTGTACTGGCTCACTGACTTGTTGTTGTTTTAGACATATGTTGGATAGACATCGCACACTTCAAATCGGGGCATGTCTCGACCCCAAACCAAGAACCACCGGTCTGACCTAATCCATCGGTCTTTATTTTACTCAGTTGGTTTGTTACCTTATTGTAAACAGTTGACTCGTTTCCCAGTCAACCTCTATTTCAGAAGTCTCCTACAGTGTCTTTAGTTACCGTCCACAGATCAGGTTACTTCTTGTAACAAAACTAGTAGATAAAGATCTTTTATAGGGTATAGTCTGAATCACCGAAGTTCGTTGTTGCTAGTAAATAAAAGGGATCTTTAGTCGTTAAACACACCTCGAGTATACCATATTACCCCCGACCTCCTAGGTGAAGTTTCTGTCGTGTACATGTACTGGCCGTTCAATCAAGACCACAATATACAAGTTGGTGGAGACGGGATTAAAGTACTCACCTTGGGATTGAGACATGAAGTCTTTCAGTAGAATAAACTTTTATCGTAGAAATGTCTCCATTGGTTCAATTTTGTTCAAGTATTCAGGTCCGAGTTTAGGTAAGACTCAGAATATACTTCCCCTTTAAACCAGTCTCCTTTCTGATACTTCTGTGTCGCTCTTTTTAATAGTAGATGGCTCGTTCTTCTCTCCGGACCTTGTCTCCAAAGGGGACTTTAGGATTCTTATTTAGTTACAACTAAGAAGCAGCCAGGGTTCCAGTTCGGTTGTGGAACCGGAGGTCTTGACAGTCTGTTATTTAAATATAACAAATTCGGTAGGTCTTCGGGACCCTATGAATATATCGATAAAGAATCAAAGAGACTTATACCCAAAGAGGGACTCCACTGAACTCGATGATGACCTTTTCTGGAACTACGACTCTTTTCTAACTCCCGTCCACCTCTTCCTCTACTCTCTCCTACTCTTCCAACCTACTGTAGGGATTGAGTCACGAGAAAAGGAACTCGTTTCGCGGCAAAAGTTCTTACTCCTAATATTCTCGTTCCTTCACCTTTGTCAAATAAAACCAAATAAAGTCAAACCTACGTCTTTGACCGTGTGTCACAGTAAAGGAGACGTAAGATGATCAGTCTTAAGTTCTCCAAGCCAAGTTTCTCTCCCTCGTATAAGAAGGGAAGAATAACCTTATTTGTAGTTTAGTAAAACTCCAGTACACTCTTTTGGCACAGTTTGTGACTCCGACTGTTTTTCAGTTCTTACTGCGCAGAACATATACGGAACATTTTCCATCGTCGATTGTGAATTGACTTGTGAATGGTCCAGGTTCCTCCGTATGATTTACGACTGTACGAATAAAGAAAGGTGAGAGGAGTATTAGGGTATTATATCTACAACGGTAATAATAAGGGTCAAACCTTAGGCTTTCTAGTTCTTTGTATGGATGGATCCCAGTGTGTCGATTACTATCAGTCTTAACGGTAAACTTTAGTTTTATAGAAGACTCGGATGTGAAAATCGGTGACTCTATAACGATGTACCTAGAAGGTCTACTGATCTGATCCTCGAAGTTATAGTCTATTAAGACTGGACTTTGGAAGTTTGTGTATAGACACAAAGGTTAGAATAGAAGGTCTTGTACGATGGGTATAGAAGACCAAATTTTTCTTTTACGTCAAGTCAAGTGAAGGAAAGTACAAATGTATTTCTCATTCATTCTTACTATGGATCGTTCAAGATATTTTGTAAGTCTCTAAATTTCTCCTATCTATTTTCGGTCTACTTTTAAAACAGAAATGAGGTTCTTATTCGTGTTCACGTAACTCAAATATCCGTGACCATTCTCTTATTTAGTTGAATGGAGACATAGAGTAGTATGAAATGTCCAAACATTGTTCCACATGAAACAATCTAAAATTAGACGGATGTAAACTCTGTCGTTTCGAGAGGTGTTAGTAGAAAATTATCGTAGTGGTAAATATCTGTCATTGATTAAAGTTTGAAGTATCGTGAACCGAAAATACTAATAAAGTTTAGTAAATTTACGTTTACTTAAAGGTATCTCTCTTTTGTAGTTTACGGGAACTCACCGTTGTACATTGTCTCGGTGCGTGCCGTCGGTGGCATCCTTAGACGTCGCCAGCCTATCCCAACCTACCATTCCGACATACTTTCGTAAACGGATTTAGGTTAAATGTAAAGTAAGGTGTAATATAAGATAAATGGGTAAAACAGTAAAATTGTACTGAATGAATTAGGAGGAGACTTTAGGGTAGGTGAGGAGTTCCGTTTGGATTCAAACTCAATCCTTCTCCTCCCTATCGTTACGTTGGAAGGTTTTGTTAGTAACTTTCGAGGACCTACGGAGAACGAGGAGATTTGGAGAAACGTCAATTACTAGAATAATGTACTCCGTCGGGGTTTGTAGACACGAACGTAGTTTGATAACGAGAAAAAAAAAAAATTTGACTCACACACTAAAGGACGAATTAGTTCATTATAAAGGACGTGTCTTAACAATTCATTATTAAAGGTGTATCGGTACCCTACGTCTCCGACCGAGGATATACTTAAATAGGATCACACTAGTAAGTGTTTTGGTCACAATTCCAACGGTAGTGTCGTCTCAGGTGAATCTCTTTTCTACACCCACCACTGCACCAGAAGTGACAACGAGTCAGCGAGTCAACACAGGCTTCGAAACATTCTGGTACCTGACGTCGTGAGGTCCTAAGGGACAGGAAGTGACAGAGGACCTCGAACGAGTTTGAGTACAGGTGACTCACCCACTACGGTAGGTTGGTAGAGTAAGAGACAGTGGGGGAAGAGGACGGAAGTTAGAATGGATCGTAGTCACAGAAAAGGTCACTCAGTCAAAAAGTGTAGTCCACCGGTTTTATAACCTCGAAGTCGAAGTTGTAGTCAGGAAGGTTACTTATAAGGTCCAACTAAAGGAAATCCTAACTTGTCAAAATAGAGTAACAACAGGTACCTGTTCCCTTTTACTATGACGTAATACAGTGAACAGGTTCATATATGTTTCAAGACCTAACCCGTAACCCTTATATTCGTATCCATCACATAATAGAGATGAGAGATGCTAAAGTACTATTTTGTCTTCTTTTTCTACGATAATTTATAGTTCTCGAAACGTCCTTACGTTCTGGAACCGGTAGAGACTCAGAATTTCTTATACCTCTGTGTATTTTCCCACCTAATACACCGTCTATAATACCTCTTGTCGAACTAATCCAGTGGTAAAAATTCGAGTCCAAACCCCCGAAAGGGAAGTGTTACGAGTAGTGCGGATTGAAAATTAGTAAAAAAATCTAATAACCAGAAGGGACCACCGAGTCTGCCATTTCTTAGACAGTCGTTACGTCCTCTGACCAAGTTAGGGACCCAGTCCTTCTAAAAGACCTCTTCCTTTATCGTTGGGTGAACGCATAAGAACGGGCCTCCTAAGATACCTGTCTCCTCGGACCGTGTCAGGTACCCCAGTGTTTCTCAGTCTGTACTGACTCGTTGATTGTGAAAGTGACAGGAGTAAGACCCCATCTTCATGGTATCTCTATTCCTGACATAGATAGAAGAGTTCCGGTAGAACGTCGAACCGTGTCCTGGGGTGTACACCATTCTTGAGGTATTTATAAACGATTTACATTTCTGGTTTCAGTTACAATTAAAGGTTTGTAAAATCAGTGGTAAGAATGTTAGCAAAAAGTACGGGTAGGGTCCCAGAGGACAGGTAGGGAAAGGACGGGCCGGAGTTAGGGAGAAGAGGTGTAAACGGAGAAGACTAGAAACACAAACCTGGTTTCAGGAGTGACAAAAGGTACACCAGGAAGTATCCGATAGTTACTTAACGAAAAGATTGTTCTTAATCTGACTGTTACAGTGGAGAACATTAGAAGTGTGGTAAGTTAAATATGTAGTCAATAGTAATAGTACGAAAAGTCGTATTTTAATTACAACACAAACCGAAGTGTTTTATACATACACACAAGTTGTACTTTGAAGAGTTTTCACTTTCGATAATTAAGAAAATACCAAACAAGAGGTGAAGTATCTTATATCACGGTTGGAATCATTTGTCTTGTCGGTCGGACTATTTGAAATTACCCGGTGGAGTTGTGATTTGTAACGACAGATAAAAGATCTTTTCAGTTTACCGGTGGTCTGGTACTACACGGAACGGATCGTAGTTTATAGTCCACCGCTTTCGTCCTAGTTCATAGACAAAAAGGGTAACAGTGGTTTAACACTGTAGATTAACAGTGGTGAGAATCTCAGTGTTACTACTTAGTATAATTACTACTCTTAAACTTGGTAAGTTTTAGGTATCGAGAAAATGCAGTCAATGAAGGGACTACCCTCGGAAGTAGTCGAATGGAGGTTTTACATTTGAGACCCAATCCCTTCAAAGATTTAAGGGAGTGGTGGGTCTTCGAGATCAAAGGTAAAAGACGCAGCTACCAAAGACGACGGTTCCCCTTTATTATTTTTCTAAGACTGAATGTTTTAAGTTGTACCATTGTATACTGTATATTTGATTGAGAGTATAACGTTGTATAAGTGGTAATATGTACTTGGATACGGGGGTTTACTTTTTCTATATCTTATGTCTTACACCTATAGTGAAGATTAGAAAAGATTCCTCGAACATTAAGTTAATCTATCTACTGTTCACTGTGTTTCGATGTCCCTCTTTACACACACACAATCAGTGAGTCAGTACAGACTGAGAAACGTTGGGGTACCTGACATCGGACGGTCCGAGGAGACAGGTACCCTAAAGGGTCCGTTCTTTTGACCTCACCCAACGGTAGAGGAAGAGGTCTCCTAGAAGGACTGGGTCTTTAACTCGGATCTAGAGGACGTACCGTCCGTCTAAGAAATGACAGACTAGGTGGTTCCTTCGTCTCGGATACCCGTCCAGGTGACTCACAATAGACGGAGAATCGTGTATGGAGTAGGTGACAAAACCGTTCTTAAAGTTTTCGAGATGGTAATATTACAAGTCTTTTCTGATATTTTCCGTTAATCAACCCGTGACTTTCACAAAGTAAACCCCAGTGTCTTGTACTGCCCATCACCACCACCACCAAATTAACGAGGCAGTACAGGTTGAGAACGTTGACTACCGGACACCGGGTGGTCCGAGGAGACAGGTACCCTAAAGGGTCCGTTCTTATGACCTCTCCCAATGGTAAAGGAAGAAGTTCTTGTACTTCCCACCATATCTTATTTTCAATTCTCGTATCTGAAACTTCAGTAGCTCTAGACTCAATTTATTCCGGAGGTTGGACCTATTTCCATAAATTGTAGGTATTCGGAGTTACGTATGTAGAAGTCCGTTTCCATTTATTTTTATGGGAGGAGTTCACGAAACACACACCAAAGTCACTATACTAAACACGTTGAGGATCCTGTATTGTTTACGAGTTATTTCAATTATATAGTCCTCTAGTTATAAATAATTTAACTTAAGTGTGACAAAATCTTTCCATATAACGACTCTGTTAAGGGAGTTTAGGAAAGGACTTCAGTCTATAACATTTATTTGGTGTTTCTAATCTCTACCTTACCTTACTCTTTTCCTTCGACTTATTAGTAACGATACTTATGAATGTTTCACAAAGTTTTTGAGAGAAGACACGAATAGAGTAACCTCTTAGAGTCGTCAGGGACTTCACACGTCCTTTTTTTGTCACGTTAGGAGAAAAATTGGTAAAAGAAAGGAAAAATTCGACACGGCGTGTCGTACGCTCTAGAATCAAGGGTCCGGTCCTTGACTCGGTCCCAGGGGACGTAACCTTCGTCTCAGAATTGGTGACCTGGTGGTCCCTTCAGAACATTCAGAGTAAAGTCTCTACTCCTTTAATCCACTGTACCAACGGCATAGTCGATCAATGTCTCGTTACCACGAATAAGATAACGAGTGATTAGATTCAGAGGTTGAGGAGGTTCCATTCGTCGGAGTTTCAAATACAATCCTCTGACAGTACATTTCCCGTTCCTGACTTAAAGTTGGTTTCAGTTATCCCTAATATGTATTTTGAATTTTCCGTTCCTTATTACCTGATATTTTTCATTATTAATATACTGTTCAATTGTGTTTTACACCCAGATTTACTAGGTATTTTTTTCACCGTTTTCTTCTTAAAGTTCTTTAAGAACTTTACTTGTGAACAAACACCAAAGTCACACACCTGACCCTGAAAATTAAGAACAAGGATTCCCACCAATATGCCTACACTCGTACTTAAATTGTGGACGAGATCCTTTTCGTAGAAATAGGACTGAACTCTACTTTCCTCAGAGTTAAAGGACGGGAGTAGAATATCCCGTAGGATTATGTCCGGTCTGAAAAAGTCCCTGATCTGCACATCTGTATTCTTCGATTGAAATAATCACAACAACTCTGGATCACCCCTTTGGTTTATTTCTTGTCCTCTTAGTAGATTGTTATTTACTATTTCTGACGTTATCTTTTTCCGTATACCAAGAGACTCTAGTCTCACCTTCCCCTCAGACGTGTCCTTCTGTAGTTCCTTTGAAAAGAACTGTTCACTACTCAACCTGACCATGGGTCTACTCGCGTTCTAGTTGTCCCCTCCTTTGACCTTTTTGTCTAGACGTCTTTCTTTCCCCTGAGGTTAAAGGTCCGTCCCTCGTGACAAATACGGTCTCGTAGTGTCATAACTCATCCAACTAGTCCCGAGATATACGGATAAAGATCTGACGTAGTCCTTTAGGTGAATTTCTCTATAGTAACAAGGATAAGACATGAAACAGGAAGATTTCTATGGGAGAAGCATGTACCACCTTGTTTTTTTGTCGATGATATAAAACAGGGTACGTCCGACTGGAGTCGATTGACGTCCGTTATATGGTACCACCCGTGTACTGGTACCAGCCTTCTCAGTCATTGTAGACTTCATACTGTATACCCGATCTTACTTCTCTGACAAGTCGAACTACGGAGTGAGTCATTGAATTTTATCCTCTCGTCCCCCTGGGTTCCTCACTCACTATACGAACCCCGATCACGTGACCCTACTGGGTCTCCCTACCATGCCCCTCCCTCCTCCCTCCCCCCAAGTCCTACCCCTCGTGCACATATGAACACCGCCTAAGTACAACTACATACCGTTTTGGTTATGTTATAACATTTAATTAATTGGAGGTTAATCTTATTTATTTAAATATAATTTTTTTCTTACTTGAATAAATGTTTTGTCTTCATCTGAGTGTCTGAATCTCTTGTTTGATTACCAATAGTCACCCCCCTCTTCCACCTCTCTTATCAATCCCTCAAACCCTGACTGTATGTGTAATGACATAACTTTTACCTATTGGTTGTTCCTGAATGGTTTATGACGTCCCTCGAGACTAGTGATAACACATTATTATATTGACCCTTTTATTAAACTTTTTCTATGTACACACACATATATGTATATATATATATATATATATATTGATTTATTAAAATAACATGTGGACTTTGACTGTGTCGTAATAATTAGTTGATATGAGATTATATTTTATTTTATAAAAAATTTTTTCTCAGTAGTCTTCCTTCTCAGTCTCTACCTTCCTATATCGTTCTCTTTCGGTATACCTTCCGTTTCAATCGTCCCTAACCTCTTATAATTTGGTTAGTTTCTTTGAGTCGACGATCTCTATATTTTTATTTCAATATTTGTTTTTTTCTACAGTTCAGAAGTACACTCTCTTTTCTCCTTAAACAAGAAAGAATCAGGGACCGTAATAATGGTGTAGTGTACGATAACCTCTGTGTCATTTTGTTTCACTTTTAACGACTCTTTTAAGACTCAGTAGGAAGAACTGTTAAAAGATTCGTCTCGGATACAAACCCCCTACCTCTTTGAATTGATGTTCTTTTCTCGTAAGTCCACCGTTACAATTACTTCATATCTTGACTACGACTTCGACTTCGAGGTTATAAACCCGTGAACTATGTTGACTGAGTAACCTTTTCTGGGACTACGACCCTTTCTAACTCCCGTCCTCCTCTTCCTCTACTGTCTCCGACTCTACCAACCCACCGTAGTGGCTGAGCTACCTGTACTCACACTCGTTCGAGGTCCTCAACCACTACCTGTCCCTTCGGAGCACACGACATCAGGGGTACCCCAGTGTTTCTCAGCCTGTGCTGACTCACTGACTTAACTTCATATTTTGTTCATTTACCATTAGTTTATAAGTTTCGTATTTCTAACTCTTGATTAAATACACACACGAGTCCGTACAGGTTGGGAAACGTCGGGGACCCGAGGAGTCGGGTACCTTAAAAACTCCGTTCTTATGAACTCAGTCCACGGTATAGGATGAGGTCTATTCATTAAATGGGGACTCGAAAGACCGTCGATGTCGTTTTTGACTTCGTACGATTCTATGATTTGAAATAATCAGATTCTTCTTCTCAGGGTCCATGACTTTCCTTTGTTTTAAGAGGATAGAGTCTGAAGGTTTACTCAAAGGTGCACTAACAACATACCCATGACGAGTGAACATGTCACCCGTCGTAGAAGGTCCTTTTCAGTCTCGTTTACTTCTTTCCCAATACTTTACTACATCTCGGAATTGCGTGTTGAGTAGTTTTCCTTAGGACCCTCCTACCCCGAGACAATGATAGATAGTGATTGATTGATCTTGAGTCGTGTGAGACTTGAGGACGGTTTGAGGTCGGAGTAGGGAAGGTAGGAATAAGAGGTGGTGTAGGGTCCGTCCACACGTTGTCTTACGTTAGAAGGTCCCCCGTCATGAAAAAGAAGAAAATTTTTTTCATAACCCCAAGTCAAGTCAAGTCAAGTCAACGAGTCAGTACAGACTGAGAAACGCTGGGGTACTTGCTGTCGTACGGTCCGGAGGGACAGATAGTGGTTGAGGGTCTTAGGTGTGTCTGAGTACAGGTAACTCAGTCATACGGTAGGTTGGTAGAGTAGGAGACAGTAGGAAAGAGGAGGGTGGAAGTTAGAAAGGGTCACAGTCCCATAAAAGTTTACTCAGTCGAGATAAATTTAACGACACAATCAAAGATGACATGTCGTTTCATTTGGTAGGTACACGTAAAACGATTCAACGAAGTTAACACAGGTATAGAAACTCTGGGACACTTAATATCCGACGGTCCGAGGAGACGGATACCCTAAGAGGTCCGTTCTTATGACCTCACCCAACGGTACGGGGGGACGTCCCTTATAAAGGTTGGGTCTCTAACTTAGGCACAGAGAATGTAGGGGACGTGATTGTGGTGGACCTTTCGGGTTTAGTTGATACGTATAGGGACGTAGCGGAGTAACAACCTAAAGGAAGGGTAAATCTAGTGGTGTCTCGTGACTCAAGGGACACGACATGCCGTCCAAGAGTAAGCAATAGACAAAATAGATATGATAGCATCTCATGTATACAGCCAACGTTTGAGGGTTAAGTAGGGTGAGGAGAGTGGAGGAACCAAAGGTCCGCAGACAAGAGATACAGACACAAAGATTGACGACTTAGTGGAGCACGGGGTGTAACCCGGACCATGTGTCGATCTTGATTCCTATATACGTAACTTAATTACACCTTACCTAGTAAGTCGAGAGTCGAATATTTGTTGTTTTATAAGGTAACCGATTTACCGGATCGTTTATAAAGAACGAGTAACTTTGATATGGGACTTTGACAGGAAGGATCTTCTGACATTTAAGAAACACAATAAAGGACAACATAGGGGTCTTAACCGGGGAAGGACATAAATCTTCTACAAGTTATATATTTACTAGTAGGTCGTTATTATCCTTACTTACTAGTCACTCAGTGATAACTAATACACTACGTTCGAGATCTCCGTCGTAATAACGTATATCTATCTTAAAGTCTTCGTTTCTCTTCCCTATGTCTCTACTACTACCTCCTCTTCCCATTGTTCCTCTCCACTTTTCTCCTGTTCTCGTTCTTCTCGGTCCTGCTCCGACAACTACTCTTCAACCCACTTTGGTCATAGATAGTGAAATTGACAAAAGGGGTGAAGACACTTTGGACCAATCGAGTAGAACATCTATTTCTACGAATATCAGTTTCCTGGATTCATTCTACATGAGTTACTTAATTTTATACTCCTGATATTAACAACTTCAAACACGGTTTCTCTGTGAGTTAGTATAACTGTTCGGTAATTGAAAGAAAGTACCCTAGGAACCCATCGAACGTCCTGAGTTTCGACCCCGGTTTGTCCTTTTCTCTTCCCTCTCTCCCAAACAGAACGTTTCCAGTACATAGGTTAAAAGTAACGTCTTTATAAATGTTATCGACTCTGTACCTTCGTCGTCTCCTTACCTAATTTTCTTCTGTACCGCGTATATATGTTACCTAGACTATGTAAATGTGTTACCTCATGATGAGTCGGTATTTTTTTCTTACTTTATCACGGTAACGTCGTTGCACCCATCTGGACCTCTACCGGTATGACTCACTTCATTCCGTCTGGCTCTTTATGTTTATGGCATACTACAGTGCACACACCTTAGATTTTTTTTTTTTTAATATATTTACGTAAATAAGTCTTTTATCTTTATTTCACTATCTATATCTTTTGTTTGAATATCAATAGTCTCCCCTTTCCGTCCCCCTCCCAATTTGCCCCTCTAACCCCAACTGTATATGCGTGGAGACATATATTTTGTCTAATGATTATTCCTGGATGTGTCCCTTGGGATGAGTCGTAAGACATTACCGAATATACCCTTTTCTTAGGTTTTTACTCACCAATATGCATAGACACACGAAGGGTCTACCGCGATCAACATTTCTTGTGTGGACGGTCACGTCCTTTATACTCTCCGTACCTAAGTTAGGGACCCACTCCTTCTAGGGGACCCGTTCCCTTATCGTTGGGTAAGTTACCGTGGGGCGAGGTCATGAGAACGGACCTTTTAAGGTACCTACCTCCTCAGACCACCCGAAGTCAGGTACCCCAGCGATTCTCAGCCTATACTGACTCACTGAAGTGAAAGTGAAAAGTGAAAGTATGTAACCTCTTCCTTTACCGTTGGGTGAGGTCACAAGCATGGACCTCTTAGGGTCCCTGTCCCTTCGGACCACCCGACGGCAGATACCCCAGTGTGTCTCAGTCTGTACTGACTTCACTGAATCGTAGGTTATAAGAACGGACTTCTTAGGGTACCTGTCTTCTCGGACCGTCCCATTTCAAGTATCCAAGTGTCTCAGTCTGTGCTGACTTCGTTGAATCGTGTGCACGTATACATATACATATTGACTGAGTGAAACGACATGTGGTATTTGCTTGTGTTGTGACATTTCGTTGGTGTGAGGCTATTTTTATTTTTTCCAGTCGACGGTGTAGTCTCGACCCGTCCGACCCGTAGACTACGGTTCACTCCCGACGTCCTCGGAACCGTCCACCGGACAAACCGAGACCAATAGGTCCACGGTAGGGTGTGACTTAGGGTCGACCTCAGTGTGACCCGCAGACTCTCTTCCGTCGGTTACGGAACTCCCCACGTCTTTACAGAGGACCGAGTT
The DNA here is from genome assembly GCA_006410555.1 of Capra ibex. Classification (NCBI taxonomy): domain Eukaryota; kingdom Metazoa; phylum Chordata; class Mammalia; order Artiodactyla; family Bovidae; genus Capra; species Capra ibex. The sequence goes on from SJYO01041852.1 coordinate 92,231,769, forward strand.
ATGTCGTCGTGACTTCTTCTATTTGTGTCCTCGTAAGGTGGATGTTTGTTACCGTGGGACACTTTTTATGTTAAGAAAATCGTTCATCGTATAATGGGCGGGAGGATTTACAACGTAAGTCCCCAGGAACCGTAAAACACACATTGTTTCGTAAAATGAATTCGTTCTCGAACGTGGTTTGTCGCCGTGTAGTTTGTTTGAGACTCACGCCGATCGACTCTGTCTCCACCCTGGTGGTGGAAGGGAAACTTGAGGGAGTTGGGTGTCCCCGAAGTCTTCGTGAAGATCTCCTGAATTAAAAACTTTATCACCACATTATTTCTATTAAAGTCACAGTTCGAACGACACACTAATAGACGAATGACGAATTATACAGAGTCGGGGTGCCATGATAGCGGGAGAGGTTCCGTAGTCAGTGCAGACGAAATCGAGGTCGTAGTGGTCGGGGACTGTGTCACGAGTCTTGTCACGGACTCTGTGACACACCCTTTTGAGAAAAGTTTGGGATTTTCCTTTTTAAAGACTTTCCGCTGTCGATCTTCCGTCATGAGAGTAAAGTGAGTAGTCTTAGATGAAAGTCCTTCGTTAATGCAAGTCAGCTCAACTTTCATACAAGTGACCGAGGGTTGTTCGTTTGTCTCTTGATAACAAACTGGCTACTGAAGGTCTGGGAACTTTGCTGAGGGTTCGGATAGCAACGAACAGTAGTAAATTTTCTAGGGGTAGGAAGAGTGATCGAAGTACTAAGTGTAGAGTAACAGACACTTCACAGGTAACAGAGGGTCGAGAGACAGAGGTTGTGGACGAAATTGAAGAAAGTTTGACGGTGTGTTGTCGTCTTACATTAACATGAAAGTAGAAGGAATCCATAGTACAGATTTCTTTTTAGATGCCACCCGGATAAGAGGACTGATCTACTCGTGAGGTCGACTTTTTATTTAGCTCGGAGACAGAAAGACACTTTAGGTTATAAAGTGTTTCATAATAAACTGTGTCGGACCCAATGTAACTAGACAATAGTCTCGGAACATCGAGAAAATAAGAGACTGTATCTATTTCTCTCCCAACTTTCGGGTTCCGTATTTGTTTTAGACCTTGGGACTAGTGACCGAGTAACTGTGTGAGCCAAAATTAATTTTGAAACCTTTTACAAAACGAACTACGTACTCGACTTCAATGTATTACTATTACGGGATCCACCCCCAACCGTAAAATACCACAGTACACCGTATTCTGAACTTAACCTTTATATAGTCCGTACTGAGACGGACTACCCCTTTGCGTGGGGTGTCTTAGTCAGAGACCGGGCGGGAAGGTACTTCCGTGGAAGACGGACGTCTATTGTTTACTCCTTTATAAACTTCCCTCTGAACTTCCCGGTCTACTGAAATGAGCTACCGTAGTTCCCAATTTTTGATGAAGTTAGTCTCCCTGGTCTTATACGTTTAATCGTTCGTTTCGTAACCGAGGGCCCACAGGTATAAAAAGGTTTTCCTCGTGTTTTTACCTTATAAAGTGGACTCTAACAGGTGGCACTTCTTTACTCCCCGACATCGTCAGGCTGAAATGTGCAAGTTAGGCGATAAAGACGACCACATGTGCTTCGAACGATGAGTCGATTTAGGAGTCATTAAAGAGTCACTTATCAACGGACGGGTCCGGGGAAGTAAGGAAGAACGTCAATACTTTGTGCAAAAATTGGAAAAGAGTACTCGCCAAAGTGGAAATGATAAAAAAACCTCGTAAACACGGAGACCTCTAATCAAATAGAGAAGGCAATTAGGAAACTTGATTCTATGGAAGGCAGAAAACAAAAATAATCGTTGGAAGTGCTCGTCGAACAGAACAGAAACAGAGATGTACGTAGGAAATATTGTCACAACAAGTCTTACCCTTGTCTTCTCAGGAAACGGGGTCCCTTCACGACTGAACCCTTAACGTTTCTTAACGAGTAGTCGTCAGCGATACAACACAACTGGGTGTAGAACTGACACTGAAAGATACAGTGAGAAAAATTTTTTTATAAAATAAGTGAATAAATAAACCGTCGTGTCCCAGAATCGACACCGTGTTTCCTAGAAACGACACAGTGCTCCCTAAAAAGCAACACCGCGTGTTTAAGAGATCAACACCGTACGCCCCAATCAACGAGGCGTCGTACCCCCCAGCATTAAAGGGACTAGTCCCTAGTTTGGACATAGGGAACGTAACATTCCACCCAAGAAGTGGTGACCTGGTGATCCCTTCAGGGGGTCATAATGAGAAATTAGTACGCCATAGATGGTTATGTTACGTTATGTAACTTTTTCGTGAACTCGGACTTTGTCCTGAATTCACACATAAGATTAAGACAGTGAGAGTCATACTTCTCCCCGTTCCGTAAAATAAAAGAAGTCAAAGAATTAAATATCTCACTCCTGTTCTATATAAAAGGAGGTTATTTCTCAAAATTTTCCATTAAGTGACTACGAGTTTTAGTCCTCATATGTCTGGGTGTTTCTATGTGTACGGCCACCCACGAGTATGACTACGACTATGGTCCGTGCGGATCTTTTATATGTGAATAACTACAACGACAAGTCAATGATTCGACACGGGCTGAGAAACACTGGGGTATCTGACGTTGGTGTGGTCCGAAGGGACAGGAAGTGATAGAAGACTTTAAACGAGTTTAAGTACAGGTAACTTATTCACTACGGTGAGTTGGTAGAGTAGAAGATAACGGAGGAAGAGCAAGACGGGAGTTAGAAAGGGTCGTAGTCAGAAAAGGTTACTCAGTCGAGAAACGTAGTCCACCGGTTTCATAGCCGCGAAGTCAAAGTCATAGTCAGGAAGGTTACTTATAAGTCCTGACTAGAGGAAATCCTGACTAACCAAACTAGAGGAACGACAAGTTCCCTAAGAGTTCCCAGAAGAGGTTGTCGTGTCAAGTTTTTGTAGTTACGAAGTCGTGAGTCTGAAGAAATACCAGGTTGAGAGTGTGGGTATGTACTGATGATCTTTTTGGTGTTGATACTGAGATACCTGGAAACAGTCGGTTCACTACAAAGACGAAAAATTATGTGACAGATCCAAACAGTATCGAAAAAAAAATAATCCTCGTTCGTAGAAAATTAAAGTATCAACTTGAATGGTAGACGTCACTAAAACCTCGAGTTTTTTGATTTTAGACCGTGTCAAAGGTAAAAAGGGGTAGATAAAAGGTACTTTTATTACCCCGACCAACGGTACTAGAATTGAAAGACTTATGAATCAAAGTTCGGTCGAGAAAGTGAAAGTAGTTCTTTGTGAAATCAAGGGTCAATACATTCCATTAAAAATAAAAGGTCACTATTTTATAAAAGAAAATAGTACATAACTTTGAGAGACCATGTATAACAGTCACTGGGCAAACTTTTGTAGAAGGTAAAACGTTATTACTGAATCAAATAACACCTTTTTACTCCCGATTGTTTTGACTAATACGGACAAGAAAGTAGTCTTTGTCTAACGACAAGTACTTGTAGGACAACCAACCAACTGACGTCTTAATTCTCTTAGTTATGAACGTCTGGTCTGTTCCTTTCTGGGAGAAGTGAATGAGGGTTTGAGAAGGAGGAAACTCATAGGTCCTTAACGTCAACACTAACTCTGTCTTGTTTGGAGAACATTCCGTTGAAAGGTCGGTACAGTTTTAGTCTTTTGTTCAATATATCCGTCTTGATAAGGTAAAATCTAAGTGAAGACTTAGTCACTCTGTAGAACCTGTTTAATAAGGTGGAGATGTTTGTAAGGAAAAGAACGATCGTCTTTTAATGGATGGAAGGTCGTACCATTTCTCTTATCATACTCTGTCGTGTTCCTATATGAAATTCTACCATCAACAATAACTATTACTGAAGACTTGTTTGTAGGAAGAGTCATAGAGGACGGATCAATTCCTACGAGAAAATATTCGATTTGATAACAAAAACTCGTAAAAGACACACGTTCATAGTATACTCCACTATACCTCTTAAGTTTTTTAGTTAGCCCAGAATTTACTCGATAACCAGAGTATGTTTACGATAAGTAGTATGTATCTATGTGAAGTCTGTTCCATACGTACAACCAATTGGGTTCTTTCTACTTCCGTTTCCTGAAACTCTAAACTCATACTTCTTCAGACGATGAACGGACTCCGGTACTTCGAAGGGACTTCTCTTTCTCAAACTGAATTTACCGACCGTCCCTATCTGCATCCCTCTACCTCAAATTCCACCGATTTCAACGACCCAACGTACGTGGTCTTTAGTTTCCTTTGTGTTAAGACTCAATGAAATAATCCTTTTTCCTTATTAATCACTCTTTCTACGTATTTCCTCCTTAACTTTGTGGTTTGAACTTCTTTCGGTCCTTTGCCGGACACATCTCTACAGTCATCGTACGTACGTACGATTCAGGGAAGTCTGCACGGACTGAGAAACGATGGGATACCTGACATCGGGTGGTCCGAGGAGACAGGTACTCTAAGGGGTTCGTTCTTATCACCTCACCCAACGGTACGGGAGAGGATCCTCTAGAAGGGCTGGGTCCCTGACTTGGGTACAGAGGACGTCAAAGACGTAACGTCCATCTAAGAAATGGTGACTCGGTGGTCCCCTCGGGGTCTACAGTCATCGTCTTCGTGTATTAAAAAAGATTCTACGTTGGTTCTTTATCGATCGAAAGTCGACGTAAAGTCTCGATCTATAGAGACGATCAGAAAAGTTGAAGAGTTCTCTCTTTTAGGTTGACTCATAGGTCTTATATAAATAGTTGCAACTGGTTGTATCCCTCCCGTATCAGTGACCGTTATCGAAACATTCGTCCCGTTGGTGGGGTCAAACACAACCTAGTACCTAGTCTTACTTACTCACGTAAAGACCCTCTACACTTGTCATCGTTACCTCAGTCTTTAGAGTTCTTATCTTTTAATCCACTTCGAACCGGTCTAACTTCTCGAACACTTTCTTTCCTGTACTCTAGATTGGGTCCTAGACGTAGATAAAGTTGTCAGAAACTCTAGAATACTTATTTTACACTCGTTTTCTACTCCAGTTTTTCCTTGTCCAACGTAAATCGGTCTAATGCCCCTTTTAGTTTTTTGTTAAAAAAAAACCACCTTAGAAGACCCCCACTAATTGACTAATGACCCTGTTTTTAATGAGACCCTTGTGACATTCCGTTTTTGTCTTACACAAGGAAAAGTAAAGTGAATACCTACCGTACGAACGAGTTTCTTGTTTCAAAAAATTCAGTTTCTAAAAACTTTTGCAAAGAACTTCAATAGTATTGAACTTTTTAGAACAAGACTAAAACAACAGATTCAACTTATGTGAGGTAACCCTTTAAACTAAATAAAGGTTTAAGACAGAGTAATAGTGAGTAAACGAAGTACACAAGAAAACCGTTAGACCCGTAAATAAGTAAGTGAGTTATCTATTACTGACAGAACAAGTTCGAGGTAAGGATGTAAATGGATAACAGAAAGGACAAAAATAAATCAGTGATTGAACACAGGTTGAAAAACCCTTGAGTACTTGACGTCGGAAGGTCCGAAACGAAAGGAAATGATAGAGGACCTCGAACGAGTTTGAGTCCAGGTAGCTCAGTCACTACGGTAGGTTGGTAGAGTAAGAGACAGTAGGAAAAGAGGAGGACAGAAGTCAGGAAAGGTCGTAGTTCCAGAAAAGGTTACTCAGTCAAGAAGTCTTGTCTTGAGTTATCTATGTTTTTCCTTATGAAACTATAACCTTTTGTTTCCTAACTAAATCCTACCCAGTAATGAGTACCGTCATTTCTTTAAAATAATTTAATAGTTTATCTTCTACCTACCTACCTACAGATCTAATTCACCATTAGGTCATATATGACAATCCTCCAATATCACCTCCACTCTCGACTGACAGAGTATCCCAGGGTCTTTTAGTGACAGAGTTCCAGTTTTTTCCTGTTTACCTTCTATTCTTACTCTTCACCTCTACTTTTACCTCCCTTATTAGTTCTGGAAATTGACACAGAGAGGAGAACGTGTCGTTCTTAATCTGACTACAGACAGTTATCAATACTTCACCACAGACAACAGACTTCTCTAAATACGTCAAAAGGACGTGTTTGGTATTTGTCATTTAAAGAATAACGTCCGAAGAAAAAACGGACATAACAACCGGAGATCTCTCCGACTTGCTACCGATAAGGATCTAAAGGGTAATGAGGTGATATTAAACCCTAGAGAACGAGATTCTAAGATATAGTAGAATAAACAACGAAATAGAGAACAAAGGGGCCTCAAATAAAAGTTTTCTATTCTTTTCTACGGGGGGGTAAAAAAAAGTCTTGAGAACGGACATTTAAGACAAGATTAAACTATCAAAACTTTCCACAGTTTATTATTCGATTTAATAAAAATTATCTTTTAGATTACTTTAATATCTTGAACCTTAGTTTATTGTTCTGTCGTGATTGTTTAAGCGATTCTTTCTTTTCTTTCACTTCAGAGAGTCAGCACAGGTTGAGAAACGTTAGGGTTCCTGACATCGGGTGGTCCGAAGAGACAGGGACCCTAAGAAGTTCGTTCTTATGACCTCACCCAATGGTAAAGGAAGAGGTCCCCTATAACGGTTGGGTCCCTAACTTGGCTCTAGAGGACGTAACGTCAGTCTGAGAAATGACGAACTCGGTAACCCCTTCCAGTTACTTAATTAAACGATTCTGACACAATTTACGTAAAAAATCTTTCGATCTTTCTCTTTTATTTGTCGTTTGATAAGGTAAACTACATCATGTACTTACTCCTTCATTTATCGTTTTGATCTTTGATTCCTATTTTTGTACTGGACAATAAAAAAAATTTATGTATTTTAGTTTTTCTTTTATTTTGTATTATTATTATACTCAACTTAAAAACTTTTCAGTTTCACTCTCTTTCAGACTAGTTTATTCTTTCTCTATTTGTAGTTTATTCCTTATAACTGTATCCGTTCCCAAAAATTAATGGTTGTCTTTACCAAAAAAAAAATTATGAAATTTTTATTCATTTAAACAATGTTTTTGAAATATTTACAATTGTAGGTTTAGATCTTATAATATGTATAGTGTAAGGGATTACTGACATGATATTTTAACCGACATATATATATGTGTGAGGGTATCTTTAAAACTTTGTAAGAAAATTTATTGAGTGGATTTTAATATACGTTACAATATATTTTGTTAAGTTTTAGATCTACTGTACATGTCTCAAAGATTTTAATTTTTACAGAACTTTGGGAATCTTTTTGACACGAGTATATACCATCTCGAGTTTTTTAATCGTCGTAGTTTTGAAATGTCAAGAACGACAGTGGCAGGGTCCAGACGTCTAAAACCTTAGGAATACTATATTATTTTACTTTAATGAAACGTACAAAGTTTCACTGAGTAAATGAAAATTCCTAATTAAAATATTTGTAGATTAGGGAAAATTAGAAAGGACTGGTTTATATACTCAAAAAGAGTAGAGGAACTAACAGAAGATTCAATCCTTCGTTTACAAAGGGGTGAAGAATTTATAGAATTAAAAACGTATTGACTTATCCGTTCAGATATTAAAAACTCAAGTCACATTACTAGGGTGAACGTCTATATTCGGTAATAGAGGTTGTAGTTGCAGAGTCATTATTTTCACCATAGAACTAATGAATAGAGGGAAGGAAAAAGAAAACAAAAATTATCCAAATTTTGAATTCATCTCCTCTGTCTACAACAAATGACTCAGAAAAACTTAGGAGTTGATGACGAGGTTGGTACTTTTGTTATCTCCTTCCTGGAAGGGTCGGTGAGACAGAATTTCTCCGTAAACGTAGGTCCCCCAAAATTTATCGGTCGAGTGTTCTGTAGACTGGTGTGTCTTAGGTGAATCACCCCTTCTTTCGACTCTACTTTGGCCTACGGGACAATGTTCTTTCGCTTCCACTTTCATAATCAACGAGTCAGGACAGACCAAGAAACGTTGGGATACCTGACATCGGACGATCCCAGGAGACAGGAATCTTAAGAGGTCAGTTCTTATGACCCCACCCAACCGTAAGGAGGTCCCCTAGAAGGGCTAGTCCCCAGTTTGGGACCAGAGGACGTAACGTCCGTCTAAGAAATGGTAGACTCGGTTTTTCGTCCTATTAAAAGATAAATAAATTTGATGATCTGAAAATCCTAAAATACGTAGTTTTCGATGTAGGACCGATATTGGTTACTCGGGGTACTTAATTTAATAAAAAGTCACTCTAAATATTGATCCATCTCCACGTTTCTTGATGGTCTTAAGGAACATCCTTAGGTTCCTCCGTTAACACATTAATAAAGTACTATCCACACACCTTTTGATAAACTAATATATATAAACGAAAAGTTTTTTACACTTTTCATCTTTTCTTTACAACCTTTTGTTTCGTTAAAAGTTCCACTTTGAACCAGGTCGTTTACCACGCAATACGGTACAGAGATTTCCTCTGTTACCTTTTCATCAAATTGTTACCTATCAAAGGTAAAGACTTAAATTAATCGTGAAGGGTTTCAGTCCTAACAAGTAGAATACTTACCAAGGAAATAATTATATGTCTCTCGATAATATTTTTCGTGTAAGAATACGATTAATGGATTAATTACGTCCGTGTTAATTCGGTGATTTAAGTGGATCATAATTAAAAAGAATTAAAACATAGTATCTATAATTTAAAGAAATATTCAATTGTAAACATACCCGAAAGGGTGGTAAAACTATAATCTGAAGAGTTTTACGTTTTTGAGTCTTTAGAACTTCTCAATCTCCGGAAAGTATCTCAAAACATCTCGAGTAAAACTAGAAGGACTGGGTCCCTAGCCTGTTTGCGAATACAGAGGACGTAACCGTCGACTTAAGAAATGGTGATTACGGTGGACGCTTCGGGGTAAATAGTATTCTTGATTTGTTTATTATTGTAGTAGGTCGTTCCTTATAAACCGTGGTGTTCACTTTCATGATTAGGGAAGGAAAACCCCGTTGATTAGGGTACTGTCTCTTCTACCCTCATATTCCACAACACATTTACTCCTGTACTTCTTTGTGGAAAACTTTGAGCCTTTAAACTTTTGATTTTTCTATCCGCAAGAGAAAGGGAAGGACCCCGATGACTGTCCTCATTGTGATCACTACCGAACTGGGGTGTATAGTCGTTGTTCTGTCACCCGTACCATAGTATCGGACTGACCCGTCTTCGTAAAAAACTCCGTCTGAGGTGGTTGAAAAACACAGAGGTATCTTCGTACCCAGTCCTTCTAGGGGACCTCTTCCTTTACCGTTCGGTCAGGTCATAAGAACGGACCTTTTAGGGTACCTACCTCCTCGGACCGGTTGATGTCAGGTACCCAGTGTTTCTCAACAAGTGCTGACTCACTTAAGTGAAAGTGAAAGTATCTTCGTACCTCCTCTAAACTAATCAAAGGTACTCGGGACAAGGTCCCTAGTGTTACCGATTCGTATTCTCAACCATATAATACTATTATACTAGTCATAATATTTTGTCACATTATCACATACAAGATAATATCATATATAATCCATGTATTATACGGAGTATAATAATATGAGTAAACGATCTTTCAATGGTTTCTTTCTTGACCTCTGACTCAGTCATTTCCTTTTACCAGTTTAAGAGGTCCTCCGTAATACCACTTGTAATATTATAGTACTACAGTCCCCTGTTTTAATACGAGAAACTACCCCTAAAGAGTAACCAATAGAGACGACGACATTGAGTACCTGAAATAAACGTATCATGTGTTATGTGGTACTACGAAGGATCCTTAAACTGAGTTTTAATTCAAAAGTCGATCGTTTACTAACTTGATCTCAGAGTGTGACAGAACTTCTTATTTAACTACGCTCTCAGAGTGTCTTAAGTCAATCAGTCAATTAGTGAGTCAGCACAGGCTGAGAAAACTAGGGTACCTGACGTCGTGTGGTCCGAAGGGACAGGTAGTGGTTGAGGGTCTCAAACGAGTTTGAGTTCAGGTAGTTTAGCCACTACGGTAGGTTGGTAGAGTAGGAGACAACAGGGGAAGAAGAAGAAGGAAGCTAGAAAGGGTCGTAGTCCCAGAGAAGATTACTCAGTCAAGAAGAGTAACCCAGCGGTTTCATAACCTCAAAGTAGAAGTCGTAGTCAGGAAGGTTACTTATAAGTCCTGACTAAAGGAAATCCTAAATGACCAAAGTAGAGGATCGTCTTAACCCCTTCAATTTAACAGACGAAGGGCCCACCGTTTCACCATTTATTAGGCGGACGGTCACCTCCTCTGAATCTACGACCAAGTCAGAGACCGACTCCTTCTAGGGGACCTCCTCCCGTCTCGTTGGGTGAGGTCATAAGAACGGACCTCTTAGACACGGACCTCCCGATATCAGATACCTCAGTGTTTCTCAGCCTGCACTGATTTCAATGTATCGTGTGTATATATACGACCTTTATTATTCGTTGCATTTGCAACCAAGTAACTACTTACTTACCTACTTATAGTAATATCTCATTCTTGAATCTTTCATGGTATTTACTCCCGCCAGTGATATCTTTCTTTAATTTAATTCCCTCTTCTACGCGAATTATTAGAAATATACGGAGCATTTATGTAACTGACAAAAAAACACACACACAAAAAAAATGAGAACACAGGTAAAAGTGGTCATCGAACACCCGAGGGACCCCTCTGTCTACTGTATAATGAGTTCACTATATGAGACATTGATCTTTACCTGAAATTAAGACCTCTATTATTATGTAAAAGTAAGGGGATCAACAGTCACTCATGGTAACAGGTGACTTTAAAAGGTTTTATCAGTCAGTCAACCTACAATAAGAACAGAGCAGTTTTCCTCCTGAGTGTGACTGAAAAAGATCTTTGTAAGTACCGAATTTCACTCTAGGTGGACATACGAAGGCAATTTTTTTAAAAAAGTGACTCAGTAAAAGACAAAAGTTCAGAGTTAACGAAAATTTCCCGTTGTGAGAAGGACACCAAGTTTTTTACGGAATAATTACATTGGGATGTATTTCTCCTGTTACTAGTCAAAAGTAAGGTAAAATTCATCGCGAACTATATATTTTGGGTACCACGGTAATGTTCACTTTTAACAGTGTAGAGACGTTCCTTTGAGATATAGCACTAAACTGTTGTGTTCTGTAACCTTTACGTTGACCAGGTACCAAGAAGGTACGTGTCGTCGGAGAGTTCTCTTCTCTCTTTAGTTTTCTAGATTTCGGTTTTAGAGTTTTGATCGGTTTGCAGTTGGGTGTCTCTACTACTTACTCGACAGTTCCTCTACTTACTTGTCATTGAGACAGTAGTGTAAACTATGAAATAAAGCTAGTTTAATCACAGTAGTATCTCTATGAAATAAACTCTTAATAACTCAACCTCCCTTGAAATCTCTACAATAATTATTCTCATCGATTATAGGTAAGTTATAATAGATCCCCGAACCTTTGAATGCACCTGTTAGTTGATGTCAAGAGTGTTATTGGGATACTCTATTTAACTAAGGTAACAATCTCTGTCTCAGTGACTACGTTTCCCCTCTTCGTTGAACGAGTTTTAGAGTATTGATATTTCATCGTCTTGTTTCTAGATTTGGATCTGTCATGTCAAGGTCTTGGGTACGAGATATGATTTTAATTAGGGAAATGGTATCTCTATTTCTGTTGTTACATTCGTACCAATGTTGACTGCTTCAGAATATAGATCAGAGATATATTCGTGATACGTAAGTAGTACAATAACTGAAAGTTTTTATTATGTCACTTTCGATTTGGATTTGTGGACCGTCACTTTAGTAGTACTTTGTATAATAATTTTTCATTCAGACGGTTTGGGTAGGGATCGGAGACCATTGGTGGTAAGATACATAAGAGACTAAAATGTTCAAACCTAAAAAATCTAAGACGTATACAATGTAGTATGTCATAAAAATAAGGAGAAAGACCGTATAGAGTGAAACGTATTTCAGAAGTTTAAAGAAGGTACAAAAACGTTTATCATCCCAAAGGAAGAAAGACTACTATCTTACTATAAGATGTCCTATTGACATGATGTAGAAGAAATAGGTAACTAAAAAACTACCTACAAATCCGGAAAAAAGTATAGAAACGATATCATTTGTACTCTGAGGCATATAGAAAAGTGATAGGATAAAAGTAAAAGAAACCTATATGTGAACTTTCACCTTAACGACTTAAATGTACCGTTAAGAAAAAAAAAATTTAAAAACCTCCTTAGTAGTATGACCAAAGGTATTCGACGTGATTAAATGTAAAGGTAGTTCACATGTTCACAAGGGAATACTGACTTAAGAGTGTTTGTTAACATAAAGAAGAACAGTACTACAGTCGACAGTATTCTACACACTCCACTTTGGAGTAGTACCAAAACGAAACATGAAGGGACTGCGATCACTACAAATCGTAACAAAACATGTGTGCAACCGGTGAACCTACAGAAGAAACTTTTTTACAGATAAATTATGGATATCAATAAGTAAAGGTTTATCTCCACTCCTTTTTTACCATTTTGTCACCTGGGCTTCTCATGTCACAGACTTTTTACAATACTAAAAAGTAATTTTCCATTCTTGTCGTTGTAGTTTTGTTCATTTATATAGGATGTAATTATTTTTGTGATTCTTATTGTCAATATCAAATGTCTTTGTGACGTTCCTTCCTTGATAGTAAAAAAGGATAAATTATTTGTCTCCAAGTCTCTCTAACTTATCAACTGGTTCTTGTGTGTCGATGGTACATCGTCACGTCTTAAGTTTCATCCAAGGACTATTGACACTCTGGGTACCAGAAGGTGTGCAACACCTTCTTGTACAACCCATTCTCGACCCGTAAACTCCGAAACCTTAGTTTGACGAACTTTACCGTAGATCCCTATTGACAAAGAGATCAACACTCTTAAACTTGTACAACGACTTAAAGACACAGAACGAAAGGTGTAGACATTTTATCCCTATTATTATTACTACTACTACTACTAGTGCTAGTACTATTCTGTAACCTGTTTCCCATCTTTAGAAGTCAATACGCCCTACTTATGTAGGACCTTTAAATTACATGTTGTACCGTTGATGTCAATTATTATGATATACATATGTTAACTGGAAACTTATTACACCCCCATTCACCACGGTTACGGGCGTTCCATTTTTCCTTTGTGTATATTGAAATATCAGTAAGGAGGGATATGTCTCGAGCCGTGGGTACCTAAGTTGGTGTCTCGTACATGATGAAATCATCTACAAATAACTTTTTTGAAAAGTATATTCACCGGGACACGTCGAGTTGGGACACGACGAATTCCCAGTTGACATCAACTGTAAATGACTTTTGTAATTTATACACCTCACTACCCATACAATTAATATAACTAGTATCACTCGTAAAACATTACATATAGTTTTGTAGTGTAACATTTGGAATTTGGTTACAGAACCTTGGTAGAGTCATCATTTCTGTTTTTTTATTCAATTATTATTATTATTAGTACACGAATACCTCAAGAATATTTATATTTTACAATAGGTATCACTCGTGAATTGACCAGTAGACTATTTATCATTTGGGTAATTACAAGTTCGGTAACAACGATAACAAGTACACCACCTGTACGATAGAAATACTTACTTGAGGTTTTATGATAAGACCACACCACTCTCCGATAAACATACCATGTCACGGGAAATATCTACTAAAAAGATATGTGTAAAAATAAACGTTACTTTCGGAAGGAGATTGGAAGTGTGTAGGTCTGAATGTATCGAGTAGGGGGAAGGGATGTTTTACACAGAGTGTAATCTGAAACCTAGAATATTATCAATATCTTAAAGCTGACGGTACATAGAATCCGGACCACAAAGGTAGAAAAAGAGGAAGAAAGGGTATACACCGTCTTAAGACTTTCTACAATGGTACTTCCTATTATCGGTAGCAAACAACACTCGGTCGAGACGCTGTCGTGGAATGTATGTAATAGAGTGTGTGAGAAGGTTATTGTGAACACCAACAGAAGTGATGATGGACCTCTATGCATTAAACCCCACATCCCTCCACTTCACTGAACGAGTGAAAATGTTTAAAACACCACTCCACTCCGGTCCCAAGTGTGGGTGAAGGTGTACCGAGACGTTAGGTGTCGGAGTCACAGTGTAAGACGAGTGAAAACTAAGGTGTCACTGAACTATAGGACCACCGGAACCTGAAAGGATCCCAAGTAAGTCCTCGACAACTCAAACAAATGGCAACTAAGGGTATTGTGGGGATAGGAAAATGGTTCCTGTAAGAATCCAACCCCGAGATCCTTGTAAGGAAGGTAGAAATTTATATTGAGACTGTTTCGTCAGAGAATCGAGTAGTAGACTCGTCTTCATTTACAAAACGAACGAGCCAAAGTTTCACGGTAAAAAAGGGGTCTATTTAGATGTTTAGGAAACTGATTAAATTACAGAAGATTCAGTCTGAACCTCTTCCGTTACCGTGGGGTGAGGTCATAAGAACAGACCTTTTAGGGTACCCATCTCCTCGGACCATCAGACGTCAGGTACCCCAACGATTCTCAGTCTGTGCTGACTCGTTGAAGTGAAAGTGAAAAGTGAAAGTACGTAACCTCTTCCGTTACTGTTGGGTGAGGTCACAAGAACGGACCTCTTAGGGTCCCTACCCCCTCGGACCATCCGACGATAGATACCCCAGCGTGTTTCAACCTGTGCTGACTTCGCTGAATCGTCGTCGTCGTCGTCGTTCAGTCTGAACCACAGACAGTAGGAAAACAATATATGGTCCAAAGACACTACTAGTGTTTAACAGTCGTTCATATGGTATGACTCGGAATCAGGTGTCATGATTGAGTCAGTTTAGAAGATTATAACGTCCTTCTAAGTGAAATTATCCCTGGTTCTGAGGGTTAATATTTCTGAAATTGAGGGTCAGAATACGACAATTTCGACAGTTTCTTTGGACCTTATGACCCCATCGTAGTTAAAGACGTTATTTTTAAGACTGGACTATACCAAAAAGAGTATTAAGTCGAGTCGCTTCTTTCGATGACCCTTCTTTTAATACTTAATATAAAGGCAAAGACGATACTAAAACGATTATTAAATCCAAAAAGTCGAACGTTTTACCGGTTACTGTAACTACTGGTAAAATTGTATATAACTAACGATAAAACTTTTAGAAAGAAGGTTCTCTCAACTGGAATTTCCTAGTCGACAATATTGTTAATTATGTAAACTCGATATTATAGAATGTCATATCCTTGATAGTAGTTTGTTGTGGTTGGTCTCTCGAATCGTGGAAATAAGGAGAAAACGATGACACTTGAAGAGAGACCACGAGATAAATATGTACTTGTAGGTTCCTATAAACGGTACTCCTTTCCTTTTACATTATCTTAACTTTGGTTTCATCCTCATATCCTTTTCTCGTCTGTCTCTCCTTAAACCTCCTCAATAGTGAATACATATCAGTTCCAATACCAAAAGGGTCACCAGTACACACCAACACTCTCGACCCGGTAATTCTTCCGTCTTGTGGTTTCTCAACTACGGTACCTTGACACCACGACTTCTTCTGAGGACTTTCAGGGAACCTGTCGTTCCTCTAGTTTGGTCAATTAGAATTCCCTCTAGTTGGGACTTACAAGTGACCTTCCTGACTACGATTTCGACTTCGAGGTCTTAAAACCAGTAGACTACTCTTGTCTACTGAACAATCGTTTCAGGGACTACGACCCTTTCTAACTCCCGTCTTCCTCTTCTCCCGCAATCTCCTACTCTACCGACCTGTCGCAGTGACTACGTTACTTATACTTGAACCCGTTTGAGACCCTCTACCACTCCCTCTCCCTCCGGACCGCAAGACGTCGGGTTTCCCAGTGTTTCTCAGCCTGTGATGAACCGTTGACGTGTTGTCGTTGTTGTTGTAGTGAATGCACGGACCATAACTTAGGAACGTACCTAAGTTATGCACTGTATTGAATCAGGAGTGTAATTGTTTTGATAAATAGAGATAGTCACAGATAAAGAGATAGTTTGGTAGTCTAGGAGTGTAGACGTGTCCTCGTGTCTACCTTTGGACTCTATTCAAAATTAATTACGTTTACAATTGTGAACGGTCCATACTTCTGAACCCACAAAAATAAGATATTGTTTGGATCTGTCGTATAATTTTTTTCTCTGTAGTGAAACGGTTGTTTCCAGGTAACTCAGTTTAGACACGAAAAAGGTCATCAGTACATGTCTACACTTTCAATCTGGTATTTCTTCCGACTCACGGTTTCTTGACTGTGAAAGTTTAACACCATGACTTCTACTGAGAACTCTCAGGGAACCTTTTCTAGACCTGGACTTTAGTAGGTAATTTCAACAAAACGTACTCCGATTTTACTCGTCGGAGAAAATAGAGACAGACAGTCGACCTATACCAGTCGAGGACCTTCACCACAATAGAAGACCCTCCGTCGGGTGACGGAGTTTCCGGTAGAAACATCCCTTCCTGTCACCTTCCAACTGGAGGGACAGGCGTAGGAAACGTCGATCTCATTGTCCAGAAAGGGTTTCCCTATCGACCCATGGTGGCACCGGACTCATTACCCACATCCTAGTGACATCAGTGAGTTTCCGGACGAAAGTCTCCTCGGATACAAACCAAGTTTCGAGACACAACAACAGGACTTTAAGAATTATTAAAATTTGACTCAGGGACGTAAAAGTAAAACGTGATTTGGACCCACCGAGTCTGACACTTCTTAGACGGGTGTAACGACCTCTGGGTCCAAACTAGGGACCTAATCCTGTTAGGGGACCTCTTCTCCTACTGTCACACCATTCTACCTTGTGACAACATAAGAGTGAACCTCTTAAGGTGCCTGTCTCCTCGGACCGTAAGATGTTAGGTGCCCTAGTTCTTCTCAGTCTGTACTGACTCACTGATTATGAAGGTGAAAGTGAAATATGTAATACATCGACCAGGACCCACCACGTAGAGATACAGTCGACTTCGCGGATGAGGTACTCTCAGACTACCTTTGTCTACCTTCCCAGGTCGGTAGTTTCTAAGTAAAGACCTCACTTTGTCCCAATGTTGGACAATGGGGTGGTGACACAACTACGTCTCTTGTTTGGAACTCTAGGAGACTTTACCTTAATTTGAAGGTATATTAAATCGAGTAATCCAGACTTATTTACATTAATCTCCAATAAGTCACTTTAATCCGTTGACTCAGTTTTATTTCCTATTACTTTTTAAAAGGAGAATTTTTTCCTTTGACAAAAGTATTAAAAAAAAAAATCACCGTTTACAAGCGATTTACGTCCCAACGAAACAAATATAGAAAGGAATCTAAGAGAAACGGGGAGGATCGGACAACCGTTGACTTCGTCTTTGTCTTATCTAATAATTTTGACCTTAGAGAGGTTGAAGTCGGAAAATAACATATTTAATTCTTTTACTTCAGGGTGTTCCTGGAAGAGGTTCCAGTGTTCGACGAGTTCCCGTTGGGTACTCGATCTTGAGTTAAGAGACCTAAAAATTTATCTCATGAAAATTTTGACATAAACACTATGTTAAAAAAAGTGATACAAAATAGTGGTCACTAAGACTGTAATTAATGAACTGTCCTCCGTTAAGTCAGGTACAAATTAAAGAGTCATCGAGTCTTTTAAAGATTAGCTGAGATTTAATTTTAGAGATATGGTTCTCACCTTACCGACTAGACACTCTACTGAGAGGTTCGGCGTTTACGACAGTAAAAGAGACTCAATCTCAACAGTCCTCGACGTGGACCATCCAAAGTAAGGTTTACCAACCTCGTTTAAGTGAAGTTCTACGATGGACAAGAAGAAGGATACTCGTCTCAACAGTTTTGTCCTTCAGACCAATATTACCCCGGTGTCCTAATCGGACGTCGACATAAACGTGTAGACCATTGATTTACATTATAGGGATCTCTACTCTTGGAAGTATTTTTAAGTCTTCCGTCCTGAAGGGACCACCGTGTCTCTTATTCTAAGACAGACGGTCACGTCCGCTGTACCCAAACTAGGGACTAAGATCTTCTAGGGTATACGGGACCTTGTTGATTCGGACACGTAGTGTGATGACTCGGGTACGAGTTCTCGTGTGGCCGACGTTGATGACTTCGGACACACGGATCTTGGACAAGAGACGTTGTTCTCTTCGGTGGTGTTACTCTAAGGATGTGTGCCTTTGCTTCTCATAGGAGACAAGTGACGTCGATTGCTTTCGGACATACGTCGTTATTTCTTGATCACGTTGTTTTTATTTTCGTTTATTTACTATATGTATAAAAATCAAATTTCCCGTCTTTGACTAAAACGGAAGTATCTATTTTACACAACTACCTTCTGATTGTCAAACTTTGTTTTGGTTCTACGTTTAAATACGGTTTATAGTAACTATAACCGTAACCAACCTTTACCTCCTAAGTCCAGTTACTAAGAAGGAATCTTCGATTTTATTTAGACCTGTCTATCTTATACTATAACCCATGTCTGGTCTTCTCTTTTGTCTCGGAACCTATCGGTTATTCTTCAATGTCATTTCAAACAGAGGCCGTAAAGGGCAGTGGTCGTCAGAATCCACTCCAACCATACAACAAAAGGACAACAGAATTCGAACTCAAAACGGACACATAAAACGAAACTGAAAAGGACGTCGATGTGTACAACGAAAGTAGAGGTTACTCCCCCTTGTTTTCTTTATTCCATTTGAGACAGATGGTCATCGGAAGAACGTTTGAGTCTTTCTAAATCTACCTAGTCAATGCCACCTGTGCAGAACCGCCGGAAGGGACCCAGAAAAGGTAAGAAAAGTAAAACCTTTAAATCCGGGTGAGTTGAAATCGGTCATGTATATATCACATAATCTGGATGAAGGTCTTCACTTTCAGTGAGTCAACACAGGTTGAGAAACACTGAAGTACCTGATACGTCAGGCACTTTAAGAGGTCCGGACTTATGATCTCACCCATCGGAAAGGGAAGAGATCCCATAGAAGGGTTGGGTCCCTGACTTGGGTCCAGAGGGTGTAACGTCCGTCTAAGAAATGGTCGACTCGGTGTTCCCTTCAGGTTGAAGGTCTTCGTTCGACAGTCGTGTAGGGTGCGGACCCCCGTGTTACTACCCAAGTCTGGACCCGAGTCGAGTCTCAGAGACTGAGTGACACTGAAGACGTTCTGTCGGTAAGAGGACAGAGAAGACCGGGTCGACCACTTTTCATGTTCCGAATCCCGGTGAAACAGTGTTAGTCTACTCGGTCTAACCACTGATTTGGTTATATCTTCCTTCTATAGTACCCCCCTTTTTTATTTTTCGAGGTCACTGGATCGAACTCGGGAGATCTACTTCAGTATAAAGACGTGAAAAGTCAATGAACTGGGGGTAAAAACAAAACGGTTGAACTCATGAACAAACCGGGAGTATCGTATTTCCGGTAATTTAGTAGGTAGTGCGTGGTCTGGGAAATTCGTCTGGGTTTGAAGGGTGGTCTCGTAGGGTGATCCTTGACCCTTATGAGATCAGAGTATGAACTGGGGTGGAACCCCATGAACAGTCTGAAATGGATGGGTTGGAAATGGATGGATCACTCCTCTTCCTACATAATTGATTAGAATAACACCATTTATAAAGGGTAATATAAACATATGTGTTAGTAGTGTGACACGTGGAATTTGAATGTGTTTTAATGTACAGATAATATAGAGTCATTTCGACCCCTTTTTTATTCTGTTTAGTTTGTATATATGTCCGTGCGTCGTTGAGAGTCTGGGTACTCTTTATATCCATGACTCGATGGGCATCCGTGTGGAGAGTTTTGAGTCTCTATTAATATCGTGTGTTTGTCCTTATACGGTCCTCACAGTCGGTTCGTCTGGACTCATATAAGTCTAAGTTTAAAATAAAAAGAATCTTTCTCTTCTTCCAAACTTTTCAAATTTCGGTCCACTTTTCCTTTGTCTTAATCTATGTCTATGTCTGTATCTACTATATCTATACCTGTATCTGTATGTATATGTATGTGTATATGTACTCTCCCCGAAAGGACTACCGAGTTTACCATCTCTTAGACGGACGTTACGCCCTTAGGGTCCAAGATAAGGACCTAACCCTTCTAGGGGGCCTTTTCTCTTACCAATGGGTGAGGTTATAAGAACAGACTTCTTAGGGTACCTGTCTCCTGGGACTGTCCGATAACAGGTATCCCAACGTTTCTCAACCTGTGTTGACTTGACTCGTACTACTGCTACTATCTTTATCCTTGTCTTCTTCATGTGAGTAGGAAACCTCTCGTTTTCTGTGTGATAACCTAATCTTTAAATTTTCATGTGGTATGTACTGAATCAAACAAGTATTTTAAAAGTACTAACTACAGAAATCTTAAAAATTTGAAATTTTTAGTTTTGTAAAGACTCTTTATTACGATTCCCTAAAAGTTTCTTAAAAATATAGAAAAGAGGGGTCTTTACTGGATCTTCAGGAGTTCTTTATAAAAGTTTTATTAGGTTTTAAATAATAAAAAAGGAAGTCCCGAAAGTGTAGAGATCCTACTCTAATGGTGGTTCCAGATTAGTCCGTTATTTTCAAAATACCAATATTATTTCATGTCTTACCTTATAGTTCTCGGTTTTTACATACGAGGTCTCTGGTTCATACTTCTTTTCAGTCCTTCCTTTTCTATTAATAACGGACTTCAGTATCTCCGTCCCGAGTACCTCCTGCACCCTACACTCGGTATAGTAATACCACCTATAGACTCGACAAACAAATAAAGAAAACAAAGTAAAAGAAAAACGGACAGATCAATCACAGGAAAAGGGTTAAGAGAAAAAGAAAACCCTTTGAAGGGGTCGGGATGAAGTAAGTAAACTATACCTACCCCTGATTGGGGTGGTTCACAGAGGTTAGGCACATTACCTAAGACCGGACCCCGAACCAGTTACGTATCTAAACAAGTCCCCCTTATTTTTTAAATCCCGTTATCTCACTTTGTACACTGAAAACGATCTAGTAATCCCTTTCTTTTCAAAAAGGATAGCCTCAACGATTTAACCAATCCTACTTCATACGTTGACACCTACTAGTTTGACTGTTGAGTACCCTCTTTAAATTTCTATCTGGGTTCTGTCTTTAAGGATCGTACCACAATACTTGAGAATCTAGTCAAGTACGGACTTTCTTGGTCTGTAGGGGACCTAAAGAGTGATTGTAATAAGTGTTTAAGTAAAATACAAAGTTCGATCAAACTCCAAAGACACAAGGAACATTGGTTTTCTTAGGTCTGATTGAGTTCATGTTTACACTTTGACCCAATCTTATCCACCTCTTTCTGTTATTTCGTTAATTTTGTTCGGTGTTTTAGTTCTACCTCGTCCTCTCCGAAGGGAACATCGAGTCAACCATTTCTTAGACGGACGTCACGCCCTCTGGACCCAAGTTAGGTACTCAACCCTTCTAGGGGACCTCTTCTTTTACCGTTGGGTGAGATCGTAGGAACGGATCTTTTAGAGTACCTGTCTCCTTGGACCACCCGACGTCAGGTACTCCAGTGTTTCTCAGTCCGTGTTGCCTCGTTGATTGTGAATGATCCTCGTCCTCTGTGTTACTGTTCTTCTGACCTTTATAATAGAACTTAGTCTTTTACTCTCTTTAGGAGTGTGACCAGTCTACCCCGGTTGTCTACCTTCTGAAATTTTGTGTGACTACCTTTTGGAATACGGTAACTACAGTCCTTGAGTAACTTCTAAAAACTCGGTATCGGTAATACTATTCTAATTAAATATAGAGACATCATAAAATGTTGAAGGTAGTACTACTGAGTATGTAGTAGAAAAAATTACTAGAAACTACCGTACTTACAATAATACGGATAAGATTTCTATCCTTTGACCCTAAATCTTTCTACTGTATTTTGTGTGTATTTAGTGAAGAGACAGCGGATTTGGAAAGTTGTCGAAAAGTGACAAGAATCTTATTTGAGTTTGAGGAATGATCTCTGATGTATAAGGATATGCTAGACTGGGGAGTGAAGGAGAGATCAAAGTAAAGTGTGGGGTAGAAAGTATGTAGGAAAATTTGTAGGAACAGGGTCACGAGGTTGTTCAACAGAAAGTAAAGGAGTTTTCATGGTTCAGAAAGTCCTGAGTCTTGGAATTGAGTACGACAAAGAGGTGGTCCTCCTTGTGTGCTTGTCACCTGTATATGGGTCAAAGAAAAACTCCCCGAACTCATATCAACAAAATGGTGCAATCCAATCAAAGACGACATGTTACTTTACTTAGTCAAGATACATATATATATATATAAGGGAGGGAGCACATGGAGGGAGGGAGGGTTGGGGGAAGGGTGGGAACATCCAGTAGTGTTCGTGACCCGACTCGAGGGAAGTGAGATGTCGTCCAAGGGTGATAGACAAAATGTGTACCACTACATAAATACCGTTTTGATTAGAAGGTCGAGTAGGGTGGGGGTGGGGCGGGACTCAGGTGGGAAGACAAGGGATATAGACATAGACAAGGACGGTGGTTTTATCCAAGTAGATATGGTAAAAAGATCTAAAGTGTCTTTACACAATGGATCAAAGTTTGAAACATCATCGGTGTAGTTTCTTTTTCTTCGTTACTTCAATTAAACTTGTTAAATTTACAAAATTTAATAATTTATCTACATGTAAGAACACCGAGTCTACCAGTTCTTAAGTAGACGTTACACCCTCTGGACCCAAGTGAGGACCCAACCCTTCTAGGGGACCTCCTCCTTTACCGTTGGGTGAGGTCATAAGAACGGACCTCTTAGGGGTACCTGTCTCTTCCGACCGCCCGACGTCAGGTATCTCAACGTCTCTCAGTCTGTACTGACTCGCTGATTCATGTCATGTAAGAAATAACAAGTATGTTTTATTAACTTTAGACTACACATAAAATATGAATGTTAGTATAGTTAAACCTGATTAGTTTAAAGTACATAAGTTTATTCTTATCCATCTATCACTGATGGTATAACTTGTCGGGTTCAATTTCATAGATAAACTGATTTGAACCTGTCTCCTCGGACCACCCGACGTCAAGTACCCCAGTGATTCTCAGCCTGTGCTGACTCACTGAAGTGAAAGTAAAAAGTGAAACTACGTAACCTCTTCCGTTACCGTTGGGTGAGGTCACAAGAACGGACCTCTTAGGGTCCCTACCCCCTCGGACCACCCGACGACAGATACCCCAGTGTGTCTGACTGTGCTGAATCGTCGTCGTCGTCGTCGTCGTCGTCGTTGTCGTCCAACCTGGTTTAGATTAAATAAAGGGACCTGTAGTCACGTACTTTGTCGTCCTTTTCATCAAGTTTGTACCTTGTTTATTTCCTTAACGTAAGACAGACGTGTGAACTCAATGTTCTACTCAATCACAAAGTTAGGGTAGTTGGAAGGGTATGAAAATTTAATGAATTTTATAACAGAACGTATTTCACTCTTGAGTTCCTCACACTTGATAAAAAGAATAGTGATAAAAATATCGTTCTTATCTAATCCCCAGGTTCAGACTAAAGATCGGGTTTCGGGAAAGGTCTTTGGGTCCTCCGGAGGGTCCCACTCGTTATGTACGATTCTTATGTTATAGTGTCCATCGAAGGTCGTAATACTTTTGAACGTGTGGCTCTCGGACCATAACAATTCTACACTCTACGAAGTTTAATAGACGAACGTTTTGGTTTATGACTTTTTCTTTTGTTAAAATAAAAGGACCAACTGGAAATTGAAGAACGAACGGTGAAGTTGAGGAGTCGGGACCGGTGATTCGCGGGACTACAAGAATAATTTCTACGTTCTGGTTTAAACACTCGTCCTTCAGGACCCACGGACAGTACCTACTTTCAGTCACAACTCTCCGATCCAAACATACACTTACATGAGGGTAGTTACTTTTCTGAATTACTTCGGTGTGAACTCGCTGTAGGGTGATTCCTTAGTTGACTCTTTTCCTTCTGAAGTATTGGTAGAAAATCATCGTAGGAGTCTTAACTGTTAATCCTCTTTTGTACGTAAAAGAATTTTGTTACCGTAGAACCCCTGTCGGTATCATTGGTTTAGTTTCGGTCCAATGTACCTTCCCTCGTTTTTTTATCACTGACCAATTTACGGATTAATTCAGATAAAAGATCTGTACTCAAGGGTTCTATGTGAACAAGAATAAGTGATTTATAAAAAATTTCTAATAAATTAGAGAACCCTTTGGACGTGAGTACAATTATTAACAGACTTTCTACCTCAGTCTGTGTCTACGAATACTTTTGACTATACTGTCTTAGTAGACATTGGTTACATCCTGGAAGTGGATGTGGGGGAAGTGTCCATTGTCCGTTTTAAGTGAGAAAGTGAGGCTCGTCTTTCGTGTGGTATCCAACCCACACACCACCTAGTCTATCGGTAATAGTCGTCGTCTTTACCACTAAACTAAAAAAAGGAAAAAGTGTTACGTCAACGAAGAGATGGAACCCAGTCCCTGATACGATCTAGGAATCCTCTCTTTTGTTTTTTAGTAGGACGGAAGTTCCGTAAATGTCAGATGACCTCCTCTTTTACTGTGTAGTTATCAAGGTATTATTATTTGTTTGAATTATTAAATCTTTTTGTGAAACGAAGTTCTGGATAGTAACCATGAATTCTATATGATAAAGTTACTTAGAAAGGTGAAGTTTACTTGTGACTTAACGGTGATTTTATTTACGATTTCTCCCCTTCGTACCAAAACTATCCTCCGAAATTTGTTAGACTCCAGATTCTTTCGTAGTTTACTCGTCCCTGTAAACCCATTTCCAAATTATTGGTTGAGAGATCCCCTTTTTGACACTTCATATTATAAACAAGTAATGATACCGTTATTTGTGGGGATAACATGCAATAAAATTCGATGACTACGCTACAGTGACTTCCCCTTAACCTTTGTTTGCACACGTTAGTCGGGAGGAAGGACAAGTGCTCGTCCACGTCAGATCGAGTGAGTATAGTGACGTTACTCGATTCCAGACGGGTCTCTACTGTCCGTCGTTCCACTTCCCCAGAGTAGGACGGTGGGAGAGGGAAACAGTCACTCGTGTCTGTAGTAAGGAGACTGAGTCCCAGAATCTGTGTCGACCCTCATAGACATCTCAGGGATCCGCATAGGTCGGTCCGTATTTACGTGTGGATCTCAGATGGACGTTTTACTTATCTACGGAAAGAATACGTTCATCCCGACGGTCCACCGTGATCACCACTTCCTAGACGGACGGTCACGTCCTCTACGTTCTGTATACCCAAACTAGGGACCCAGTCCTTTTATGGGACCTCTTCCCGTACCTTTGGGTGAAGTCATAAGAACGGATCTTTTAAGGTACCTATCTCCTAGGACCACCCGATGTCAGGTACCCCAGTGTTTCTCACCCTATACTGATGGGTGTGTATGTGTAGTTATGATATATACTTATTTGACGTTTAAAAGTATTCGTTAATGTATTATAATAGTAATTATTTCATTGTTACGTAAGTTCTGTGATTATTCACGTAATATCGGAGACATGAATCTCAAAAGATAGGTGTTCCTTTACGTTAAATGGATTAGATCTTTTATTCTGTAATTGTGATGTAGAGTTTTTGCTCATTTTCAAAAAAGTCAGGACTTTCCCTCTATTCCTGTAACTTGTCCTCCTAGGATAAATGTTCACTGACTTCTTAGATAAGTAAGGTCATTAAATACGGTCTGTCGAGGTCGAATTCCTAAACCAAATTTCTTGTTGTCCCCTCTTTTAGGACAAACGTTTACTTTCTAAACGTTGCGTTCCAGAGACAACACTGACATTCGATTTATTACGAAGTGAATGAGTAAAAATTTTCAAATATTAAACAAAAAGAATTGTAAACTCTAAATGAAGACGTACACTGACGTTCTTTATTTCAGTTTCTCACCTTATATAAGTTTACCGACTCTATGCTTAACTAAAGACGTAAGCTAAAAACGTATTACAAATCGTTTGGATCTGTTCAGTTCGAATCAAATGTACCTTGAGAATTTCCTGAGACGAATATGTTAAAACAGGAGAAGTACATGGCACCCAGTGAAGAGAGAAATTCGGGTAGAGAAAAATTGAATCTTGCAATATTTTTACTACCCTCCAAAGAGACTCTTACTAACTCGGGTGTCTGACCTTTCTTTTAAAATATATCAAAGGTAAAGTATGATAATTTTTACCGAGGACAGTTGTACCTACAGGAAGTCATCCACTGACCTATTTATTCGACACCATGTTGGTCTGTTACCTTATAATGAGTCGCGATTTTTCTTCAGTCGATCGTTCGGTACTTTTCTGTTTATCCTTTACATTTACACAATTATACCTTAGATCTTTTTACCATCTCTACCTGGATAAACGTCCCGTCCTTATCTCTACACCTGCGTCACTTACTTGTACACCTGCACCCCACCCCCATCCTACTTAGCCCTCCAATTCTGACAACACACACGCTACAGTACACATTTTGTCTATCGACCGCCCTTGTATGACATATTTCGTCCCTCGAGTCGACCCACGAAGCACCACTGGATCTACCTACTCTACCCCAAATCCCCACCCGTCTGGAGGGACAAGTTCTCCATTCCCTATATACATATACATATGGACTAAGTGAAGTAACATGTCGTCTTTGATTGTGTTGTAACATTTCGTTAGTGTGAGGTTAAATTTTTCGTATATGATTTACTTTGTTCGTCAGACTCTCTAGATGTCTGACATACTAAGGTTGAGATACCGTGAGACCTTTTCCGTTTTGATACCTCTGTTATCTTTAAAGTCACCAACGGGTCTCACCGTCTTTCGTCTCGACTTATCCGTCTCATGTCTCTTATGATCCTGTCACTTTTATGTGACATACTATAATATTTCTACCTATACCCGGGAATATGTGAACAGATTTGAGTAACCGACATATTCTGGTTCTTATTCGGAAATCTTTCTGACACTTGAGACCCACTAATACTACACAGTCAAACAGGAACCAATTTATATGTATATATGTGTGTGGTGAGACCACTAATTGCAACTATTACACACTCTGACATACACACCTCGTCCCGTATATATCTGTGGTGGAATATACTGTGGTGGGAATACCGTCTTTCACTTCTTCTTACTTTTTCGGAGAACTACTTTCACTTTCTCCTCTCACTTTTAAACCGAATTTCGAGTTGTAAATTTTTTGATTCTAGTACCGTAGGCCAGGGTAGTGAAGGACCGTTTATCTACTCTTTTGTCACCGACTGAAATAAAACCCCCCGAGGTTTTAGTTACGTATACCACTGACGTCGGTACTTTAATTTTCTGCGAATGAGGAACCTTCCTTTCAATACTGGTTGGATCTGGTGTATAAGTTTTCGTCTCTGTAATGAAACAGTGTTTTCCAGGAAGATCAGTTCCGATACCAAAAGGGTCACCAGTACATACCTACACTCTCAACCTGACACTTCTTTCGACTTGTTGTTTCTTGACTACGAAAACTTGACACCACAACCTCTTCTGAGAACTCTCAGGGAACCTGACGTCCCTCTAGGTTGGTCAGGTAGGATTTTCTCTGGTCAGGACCCACAAGTAACCTTCCTGACTACGACTCCGACTTTGAGGTTATGAAACCGGTGTAGTACTCTTCTCAACTGAGTAACCTTTTCTGGCACTACGACTCTCCCTAACTCCCGTCCTCCTCTTTTCCTACTGTCTCCTACTCTACCGACCTACCGTGGTGGCTGAACTACCTGCACTCAAACCCACTTGAGGTCCTCAACCACTACCTGTCCCTCCGGACTGCACGACGCCAAGTACCCCAGTGTTTCTCAGTCTGTGCTGACTCGTTGACTTGACTTGTCTTCTCCTTTCTCGGTTTCAAGAGTAAAACAAGATAGTAAACAAAGCATTATACCAAAGACCTAGGATATAAGGAGTCAGTGTAGAAGAGTTTGTTCTACACAAACTCTAGGACATAAGGAGTCAGTGTAGAAGAGTTTTAGAATATGGTAGTGCGTGGGTGTTTAAGTAATTATATTACTGAATCGTATTTTTGTATGTTTGTGTGGGAGTCGGTGTGTAGTAAATAGTAGACGTTACAGTCGAAAGTAAAAGAGAATTTAAGATCTCAGATCGGATATAAAAAGTCTGTGGTCAGTACTGGACGATTACACGTTGTTGCACGTTAAACCTTTTGTGACAAGGTCTCGTTCGGATAGAATGGGCACATGGAGAATTGTGTATCTAAGTCCTTGATTTGGTTTCTAAGGCAGTCTGACATAGGGAGTAGTGTCGAGTCACTGAGAGTGTACTAGGTCGTAGTTGTCCTTTTAAGATTTCGTAAAGTCCAAGGATTGGATGGTATTCGGTCGTCCTGTCCTCTGTTCCACCGAGGGGTTCACCGTCCTTTGGTCGTGTAGACTCTAGTTCGGGTGTAAACGAATAAAAGAAAAAAAATTTTATATCTAAATAAATGAAATTAACCTCCGATTAATGAAATGTTATAACGTAACCAAGACGGTATGTAACTGTACTTCGGTGGTATCTACATGTACACATGTGAAAGATCCGAGTCAGGAGAGTAAACATTTCATCTGTTGACAACAGGGTTGGAATCCTTTATCAGTGTCTATTTTATTCCCTTATATCTGTCACGGAAAACGTGTTGGGATGCACACACACAGCCTCGTCCGTTACCGCGGGGTGAGGTCACGAGAACGGACCTTTTAGGGTACCTGCCTCCTCGGACCACCCGACGTCAGGTACCCCAGTTATTCTCAGCCTGTGCTGACTCGTTGAAGTGAAAGTGAAAAGTGAAAGTACGTGACCTCTTCCTGTGCTGTTGGGTGAGGTCACAAGAACGGACCTCTTAGGGTCCCTGCCCCTCGGACCACCCGACGGCAGATACCCCAGTGTGTCTCAGCCTGTGCTGACTTCGCTGAGTCGTCGTCGTCTTCGTCGTCGTCGTCGTCGTCGTCGTCGTCGTCGTCGTCGTCGTCGTCCACACACACACACACACACCGAAAACTATTTACGTTCGTAAGAATAAGTGAATGAGATAATTTATTGACTCGGACAAATTTTTATATTCACTTTCACTCGAGATAAAAAACGAGGAAGTGTTTCAAAGGTTATGTAAAAGGAAGGACTGACTTTATTTCCTTTTGTTTTGAAGCTCCCCTACGACTTCATTCCTATTTTACTGTATCGTGAGGTTTTACAAAGTGTACCTTACTTTTTGGTTTCATTTGCATTGTCTGAGTATCTTTGATATCTTAGATGTACTCAGAAATAACACGGGTATTAAGATTTAATAATAATGATAACGTGATGAGTAAAAAGATGAAGGACATAAAAACTTTAAAAAGTATTGCTTTTCAAAAAGAGTTAATAGGTTGTTATTTTATTATTTCAGAACTGGTACAGTACCAATGTATTCATCTGTTGTATATTCACTTTGATCAAAGTTCTCTTAGGTCCTTCAAGTATCTTCTCAACCTTCTTCCGAAACACGTGTTTCAAGTGTCGTTCTTGTTTGTAATTTTTATTCAGTGTGTCATTTAGTTCAAAAATTTTAGACAAAGTAATAAGTCAAACATTAAATAACTCTTTCGTGGATTCTATTTCGTAGACTAAAAATCCGTACAATATGTCGTACTACATTTTACACTGAGACTTCTTAGGGGTGAAACACCTTTACTGAAACGAACCTTTACGTACTCCAGGACCTATACTTCCATATAAACGTCTTTAGCGACGAAACTAGACTTGAGAATATTCTTCAAAGTCAAAGAACTTTTGTACCGAAGAACCTTGGTGTCCTAGTTAGGTCACCAGCTAGTTTACTAGAGACATGACACAGGATGTCTCGAGGTTCCTTAGACATTCCTCTGTATAAGTACATTGTTCGTAAATTATTCATGGATGGTACACGGTCTGGGACTAACCTTGAACACTTGTTTTGTCTGTAATAAGGGATTGGTTCAAAGGGACACGGGATTAATAATTGACAGACGACATTCTAAAACGACAGACTCAGTCTCCGGGTGACATACTAAAGAAAATGTCTTTTCCGAAACCATTTGTATTTGGTTGTAATAAAAAATTTTTGACCGAATAAGTTTGGGAATGAAATTCTAACTTTTTAAAACCGTGTTTGTCTCTTTGGTCTAACGGGTTCCAACGTTTTTCGATCGGGTCTCGGTCCTGATTTGAGTTACTACGACCAAGAGTTCACTACCGGAACGAGTGAAGGGGACATAAAGAGACGAGGGAGAAAGAAACCGGCTTACCGGATTATCTTTGAGTGTCTGAACCTCACTCTTCAAACCTCGCGCTCAAGGTCTATTTTCTTAATGTAAAAGGACCGTTACCCAAAGGAGTAAGTACTGTACTCCTAGATACACCAAACCTTTGACTTAGGTAGTTTCATAAAACATGTGTTGGACATTTGACACTTTACGATATGTTTACAACTGTTATTGTCAGACTCTGGATTTGAAAAATGACTATAGGGTGTTTCTTTTTATTGACTTCTTACCTCATAATCTTCGTTTTACTTTCCTTATATTCTGTATAGTTAACCAGTTCAATATCAACTTCGATATGTATGTGTGCGTGTATATATATGTGTGTGTGTATATATATACATATATACTGTACTTTTCACTTTCACAATTATCGAGTCATTGACAGACTTAAAAACACTTAAGTACCTGATATCGGATGGTCCGAGAAGACAGGTACCCTAAGAGATCCGTTCTTATGACCTCACCCAAGGGTAAAGGAAGAGGGCCCCTAGAAGGACTAGGTCCTTAGCTTGGACCCAGAGGCCGTAACGTCCGTCTAAGTAATGGTAGACTCGGTGGTCCATATACTGTATGTACTCTATACATACTCTATTTACACTATATATACTCTATATAGAGAGAACTTAACACAGGACAGGAACGATAAATGACTGAAGTCAGCTTTCTTCGGGGAATACGACATCTACTCCGAACTTCAGATCTCTCAGTCTATCTGAG
Organism: Capra ibex; assembly: GCA_006410555.1. Taxonomy (NCBI): domain Eukaryota; kingdom Metazoa; phylum Chordata; class Mammalia; order Artiodactyla; family Bovidae; genus Capra; species Capra ibex. The sequence continues at coordinate 92,262,894 of SJYO01041852.1, forward strand.
ATCTGAGATCTATCCAAATTGAGAGAGTCAAGTCAAGTCAAATCAACGAGTCAACACAGACTGAGAAACGTTGGGGTACTTAGCGTCGTGCGGTCCGTAGAGACACGTAGTGGTTGAGGGTCTCAAGTGAGTCTGAGTGCAGGTAACTCAGGCACTACGGTAGGTCGGTAGAGTATGAGACACAAGGGAAGAGGAGGACGGGGGTTAGGGAGGGTCGTAGTCTCAGAAAAGGTTACTCAGTTGAGAAGAGTACTACACCGGTTTCATGAGTTCAAAGTCGAAATCCTAGTAAGGAAGGTTTCTTTAGGGTCCCGACTAGAGGAAACTTACCTGACTAACCTAGAGGAACGTCAGGTTCCCTAAGAGTTCTCAGAAGAGGTTGTGGTGTCAAGTTTTCGTAGTTAAGAAACCACGAGTCGGAAGAAGTGTCAGGTTGAGAGTGTAGGTATGTACTGGTGACCTTTTTGGTATCGGAACTGATCTGTCTTGAAACAACCGTTTCATTACAGAGACGAAAACTTATACGATAGATCCAACCAGTATTGAAAAGAAGGTTCCTCATTCGCAGAAAATTAAAGTACCGACGTTAGTGGTAGACGTCACTAAAACCTCGGGGTTTTTTATTTCAGACTGTGACAAAGGTGACAAAAGGGTAGATAAAGGGTACTTCACTACCCTGGTCTACGGTACTAGAAGTAAAAGACTTACAACTCGAAATTCGGTGAAAAAGTGAGAGGTGAAAGTGAAAGTAGTTCTCCGAAAAATCAAGGAGAAGTGAAAGATGGTATTCCCACCACAGTAGACGTATAGACTCCAATAACTATAAAGAGGGTCGTTAGAACTAAGGTCGAACACGAAGAAGATCGGGTAGCAAAGAGTACTACGTGAGACGTATATTCAATTTATTCGTCCCACTGTTATATGTCGGAACTGCATGAGGAAAAGGATAAACCTTGGTCAGACAACAAGGTACAGGTCAAAATTGATAACGAAGGACTGGACGTATGTCTAAAGAGTTCTCCGTCCAGTCCACCAGACCATAAAGGTAGAGAAAGTCTTAAAAGGTGCCAAATAACACTAGGTGTGTAAGTTTCCGAAACCGTATCAGTTATTTCGTCTTTATCTACAAAAAGACCTTGAGAGAACGAAAAAACTACTAGGTCGCCTAGTAGTGTTAAACTAGAGACCAAGGAGACGGAAAAGATTTTGGTCGAACTTGTAGTCCCTCAAGTGCCAAGTGTATAACGACTTCGGACCGAACCTCTTAAAACTCGTAATGAAATGATCGTACACTCTACTCACGTTGACGCGCCATCAAAATCGTAAGAACCCGTAACGGAAAGAAACCCTAACCTTACTTTTGACTGGAAAAGGTCAGGACACCGGTGACGACTCAAAAGGTTTAAACGACCGTATAACTCACGTTGTGAAAGTGTCGTAGTAGAAAGTCCTAAATTTTATCGAGGTGACCTTAAGGTAGTGGAGGTGATCGAAACAAGTAACACTACGAAAGATTCCGGGTGAACTGAAGTGTAGGGTCCTACAGACCGAGATCCACTCACTAGTGTGGTAGCACACAAGATAATAAGGTTGACCTTTTGACTCTACTTTTTTGTCTCGGATACTGTGGGTCAACGAAAAACTCTACCACGAAAATTTTTAAAATCACACTACAGACTTTGTATACAAGTTATTACTAGTAGTAGGAATTTAAATTTTATCATTGTCATTTAAAGGTGGTGTATCTTATGAGTAATACTAATCTACTTGATTCCAATTGACGTGTGGGTTATTCACTGACTACATACATCTCTGACTGTTGTATAAGAAGGGAAAGGAAAAAGGACGATACATTTTGGTTTACATTTTGGATAGGAATGACTCCTTAACGTTTTCCGGTACAACATTCAAATAAAAAGATTCAGACACCGAGGTTTATAAATCGTATACGGCGTCATAAGAAATCTAGATAATTTCTTATATGCTCGACGTGGGGACCGGGGTGGAGGAGACCTACCCTTCGGGTCTTTATACTATAAATTATTTATTAGTTCTCCCGTCCTCCTCTTCCCCTACTGTCTCCTACTCTACCAACCTACCGTAGTGGTTGAGTCACCTGCACCGAAACCCATCTGAGACCGTCAACCACTACCTGTCCCTCCGGACCGTACGACGCCAAGTACCCCAGCGTTTCCCAGTCTGTGTTGACTTACTGACTTGACTTGACTTGACTTGACTTATTATTTTTATCATAATTAATACTCGTTTGTGAAAGTCTCACCGGATTGAGGAACATTATGTTTCACGTCAGGAACTAAGTTTACGTTGTCGTACTGGACCCCTAAACGATCTTTGTCTTAGAACTGGGGTAAGGACTGGATGAATTAGGTGTAGTGTCTAATAGTCCTAGGGGTACACTAACGACCCATACAGGGTCATTTCTACACAACCAGATTCAAGACAAAGACTCTTAAATCGTTGACTACCTGGACCTGGAGTCAACGCAGAAGAGGAGATTCTTTTATAGAAGTGAAATAAAGTACTATTTATAGTCAAAATGTTTCTGGTTATCTGTTTTTCACCGTAACGTTCTGTAGAACAGTGAGGTCAGAAGAGTCCATTGTGATCACCGTTTCTTGGGTGGACAGTTATGTCCTCTGTACTCTGTACCCAAGCTAGGAACCCAGTCATTCTAGGGGACCTCCTCCTTTACCGTTGGGTAAGGTTATAAGATCGAACCTCTTAGGGTACCTTTCTCCTCGGACTGGTACTCCAGTGTTTCTCAGTCTGTACTGACTCCGTTGAATCGTACGTACGGGTTGTAAAGATTACTTAAGAGAGTCTCTAAAACAGGTTGTATGACAATCCCAACCGTCTATATGTTATGATACGTATTTTATCTATTTATTACTCGTGTCTGACATATCGTGTCCCATGTGATGAGTTACGAGAGACCACTGTATTTACTCTTCTTTTAGGTTCCCTCTCCCCTATATACATATACATACCGACTAAGTGAAACAACACGTTTTCTTTGTGTTGTAACATTTCATTAACGACAATAACGACAAGTTAGTGATTCAACACAGACTGAGAAACACTGGGGTACCTGACGTCGTACGGTCCGAAGGGACAGTAAGTGATAAAGGACCTCAAACGAGTTCGAGTACAAGTAACTCAGTCACTACGGTAGTTTGTTATAATAGGAGTCAGTGGGGGAAGAGGAGGATGGGAGTTAGAAAGGGTCGGAGTTCCAGGAATGGTTACTCAGCCGAGAAACATATTCCACCGGTTTCATAACCTCGAAGTCGAAGTCGTAATCAGGAAAGTTGCTTATAAGTTCCAACTAAAGGAAATCCTAGAGGAACGTCAGGTTCTCTGAGAGTTCACAGAAGAGGTTGTGGTGTTAATTTTTTGTAGTTTGAAAACCACGAAACGGAAGAAATACCAGGTTGAGAGTATAGATATGTACTCATGATCTTTTTTATATCGAAATTGATATACCTAGAAACAACCGTTTCACTACAGAGACGAAAAATTATGTGTTAGATACAACCGGGATCGAAAGGAAGGTTTCTCGTTCGTTTAAAATCAAAGTACTGACGTCAGTGGTAGACGTCACTAAAACCTCGGGTACTTTTATTTTAGACAGGGACAAGGTGAAAAATGGGTGGATAAACGGTACTTCACTATCCTGGACTACGGAACTAGAATCAAAAAACTTACAACTGAAAATTCGGTCGAAAAAGTGAGAAGAGAAAGTGGGAATTTAGAGGATTTAGATAGTCCAACAGTAAATATCCGAGTTCTAAACGTAGATTCATGTCCACCACTTTCGTTTCGTGAATCGGAGTAACTTAGTAAACACCATTCTTACAGTATTTTTACAAGTGGAAGGGAAATGGTAAGTAGTGGGTAACAGTGTTGTTGAATTGAGACGGTGACATCGTACTCACGTCGGAATCCGTTATACTTTTACTTACCCGTATCAACGCGACGTTATTTTGAAATAAATGTCATGTTCGTAAAGTTTATCGTAAAGTTTTTATTCTTTTTCGTTAATGTCGTTCGAGTTCAGTAATTACACTCTCCACGTAGGTTCCCTTCCTTTCCAGTCGACCAGTCTTTAATAATTCGTTCTTCCTATCGACACACTGTTGTCAAGGTTCCTCATAATCTCCGGTCTAGTCTGTCCTTGTGATTCGTTCTTAAATCAAGATTCAGACACACGAAGGCTACCTAATTTACGCGTCACTACTTTTCTCTCTTTAGTTCGTCTAATGACTCATGAATTATTTGTTTCAGTGGGTGGGTATCACCCTCTGACCCTTTCACACCTCTTCTATTGAGTTTTTAAGATAAAAAACGGTCGTGTACTAAATGTTTTCGACTTTGCTGTCACTAGGTAAACAAGTCAGAAGTTGAGACCAAGAGCATTAAGAGTATTAAGACTTAGTAGTAAACCGTAGGAACTCCTTCCCATCTGAAGTCACATAAGTCTTCGTCCAACTTTACGATTGAGAGTGTGACGGATTGACGTACTTAGTCATTTAGGGAAGAAAGACTAATGGAAACTCGGAAACAAAAGAGTAGACCCTTTATTCAATTAATGATAAGTAGAATGTTTCAACAAAACTTCTTTTCAAGAATTACTACCTAGACTGTATTCATCTAAGAGGTATTTACAACAAAGGTAAGGAAGAGCACATACTTAAGTAAGTTATTTATAAATAACATAAAACACGGTTCATACACAGTCCGGGACAAGGTTCGTGACTCTATCTCTACACTCACTCTGACTATTAAGAGTCGGGAGTACTTGGCGTGTACTTAAGAATAACCGTACACCTAAAAGTATATTTATGTTTAGTCAATAAAAGTTGGTCTTTACTAAAACAGGGATTCTTCTGTCACACGCTATCGTGTTAACAACAGTACGGTCCCCATCTTCAATACTCATAGATGACCCGTCTCCAATCCCTACAACGATTATAAGAATGTTATGCATTCTGCCGGAGTGGGTGGTGTTTCTTAGTAAGTCGGGTTTTACGGTTATCGTACAACTCTTTGACACTAAACCCCTACGTATAATCATCTAATCATCCAACTTTTTTTTTTTTTTCGACACTTCTCATGTCTTTCCTTTCATTATCTTACAAAATTTCCGGATTAACTTCTCAACTTGAACTCATTTTAATTTCTAAACAGGACCATTAAATACTCTGTCATTAAAGGGTTTACCTTCCTAGTCTTGAATGTCGACTGGTGACCGTATTTAAATTCTTTGGATTGAGGTCGGCATTTACACTTAAGTGTCAGTTATCCAAATGAAATTAGAAGTTCCGAAAGGCGTGTAAGAATAAAGTAGGATAACACTTGAGATGACTCTTTCTGTCGACCCCTTCAACTTATTTGAAACCTGGTTTAGAACTTAAATATTGAGTAACACATTATGACTTTTTAGAGTTATCGTATGAGTACTAAAGGAATAGATGTTTTATCCCAGTTATTATCTTTTATGTATTTTGTCTCTAGAAAACTTTCGTTTTACTTAGTCAGGTAAATTTTATAGATACAGTCACATATTACTTAGTCAAGTCAAGTCGGCAAGTCAGCCCAAACTGAGAAACCTGGGGTACCTGACGTCATACGGTCCGGAGGGACAGGTAGTGGTTGAGGACCTCGAATGAGTTTGAGTACAGGTAACTCAGCCACTACGGTAGGTTGGTAGAGTAGGAGACAACAGGGGAAGAGGAGGACTGAAGTTAGAAAAGGTCGTAGTCCAGAAAAGCTTACTCAGTCAAGAAGCGTAGTCCACCGGTTTCATAACCTCAAAGTCGAAGTCGTAATCAAGAAGGTTGCTTATGACTCCTGACTACTACTTACCGTCCTTAAATTATTTGTTGATAGGAGGGGGACGAGTTAACAGCACCCTTACTCTTTCCCTATTAGGTTACAGAAGACGGACAAAGACAGAGACCATTGATAGTGATTATTCGGGCACCGATTTTGAAAGTCTGAGAAAAAAAAAAAAAAACGAAAAGAAACAGAAAGGGAGAGGATGTCGTAATAGGACTACTGAGTCCCCCTCGTACAAGAGAGTTTCAGTATGTCTAAGTCACAAAAATCATCTTCACCTACTCAAAATATATATTTCAAATCCTCGTTTGGTTCCCTCGACAGGTCGTCCAATCTTTTAGTCCTGGGCTTCTTCACTTGAGAGAACAACCTTAATCTCTAGTGGACAGAATATCGTTATCGTATCTCCTTCTCTAGGAGTTTCCTCTCGTTTCTCTACCTTGGAATCCCTTCTGACTACATTTCCTCTTTTCAGGAGTTCAACCGTCCTACCGGGTCTCCTTCATTAAAGTGTTTTTAGACTTCTCACCTCCATCAGTCGTTTTAGTCTGTACGACCTCCTTTTACTCTTGTCTTGTTTGAACCATTAACATTTCCGTATCAGTCGGGTGGTTAAGTCCCATTAATACACTTTACTTAAGTCTAGTGTTCTCCTAGGTGACCTTATATTACTGTAACTCCATCAAATACATGTCCTATAAAAGTTCCACGAGAATCGTTTTCACTTATTTCTCCACCCTATCCAAGAAATTTTTCTCTATACGTACCACTAGATCATATCTTTATTTTAATAACTAAATCCGTTTATCCCCTCCTCCTGGTTACCTTCTTTTCAATACACTTACGTGTCTTATCGATGTTTCTTGTCGTTTTTATTGAGAAGGGTATAGAGTGGTTAAAAAGGTCACTCCGTCCTTCCCTCAGTCACCACTCACTCACCCATCTCAAACCCACTGTAACCTTTTCCCAACGTCGACAACGAAACCCTAATACAGTCTAGGGAAACCTCCTTCGGTTCGCGAAGATCCGACACCCTTCAAGGTTTGACTATAATTTACCTTAGTTGAGCTTCACCTGAGTTGGTAGTGTGAACACAACAAATAAAGTAGTTGTCGCCGACCGTACCTTGTACATAAGAAAAACAGTCAATGAGTAGTTTATACATGTAGATAGTACATCTCGACACTCTGTAACCTCTTTGACAATACTCGTCTTATGCTGAAACCGAAAATTTCTGGAGGTAGGTCACCCATTTTCATAATAAGTAATGAAGTTAACAAAATCTCTAGTAAACCAAGGTTCCCTTTATTTTAGTGACTTTACTTAAATTCGAATCGTCCCTTAAATGATATTCCTGTATCCATATAGAGTATCTACGTTTACCGTCCTTAGTGTCTGTCCTTTTGTGGTTCTTTTCCTTATTGTTTGCAGATGGAAGAGTGAAGGTTAAAAATAACACACGAGAGTAGAGAGTATAACAACACAGAAGAAATAGACGTCAGACCGAAAGAGATGAGGGAACGTAGAAGAACAGCTATGAAATCGTTGAAGTGAATTCTTACTTTATGAATCCTTATATAGATGGATTTCTTTGATTTCTGGATATATATCTTTTGATATTTTGTGACTACTTTCTTTAGTTTCTCCTGTGATTATCTACCTCTTTATATGGTACAAGTACCTAGCCTTCTTAGTTATATCACTTTTACTCATATGATGGGTTTCGTTAAATGTTTAAGTTACGTTAGGGATAGTTCGATGGTCGGTGTAAAAAGTGTCTTGATCTTGTTTATTAAAGTTCTAAACATACCTTTATGTTTTTTGGAGCTTATCGGTTTCGTTAGAACTCTTTCTTCTTACCTTGACCTTCTTAATTGAACGGACTGAAGTCCGAGATGATGTTTCGGTGTCAGTAGTTCTGTCATACCATGACCGTGTTTCTGTCTGTATATCTAGTTACCTTGTTTTATCTTTCGGGTCTCTATTTAGGTGTGTGTATACCTGTGGAATAGAATACCTGTGGAATAGAAACTGTTTCCTCCGTTCTTATATGTTACCTCATTTCTGTTAGAGAAATTGTTCACCACGACCCTTTTGACCAGTTGGTTGATCTAGTGAAAGATTGTGGCGTGTGTTTTTATTTGAGTTTTACCTAATTTCTAGATTTACATTCTAGTCTTTGATATTTTGAGGATCTCCTCTTGTATCCGTTTTGTGAGAGTCTGTATTTAGTGTCGTCCTAGGAGATACTAGGTGGAGGGTCTTAAGACCTTTATTTTCGTTTTTATTTGTTTACCCTAGATTAATTTTAATTTTCGAAGACGTGTTGTTTCCTTTTATATTCGTTCCACTTTTCTGTCGGAAGACTTACCCTCTTTTATTATCGTTTACTTCGTTGACTGTTTGTTGATTACAGTTTTTATATGTTCGTTGACTACGTCGAGTTAAGGTCTTTTTATTTGCTGGGTTAGTTTTTTACCCGGTTTCTTGATTTATCTGTAGAGAGGTTTCTTCTGTATGCCTACCGATTGTTTGTGTACTTTTCTACGAGTTGTAGTGAGTAATAATCTCTTTACGTTTAGTTTTGGTGTTACTCCATGGTGAAGTGTGGTCAGTCTTACCGACGCTAGGTTTTTAGACGTTCGTTATTTACGACCTCTCCCACACCTCTTTTCCCTTGGGAGGATGTGACAACCACCCTTACGTTTGATCATGTCGGTGATACCTCTTGTCACACCTCTAAGGAATTTTTTAACGTTTATCTTGATGGAATACTGGGTCGTTAGGGTGACGACCCGTATGAGTGGCTCCTTTGGTCTAAACTTTCTCGGTGTACATGGGGTTACAAGTAGCGTCGTGACAAATATTATCGGTCCTGTACCTTTGTTGGATCTACAGGTAGTCGTCTACTTACCTATTCTTTCGACACCATGTATATGTGTTACCTCATAATGAGTCGGCAATTTTTCTTAAGTAAACTTAGTCAAGACTACTCTACCTACTTTGACCTCGGTTAATATGTCTCACTTCATTCGGTCTTTCTTTTTGTGGTTATGTCATATGATTGTGTATATATACCTTAAATCCTTCTACCGTTACTGCTGGGACATACGTTCTGTCCTTTTTTCTGTGTCTACACATATTGCCTGAAAACCTGAGTCTCCCTCTCCCTCTCCCACCCTACTAAACCCTCTTACCGTAAGATTGTACATATGATAGTACATTCTTAACTTAGCGGTCAGATACAGACTGCATCCCACGTCGTACGAACCCCGACCACGTACCCCTACTGGGTCTCTCTACAACACCCCTCCCTCCACCCTCCCCCCAAGTACAAACCCTTACGTACATTCTTAATTTCTACAATTTTAAAATTTTTATTTTTTGATTTTTTTTTTTTTTTTCTTAGGTTGGTTTATTTAATCATAGTAGTAGGACTATAGTTTAATATTCCTCGATTGTACTAGTCGAGTCGGGACGGTTCCCTAGTTAAGTGAGATCCAGTCTTCAGGTGGAAAGTCAGTTACTCGATATTGGTTCACAACGTCCCAATACAGTAAGGTTTGTGTTCCTATACACTAACCTCGTCTCTCACTTCTTCTTCTTCTTTTTTTTACAAAAGTTGTCTTGTCAGAGTCTCCCTTTTATAACCACTCATAAAATGGACAAGAGTGAGATTTCGTCACCCATGATTTGTTAGCGTGATACATGGTCAGTGATGTTGTACGAAATCACCCACTCCCCCGAATCGGACTCAAAGGACTTTCATCTGTGACCCCGTTTCTGAACGTACGTCTTTCAAATCAATTCTTACACTAGAGTCCCTCCTCCTTTCTTCCAAATCCTGTACTTTGTTCCTTCCCTTTCTGTTGACAAGGAGGTAGGTCTCTCTAAAAGGTTTCTCGAAGTTCTTTATAAAGAGTTCTAACAGAGGGGTCCCTTATCCACCCGTTTTTGTGAAAAATAGTCAAAGACCGAGGTAACCAGTTTTTGTCCGGTGGTCAGTAAGGAGGTGTGAAAGTCTACACACGTGTCTCGTAGGGTTAGAAGTCACAGTCTCTCAGAAGTCCTGTCCTGGGAAGATCATGTCTCCGTAAGTCACACCCAAATCCACTGTACAGTCTAATATGGACCACTTGGTCACCAACGTATTTTCTACCCCGACTCTCTTACACTTCTTCACGTGTTCCGTTAAGGTCCTGTTCTTTACGGTCCGACGTCTCCGACCGAAATAGTAGTAGACAGGACCGAGAAGTAATTGAACTAGAAAGTGAAAGTAGTCGTGAATGCACTTACTTCGCCCTACGTCTATTTATTTCCAACCTGTGTGTATGTGTGTGTGTGTGTGTGTGTGTGTGTGTGTGTGTGCCATGATCTTTGATCTTAGGTTTTCACTTCTTCTCTTTAGAAGAGACCCGAAGGTAAACGATGACACGTGTAATACACTTCTTAGTGATTTAAAGGGGTTCTTGTGACACCAAACTTATAGGTACAAAGGTTAGTTTATTTTTGTTTCATTTCAAGTCCAACACACACACACACACCATTTAACGAAGTCAGTACAGACTAAGAAGCGTTGGGACACCCGACATCGGGTGGTCCGAGGAGACAGGTACCCTATAACGTCACCCAACGGTATGGGAGTAGGTCTCCTAGAAGAGTAGTGTCCCTAGTTTGGATTCAGAGAATAATGTAGTTATGTAGAGGACATAACATCTGCCCAAGAAATGGTGATCACGGTGGACTCTTCAAGTTTCAAGTCTGATGGTTTATTATATATCTTTGTATGGGCTGATCTTAATTTTAAGTTTAAGTGGAGAGGTTAAAAAAAAGTCTACAATTAATCTGTGTCGAGGATGGAAGTTCTTCGACGTTTCTCTTTTTTTACATTGTACGATCACTGGTACTATAGAATACCCTTAGTAGACTGGTGACTATTCCTTTTTCGGTTATTGACCTGAATCTAAAGATTTACAACCCATCTATACGAATTTTTATAACTAATGTGAAACGGTAATCTATTGAAATCCTTTAGGTACCATGTTTCGTGTGTCTACTTATAATAAAACCAACGGTACATTATGTTGTAAATGATTATAAAACTATAAAAGTCGATAGCACTTAATATCTTCCTTCTCACTCTTTCTTCGGGAGTAAGTTGAACTACTCAGGACAACTAAACGACGATCCGACCTCTTTAGCGTTTCATAGGTCTGATTCTGGGACATCCGTTATTTGTATCTCTCAAAATACCCATATTTACTCCTTGAGTCAGTAAATGTCCCAATTCTAAACGAAGGATCCGTAGGAAAAAAAGTATATCTTCTAATTATAAACTTTGTACGAAACCTACAATTACTTTAGTGAAGGGGAATAGAAACCCCTATACGTTTGCTCCTGGTGACCCCAACGAGTCCTGACATTGATGACCAAAGAGTCCACCTCAATAAGGTTTCGTCGTTCCTATTACTATTTTGAGTCCCTACGATTCGACACCCATCTCGAGTGTTGACTCCAATTTCTCATACCGGAACAGTACCGAAAAAGGCACATCGGAAGAGGTCGTTATCGCCGACCGTTCTTCGTTTCGTCTGTCGTTATTTGAACTCCCACCTACTACGACCCGTTCTACAACCCTCCTGTCCAACTTCTACGATTGGACTCACAAAGACCGGTGTACGTCAAGGTTTCTATCTACCACTTTGAAAACTAGTTTGCAAAAACAGAGGTAAAGGGGGTCGGATATCAGTATGTGTGTGTGTGTGTGTGTGTGTGTGTGTATGTGTGTGTAAAATTTTTTCTTCTTAAAACTATTTACATCTTATTGTCTTACGAAACCTCTACTTTTGAGAGTCAACTGTTCGGGACTAACGAAGACTCTGTTAAGGAACTCCGACTGTCACTCTCGATGGGCAAGTCAGTCATGACTACTACTTGGTTCGAAAAGAGGGTGAAATACAAGTTTTGTTCAGAACCTTCACTCATAAATAATACGAGTATATTATCTACTCCTTCGAAGTCGAGTCCCTCTAATTTATTGAACGGACTTCAGAAGTTGACCACTTACTAATCTGTCTCTAAGTTGACAATGAGAGTGACTCTCGAATCTGGAAGGGTCGCATATGCTGACGTCAAGGGTAAGATTGAGACGGAGCGTAAGGACATGACCCCTCTAAATTTTCGTAGATAGACAAAAGAACAAAGCGGTCTGTAACCATTTTGGGTGATTGAAGTTAGTATTGTACTCTAGTCTTGACTTTTGACTGTTCAGAGACATACAGAAAGTGGATTAAAGAATAAAGGAAGGTAACGATACAAATAGAACCAGTAAGAAAAATTTGACTAAAAAAAAAAAAAAACCTAGTACTATGGTAACGGGAGTTAATAAATAAATAAATGAATAAGGTCTTTGTAAATAAAATAACTCGTGACACGGTCTACAGATCCTGTATGTTACTTTCCCAGGGACCGAAGTTCCTCGACTATCGCGTTTACTCGTCCTTTCGTTTCTTCTGTCTCCTTTTCTAGCGCCATTCATAGTGAAACTTTCAGATATGTCGTATAACACTCTCGACTTTTTAGAAACGGTTTTGGTTTATTCTATGGGTTACCCCACCTCACTTTTTCTAAAGACCCGAATCGTTTTCCTTCCTTACTAGCGAGGAGTGGACTCTACCCCTTCACCGTGTACTCTCGCCCAACACTGCCCACTCACTCCATCCCTCCTTTAACCGTACAACTCAAACTCAACGGATAATCTGAAGGTTTATCTCTACAATCTGTCTGTCCACTTATAACATAGACTCCCAACCCTGTCTCCAGGACTGGAGAGATCGTGTATTTACGACAAATTTCGGACTATAACTCACTTTAGTCATTCCTGTTTCTACATATTCCTTTCTCTTCTTTCCTATTCATGACCTGGGGTCCGTCGGGGTCTACTTCTCCAGTACTTCTGTTCTGTCACTACTTCCTTTGCCTTTTCCTTAGTGGTCTTTCCGTCCTCCTTCTGGTCGTCCGAAATCTCGGGACTCTTAGGACTTCTTTCGGATCGTCTCTTCGTTTAGCGGACCCAGTGTGCGACGACTATTTAGTCCGGTCTCCCTTTCACTCCCGACTGGTGACCTAAATCGTCAAACCTCCAGTCACCCCTGGAACGTCACTCTTTAAAGATATCTCGTCACTCCTCTTTCGGACGAATCCCACCAAAATTTCTTTTTCTCCTCTCTTTAACTTTTGTAACTCTTGTTCGTTTAAAAAGTTCTAAACGTCTTTTTCCCTTATATCTTTACCTCACTTCTGATTACCCTCTTCATCCTAGTTAACTAATTAAAATTATTTCTTTTTTGGTAGTGTTATAGTACGACTAATCTTACTGGGTCACTTCTCCTTACAAATAACTTCGACACTCAATGACTCCCTTCTTGACCATTTCGTTCCAGGAGTAATCCCCGACACATATGTCCCTGTACTGTTCCCCTCCAAAATAAAAGAAATAATTTATTTGTACCTCTTCCATAGGTCAAGTAAACCGTGGACTGTATACGATCTGTGGTGCGCTTACGTGGTCAATGAGAATCCTTGTAAAAAAAAAATTGTTGTCGAGAAAATCTGACAGGGACTCCGAGTTTTTCTAATTTGTAGAGTTCGACCACTTGTCGTCTCAGTCTCGAACTGAGGAGTGGATAGAATCAGGTTTCTGGTAAGAGAATAGAACTGTGTCCGATGTAGGAGACTTTTCCTTTTGCTTGTTCGTTTGTTCATTTTTCCTCGAAGACCGTCCACATTTTCTACCTCGTTTAATCCTTCGTCCTTTGGTTAATCCTCCGATAAAATTAGTAGTCGTACTCGTCGTCACTGGTATTCCTGGGATGAGATTCAGGTTCGTTCTCTGGATAGACTCCACCTGGAAGGACCTAGACCCTACTACTCTCTATTCCTCATGGTCCGTTTAGTCGTGTCTCCTTCCTTCCCTAGACTCTGTGGCCTGTCGAACGGGTACTTCCGTAAACCAAAGCCTACCAAAACCGGATAGGATACCCACTACTTAATCTTAATCTCTTCTCGAGGATTTCCTTTAATAACTACACACTTAAGTGCTAGAAACAAAAGAGGGTGGAAGTAACGAGGTCAATAGGAGAGAAGGTGGTAAACGAGAGTGGAGAGTGAGTGACTCCTTACCAGTCAAGAACCGTTTTTCTATTAGAACCCTTGTCTTTTCACCAATGTCTTTTTGTTACTGTCATATCACAACTTTCCCGAAAGGACCACCGCGATCACCATTTCTTGTGTGGACGGTTACGTCCTCTGCATCCTCTACCCAAACTAGGGACCCAAACCCTTCTAGGGGACCTCCTCTTTTACCGTTGTGTGAGGTCATAAGAACGGACCTCGTAGGGTACCTGTCTCCTGGGACCTCCCGATGTCCGGTACCTCAACGTTTCTTGGTCTGTGTTCACTTCTCTTAATGGTACGAACATCACACCTTTTTTCCTCGTTAGTCCTTTTATCCTGTCGTCCTTGTCCTTCCTGATCTCACCTTCTTCTTTCCCCTGTTATCTCTACCAACAAAATGTTTTCTCGACAATAACAATACTATGATAAATAACTGGTCAGTGGTATACCGTCTACACACACACACACACGAACACATACATTCTCTATCTCTCTCTCCCCCGTATCCCTCCCCTGATGGAGATGCGTTGGTCACTCCAGGTGACCTCTTCCCTTACCGTTTGGTGAAGTCAAAAGAACGGAACTCTTGGGGTACCTGTCATACTCGTCCGGTTTAATATCCTATGACTTTCTCCTTGAGAGGTTCAGTCATTCACGGACTATACGATGACCTCTAGTCACCTCTTCATTGAGGTCTTTCTTACTTCCCTACCTCGGTTTCGTTTTCGTTATGGGTTGACACCTACACTGACACTATCTTCGTTCCAGGCTACGACATTTCTCGTTATAAGGTATCCTTGGACCTTACAATCCAGGTACTTAGTTCCGTTTAACCTTCACCAGTTTGTCCTCTACCGTTCTCACTTACAGTTGAAAGATCCTGAGTCGCTTGATTTTACCTGACCTTACCCACTTAAATTGAGTCTACTGGTAATATAGATGATGACATCCGTCCTTAGGGAGTCTTCTTTACCTCATCGGTAGTACCAGTTGTTTTCTCAGGCTTTACGTCATGAACCCACGTTAGAGTTTTTACTGTCTTACTAGAGACAAGTAAAGGTTCCGTTTGGTAAGTTATAGTGTTATTAGGTTCGGGTGCGGGGTTGGTCATTGTGACTTCTTCGACTTCAACTTGACAAGATACTTCTGGATGTTCCCGAAAATCTTGGTTGTGGGTTTTTTCTACAGGAAAAAGTAGTATCCCCTGAACTTACGTTTTTATCCTTGAGTTCTTTGTGGACCTGATTGTCCGTTTAAACCGGAACCTCATACCTTACTTCGTCCCGTTTCTGATCGTCTCAAAACGGTCCTTTTACGTGACCAGTATCGTTTGTGGGAGAAGGTTGTTGTGTTCTCTTCTGAGATGTGTACCTATAGTGGTCTACCAGTTGTAGTTTTAGTCTAACTAATATAAGAAACGTCGGTTTCTACCTCTTCGAGATATGTCAGTCGTTTTTGTTCTGGTCTTCGACTGACACCGAGTCTAGTACTTGAGGAATAATGGTTTAAGTCTGAAATTAACTTCTTTCATCCCTTTTGGCGATCTGATGAGACTATACTGGATTTAGTTCAGGGAATACTAATATGTCACCTTCACTCTTTATCTAAATTCCCTGATACAGACTATCTGACTTACGGACTACTTGATAGTTACCTCCAAGTACTGTAACATATCCTCTGTCCCTAGTTCTGGTAGGGGTACCTTTTCTTTACGTTTTTTCGTTTTACCAACAGACTCCTCGGGAATGTTTATCGACACTTTTCTTCTCTTCACTTTCTTTTCCTCTTTTCCTTTCTATATTTGCAGACTTACTTACGTCTCAAGGTTTCTTATCGTTCCTCTCTATTCTTTCAGAAGGAGTCGTTAGTTACGTTTCTTTATCTCCTTTTGTTGTCTTACCCTTTCTGATCTCCAGAGAAGTTCTTTTAATCTCTATGGTTTCCTTGTAAAGTACGATTCTACCCGAGCCAGTTCCTGTCTTTACCATACCTGGATTGACTTCGTCTTCTATAATTCTTCTCCACCGTTCTTATGTGTCTTCTTGACATGTTTTTTCTAGATGTGCTGGGTCTATTAGTGTTACCACACTAGTGAGTGGATCTCGGTCTGTAGGACCTTGCACTTCAGTTCACCCGGAATCTTTCGTAGTGATGCTTGTTTCGATCACCTCCACTACCCTAAGGTCACCTCGATAAAGTTTAGGACTTTCTACTACGACACTTTCACGACGTGAGTTATACGGTCGTTTAAACCTTTTGAGTCGTCACCGGTGTCATGACCTTTTCTAGTCAAAAGTAAGGTTAGGGTTTCTTTCCGTAGGGTTCTTACGAGTTTGATAGTGTGTTAACGTGAGTAGAGTGTGCGATCATTTCATTACGAGTTTTCAGAGGTTCAGTCCGAAGTCGTTATGTACTTCACACTTGAAGGTCTACAAGTTCGACCAAAATCTTTTCCGTGTCCTTGGTCTCTAGTTTAACGGTTGACCTAGTACCTTTTTCGTTCTCTCAAGGTCTTTTTGTACTTAAAGACGAAGTAACTGATACGGTTTCGGAAACTGACACACCTAGTATTATTTGACACCTTTTAAGACTTTCTCTACCCTTATGGTCTGGTGGACTGGACGGAGAACTCTTTGGATATACGTCCAGTCCTTAGTTGTCAATCTTGACCTGTACCTTGTTGTCTGACCAAGGTTTATACTTTTCCTCATACAGTTCCGACATATAACAATGGGACGAATAAATTGAATATACGTCTCATGCAGTACTCTTTGTGACCCGACCTTCTTCGTGTTCGACCTTAGTTCTAAAGGTCCTCTTTATAGTTATTGGAGTTTATACGTCTACTATGGTGGCAATACCGTCTTTCACTTCTCCTTGATTTTTCGGAGAACTACTTTCACTTTCTCCTCTCTCTTTTTCAACCGGATTTCGAGTTGTAAGTCTTTTGATTCTAGTACCGTAGACCAGGGTAACGAAGTACCCTTTGTTTCCCCCTTTGTCACCTTTGTCACAGTCTGAAATAAAACCCCCCCGAGGTTTTAGTGACGTCTACCACTGACGTCGGTACTTTAATTTACTACGAATGAGGAACCTTCTTTTCAATACTGGTTGGATCTATCGTATAAGTTTTCGTCTCTGTAATGAAACGGTCGTTTCCAGATAGATTAGTTCCGATACCAAAAAGGAAACCAGTGCATACCTACACTCTCAACCTGACACTTCTTTCGACTCGTGGCTTCTTAACTACGAAAACTTGACACCACAACCTCTTCTGAGAACTCTCAGGGAACCTGACGTTCCTCTAGGTTGGTCAGGTAGGATTTCCTCTAGTCAGGACTTATGAGTAACCTTCCTGACTACGACTTCGACTTTGAGGTTATAAAACCGGTGAAGTACGCTTCTGAACTGAGTAACCTTTTTTGGGATTACGACCCTCTCTATCTCCCGTCCTCCTCTTCCGTAGCGGTCTCCTACTCTACCGACCTACTGTAGTGACCGAACTACCTGCTGAAACCCATTTGAGGTCCTCAACCACCACTTGTTCCTCCGGACCTCATGACGCCTAAGTACCCCAACGTCTCAGTCCGTACTGACTCACTGACTTGACTGACTGACTTAATTGACTAAGTGTTACAACACAATTCAAAGACGATATGTTGTTGTACTTAACCGATGTTCACATTGTATATAACATTGGGTCCACCGTGGACACCATTTCTCGGGGACGGTTTCGTTCTCTGCATTATCCACACCCAAACTAGGGCCCCAGTCCTTCTAGGGGACCTCTTCCCGTACCTTTCGGTGAGGTCATAACAACGGACCTCTTAGGGTACCTGTTCCTCGGAGCACCCGATCTCAGGTACCCCAGCGTTTCTCAGGTTGTCCTGACTCACTAACTGTGAAAATCTGCAAGTATGTATGTAGTGACAGAGAACTCGGAAGGAGGGTTGGGGGGTAGAGTACGAAGGTCCAGTAGTATCTCGAGACTCACTAAAGTCAACAGAATTTACTGGTTCAAGCACCCTTAAAAAATATCTTTAGTCTTCCTTGATTAGTTCTGTTGTTCCCAGACTCTCAAATTCATTAACCAGGTTATTTACCAGTCCGGGAGAATGTACATCCGTTAGACTGAACTCACCCGAACTTGATGACATCAGGGTCAGTCATTGACCCTGGGAAATTTACAAATACTCTCTGTTCTTATTTCTAACCTTAGCACGAACCCAGAAGTTTTATTAATGACGTCACATTATGGTAAGACGGTGACTAGAACCCGTGACCAACTATTCGTATAGTTCTCCTTGAGTTATTTCAACCATTTATTAGTTTCGTGTAGAGATTCTTGGGGAACCTTGTCGAAACCTGTCTTACAGAATCTCAGACCCATTTATTACAGATACGACAGACCTTGGAAGGTAAACCCTGTCGGAGTCTGGAGGAGGTTTGTCGGGGGTCTCGTCCGTTCGGGTGAAGGTGAAAGAGGTTTCACCCACCTCGAAAGGGAAGCGTCTTTCCGAAGCTAGAAAGGTGGTCGTAAAGTGTCAGGGGACACGTAAAAGAACCCGTAAAGTATCATTGGTTTCCTTGGAGGGAAGGTCTTACCAAGCACCTCGTCCCTTTTATAAACCACTGTTTTCAAAGGAATAGGACAGGAGAGACGAAGAGACTTGACCCCCGGAATAAGTCAGTCCAAAACTTATTTTAAATTTCTAGTAAGATTTTTCTAAAATATAAAGGTACTTCGTAGTCAGAGACTTCCAAACGTTTCAGACTCAGGACACGAGGAGTCGTGGTACCTGTCGGGGAATAGACGACGGACCATGACCCCTCCCCTTGTGCACATCAGGTAAATGAGTCAAAATGGGGACGACATGGAAGAAGGTGTAAAATAAGGTCAGTGTCATGAAGTAGTGGAGGAAGAGATGTATCCTACGAAGAAGAAGGGGTTTGTTAGAAGAGACGTGGAGGATACCGTATGTGTCGAGAAAACGGGAGGAACTGAACTGAACCAGTGTAAGAGTCCTCAGTGAGACGACGACGAAGGAGATCCTTCGGGAGGAACTAGTTGGAGGGCAATCCAGAACCCTGAGGGGTCTGGGGACAAGTATAAGAACGGTGTTAGACATTGTGATTGTCGTATTAGTGGGTAAAGTAACAGACTGAGGGTACCCGTTCCTATAATAAAGTGAAAGAGTAAAATAGGTCTTAGGATTGTGTAGAATCCCCAAGTATTTACTGACCTCCTTATATACTTGTTTATTTACCCCTCAAACCCCCAAGGATACAGATGTCAGAGAGACGAGAAGTCGTCTCTTAGGGTGTCTTTCTATTACGTAGAACGAGAAGAAAGACAAGAAGGTTCCGGAACGGTCTCGTTCACGTAATAACTAACTAAGGGTTATTTTCATTAGAACCAACCCCTTTAAAGTCTACAAAGACTACCATAATTGGACTCCCGAGACTCAGGATTATTGGATCTAGGTATTAGGTAAAAGTTCGAAATAGGGAGTGTCAAGGTCGGGGGTTTAGGAAATTGTATAACATGACGGATCAAAAGACTGTTCTAGATGTGAACTTATAGAGACTCCAAAACAAACACGACTATAGAGATGGATCTTGCGGAAAGGGGAGAAAACAGGTCAATCTTTTATGACAAGTCCAGGATTCAAAGTGTAATTATGGGGGTGTGGTCAGTCTGTGGATGACCTGGAGTGTGATTGATGATAGTTCCGTAAGAGATGTGAATTTAGCTACATTCACAAACTCACAACTAGGGTCACACGACACTTCAGGAACTTTTGTCTTGTTATAGAGTAACTTGACACGGAGACACAGATCTTGAATAAGACCTGGACCTTGTGACTTGCACAGTCGTCCTGTTTTAGTCTAGACTCCCCCAGTGGGTGTTACTGACGTCGAATCTAAGAAATGGAAGTTTCAGTGAAAGGTCTTTTTAACCGGTTGAGTGTGTATCTTTCGTTTACTAGTTCAAGTTCTCATTCAAACATCCCTTCTTTCTTGTTCTTTCTTGTTCTCCGAAACGTGAACATTCGGGGTCCTCCCAGCAAATAGATGGAAGGAACTAGTGACCCTGAGTCCAGAGGTCCCCGACTCACTTCCCAGACCGATGGATTCTAAGGAGCGTGAGGAAATTGAGGTCCTTTGTTCACCGAGGAGTAGAGTAGGTCTACACAGAAGGGACCCCGACGACGTCTGTCCGAACTAAACGAAGGAGAGTTAGTAGATGCCCGAGGGGTCCACTGCGATCACCACTTCTTAGGAGAACGGTCACGTCCTTTGTATACTCTACGCCCAAGAAAGGGACCCAGTCCTTCCAGGGGACCTCTTCTCGTACTGTTAGATGAGATCATAAGAACGGACCTCTTAGGGGACCTGTCTTCTTGGACCACCCGATGTCAGGTATCACAACGTTTGTCAGTCTGCGTTGACTTCACTGAATCATGTGTCCGTGTTAACAGACACTTTATGTTTGCACGAGGTGATCGTGTCGTGGTTGTAGGTAACAGACGGGGACACGTCTCCGGCTATTACAGCTAATCTACGGGTTTGAGTGATTGTCCACACAACTAACGGAGACGTTCTACTACATGGCCTCGCTGTGCGGTTCACCCTTTATCTGTTCTTTCTTGTAAGCCAGGGAGGGGAGTAGGGGTCGAGACAATAATCGAAAAGGTAAGCCAGGAACCGACGGTATTTAATTGAGAGGGGGGGTTATTTTTGTTTTAGTGTCGATACGAAATAGACAGTGTAAAGACTATAACTTTCGGGAAGAGTGATGACGTGGTGACGTCACGGTTGGGACTTCAAAAAGAGATTGAAGGAAAGGGGCTCAGGTTGGTGGGGTGAGTGTCGAGTGACCCACTCGAAGGATTCCTCCTTTTCGAGAGTCAGACAGTAAAAGGATGAGTTTTCGGAAGTCACCGTAGGGCGATAGACAAGTTAGTTCACGCATAAGAAGTCTACCCGTGAGTCTTAGAAGAGAGATATCCGGGGTATGATAGAGCACTTTAGTGGAGGAGGACGCGTAGTCGGGCGGCACTTGAAACAAGAGGAAAAGTACAGACGAAGGAGGTCGTTCGAAGACAGGTCTTACAGAAAAGGATGTTTGAGTCAGGTCACTTTTCGGGAAGGAGGTCTCGGTGAAGACGGTTTTTACGGGTACATCTCGCGGAATTAGTCTTAACAAAGAAGAAGGGGGTTTAGTGTTTCAATAGTCACATCTTAATGGTCCAGAACTCGTAAATGTCGTGTCCGGTCTGTGTCCAGTTAACGGAATAAACGTATTGAGACAAAGTAAGAATGAGAGTAAAGTGTCTACCCCTTTGACTCAGAGATTCTTTACTTCGGTGACCAGGTTTCAGTCTCTCACAATTCTCCGTCTTAGTTCATAATTTAGGTCACACTTTTCACTTTCACAATCAGAGAGTCAGTATAGGCTGAGAAACTCTGGAGTACCTGACATTGGGTGGTCCGAGGAGACAGGTACCTTAAGAGGTCTGTTCTCATAACCTTACTCATTGGTAAGGGAAGAAGTCGCGTAGAAGACTGGGTCCCTAGTTTGGGGTCGAAAGACGTGACGTCCATCAAAGAAATGGTAGACTCGGTGGTCCCTTCGGGGTAATTTCGGTCTCTCCCTCACTAAGGTCACGTATCCGAAACTAGTATGTATCATGTATCTCGAACGACCGTAGAAATCCTCTGACGGTGACTAGCTGTGCACGCACTTCTAAGTAAAGACACTGAGAGAGATTAATAGAGATTATAGATTAAGACTCTCTTGTGAGATAAAAGTGGACACATACGTAGGACAAGTCTTTGTCTTCAAGTTTTTACGTACGACAATTTTCAAAACTTCGGTAGGTTAGACAGGACCCCCCCTCGTACAGATAGGAACCTAGATGAAAAATGAACTACTCACAGAAATCTAAACAAAGTACTTTTACATCTAAATTTAGGAGGACCGTATGTTCGACCCTAGTCACTGGTAAATATAGATTCCAGATACTGACCCTCGACGTCCCCACTAAATAAATTACGAAGGTCGGACACTTTAGTTTGCCACAGTCGGATATGAGTAATCCCGTGGTAGTGAAAACCAAAGACGGGAGGTCCTAGGATGAACCCCTTTTTTTTTTTTTTTCTCTCTTTTGAAACACGAAGGAACGACGGAAGACTCCAGACTGAAGGAAGGGGTTCAGGTATCAGTGAGACTGTCCGGGACGACGAGTGTCTACCTCGACGTCTCTTCGGACGGGTTTCTATTAAAAGTAAAGTTTCGAGTTTGTACTTTTCGCGAAGGAACGACCCATTTACTTGGGACACAAAAGGACAATTCAGTTCGAAAAAACTTTCCTTCGACCTCTTTCTTTGACCGTCTCCTTAACCCCTCTCTCCTTCATATTTTATTTTGAAACTATCGAAAATACAAAAATAGTTGAAGTTATAAGGTCGATTCGAGTTGAACTAACTTACTTACTTGGTAGAAAAGGATTCTACGTAACTCTTCCCACTTATCACCTCTCCCGAAGAAATTGGTATTCCAGACCACAGACCCTGGGAACTAGATTAACTTTACAGACTAATTTGACGAATTAGGTCGTGGATCCGGTGACGTCAACAATAACGACAAATCAGTGAGTAAGCACAGACCGAGAAACACTGGGGTACCTGACGTTGTGTTATCCAAAGGGACAGGAAGTGATAGAGGATCTCAAATGAGTTTGAGTACAGGTAACTCAGCCACTATGGTAAGTTGGTAGAGTAAGAGACAGCAGGGGAAGAGAAGGACGGAAGATAGAAAGGTTCGTACTCCCAGAAAAGGTTAATTATCAAACCTAACATTAGTGACCCCTCCAAGTATTTGTAGGTAGAAGAAAGACGGTTTTTACCATGTTCAGTTTGAAGGACGTCGGGGTCAAGTTACTTCAGCATCAAAAACATCATCGAAAAGATGAAGATCTTTTAACGTTTACTCCTTTTTTTTTTTTTTGAGACCTTCAAAAAGTATCACCCGTTCCCAGTGTAAGAGGGAGGGAACTTAAGGAGTCAGAGGGAATCCAGACCCGGTAGAGAAGATGTTGTTCGTCTTTACTAAGATTACAAACTTACTAAGTATCTTGAGTCGATGAGTCAATGGACCGAGACTTGTCGTAAAAAGGAAAAAGACTCTTATAGAAGTTCAAAATTACTTCTGAGAAACATTTCAGACCTCTTTACGTCCTCTCGTCCTCACTTCATTTTTTGTTAAAAGTCTGGTCCGACGACCAGTAGGAGTCCGGGTCTTTTGTCTTTCTCCTCACTGGAAGTGATAGTGTTTACCGGAGACTCTGAGATGAGACCAAGTTCAAGATACTAAGATCCTACATGTGAAGTTTAGGAGTCTAGTTGTTGTTTGAGAAAGGTGATAGTAAACTGAGAAAAGGAACCAGAATAATTAATACTAATAAAAATTAAACACGTACGACAACGAGACGTCACAGGTTGAGAAACACTAAGACGGTCCGAGGAGACAGATACCTTAGAAGGTTCGTTCTTATAGTCTATCCCAATGGTAAAAGATGAGGTCCCCTAGAAGGGTTGGGTCCCCTAGTTTGGGTGTAGAGGACACAGAGGACGTGATCGCCCACTTAAGAAATGGTGACCCATTTGACCCTTTGACCCCGAATTATTGTCCTCTGAGATTAGTCAATTCTCGAAATCTCTTACGAGAACGAAACTTACAAGACTACGTCAGTGATAATGGATCGATGGGAAAATACCCAAGTCGACCAACTTGGGTAATAAGGTTACCGTCTATGCTCCCACGTGTATGTTTGTGTGCGCACGTGTGTACGTTCGACCGATCTCAACCTGGTAACGATTCTCAATTCCACCTCGATCCTACTTTGAGGATTGTGGTTACGTAAATTGTCCCTGGGACCCGACCTGGGGACTCTTTGCGTTATGAGGTAATCAACAGGTCGAGATAAAATGAAGGAAACTATGGATTTAGAATCAGAACTCACAATTCTTGTTAGACCTACCAACGTTTGTTCTCGTTCTCTTGTTACCATTCTGAAAGAAGGGAGGTCTTTATTTAGGTCGAGAGACGTACAGTTAAAGTATCTTTTTTGATTCTTTTACCTTCTTCTCTCAGTCTCTTTCTCTACAAAGATGAGATCCAGTCACTTGGTCAAGGGTGCTATCAGACAGAGTCATCAATCACACAAACACAATCAACGAGTCAGTCCAGACTGAGAAAGACTGGGGTACCTGACATCGGACGGTTCGAGGAGACAGACACCCTAAGGGGTCCGTTCTTATGACCTCATCCAACGGTAAAGGAAGAGGTCCCCTAGAAGGAGTGGATCACTAGTTTGGACACAGAGGACGTAACGTCCGTCTAAGAAATGATCCCTTCGTAGTTAATAGTTACTCCGGACTATATGACTTCTCCTTCTTCCTTCTGTTCATCTCCATCCCTCATGTGGAAGGAGGACCTAGTAAGTAATTTAGAAGTCCGAACCTCTCATGCCTTTTCTTACGAAGGAGGTACACGGAAGGACTGTGATGTGATACTTCTCTTACACGGAAGGACTGTGAGGTCATACTAAGGTAAGTGTGCCTTGATCAATCTAGTCACTGAACTTCTGTAGACCACTGTCATCACAGGGAGAGAAATCCCCGCACTATACTCCCCTCTACTTTCTCAGTGTCTCTTCTGCCTTTTATATAACCGACATTGACACTGTATTACAATATATCCTCTTTTATCCTTTTGACTTCCCTGTTCTTCTTATTACCTTTCTTACGTAGACTTCCGAGTCCTATGTCAAAAGTTTACCCGTCCTGTGTATGACGACCAAGTTTATAGTGTCGGAGTCTCTGTTAAACTTTATCACCTTTTTAGTATCCAAAATCTCGTTTCGTCCTGACCACCAAGACTTACACACCCTTTGTATAAGGTAAAAGGAAATAGTCGATTAGTTTTTTTTTTTCTTTTGACCTGTAATACATATTCAGTAAATCATCCTTTGAGACCTTCCACCTCTTTCTTCCTACTGACCCATCCCTGGTTTCGAAATGAGAACCCACCTCGGAGACTGGTACCAAGACTAAAGGTGAGGACGCTATTGACCTAACATAGAAGGAGGAGGATTCGTCTCGGTGTCCGCGGTCCCCCACCTCGAGACAGTAGATCCATTGTGTGTTCAATTCGTCTGGTCTTATCGGGAAATATCTGACATTCGTGATTTAAACTATAAATTTGGTGTTTTCCCTCGGACCTTCACTTAAGATTTGGGTTTGTTCAAAGGATCAGTAACACCTGATTCATAAACACATACGGTTTTCAAGTATACAACTTTGTGCTAGGGGGTCACACTACCATAATCTTCCATCCCGTTGACATTTCATTGATCCGAATCTACTCCAGTATTTCTACCTCAGGAGGACTTACCTTAATCACGCGAAACAAGTCAATACAGACTGATAAACTCTGGGGTACCTGACGTCGTGTGGTCCGAAGGGGCAAGAAATGATAGAGGGTCTCGAACAAGTTTGAGTACAGGTAATTCTTCCACTACATTATATCGGTAGAGTAGGACCCTACTCTACCAATGTACGACGAGGGAAGAGGAGATTGAGAGTTAGAAAGGGTCGTAGTCCCAGAATCTTTTCGACTTTTTCTCGAACTAAGGAAAGAAACACGAGACGGTATAACTTCAACCGTCAAACGTTGAGGTTTCTCCTGAGAACGGTCTTAGGTCGATACGACTGTAGGACTAGAGTCTGAAGGTCAGAGGTCTTGAGACTCTTTATTTAAGAACAATTAAAGTTCATTGAGTTAAATACCATAAAACCATATCTTCGGGTTCGACTAATTCTAAGATTATATTATCTTCTAACTCTATCCTTAATTCAGAATTTTATGTGTTTTACACAGATACTATCTAAGGTTTTATAAGCAATTTGGTTCTTTGTCTTTTTAAAGTTGAACTTACACTTTTCTATTAGTTATCTAGGATTATGGTTCGATTGTATCTACGACATTAAAGGCATCTTCCTAAATTCCTCTCGATATTAATTTTAACTCGATAATCTTCGTGAGGAACTTTGTTGTTTTCGTTTAAAGACGTTTCTTTATCTCACTTTACAAGGACCCTGTAGTCCGAGAGTAATTATAGTCACCTTAACTCTTTTGTACAGTCAAGACAGAGTTGGATGAGGACTCACAAGTCTTCCCATGTTTCACGTATAATACATGTCATGTTCACAGAAGGTCCATGGACTGGTGTACCGTTCCAAGAATCTCAGACGTGGTGTCACTTAAGATTCCTTGTAAGGTCAACAGAGGCCGATAAAAGACTCGAATTGAACACGGGAGGAAAGACAGTAGTCGACAAACTCCTGTCTCTAACATATAAATGGAGAGACAACAGAAGTAGTGACCGTTGTAAAGATATACGTAGGTCAAAAAGAGTTGGTATTTTATATCCCAGTTCCCACTCTTACTCACTCCTGTCCACTCAGTCCTGTTCCTGCTACCCAAATATTGTGCTTTGAATACCTCAAGTTCGCGGGATGAACCTTGACAAAACTCTAAATGGGGCTCGTTTCTATGTCGATCGTTTGTTGAAAATCATCGTCGGTCCTCTACGTCTTCTGTTTGAAGAGTAACGAGCAAGACGATATTAAGAAATACTTTTATCATAGTTTTACAAACGTGTTCTGGTTGTTAAGCCTAAAGTAGTTACACCTTCTACCACCCAATCAACCTACTCTGTGCGTTCGGGCCAAAATTTAGAACCCAAAGTAATTAAATGATCAGTACACTGAAATCTTTTCAACGAAGTTGTCAGATTGGGGTCTAAGTCATAGATAATTCACCTCGATTATAATCAAGGGTCAAGGATCCTGATTACACTCCTCATCTACTTACATTCGGTTTGTCACAATTAAGAACTAGTGTAAGTAAATCGTCGACACTTCATAGAATTCTTTACGAGACGTCTATCATTCGTCACTTTTATTTGACTTATTCATAGATCATAAGGTGGACCATATTTAGTATATGGGTCATCCTTATGTAGACCATAAAAATATAAGTCTACTGTTCTTACGTTTTGTCAATAAACCGTTCTTTCTTCTTTCATTAAACTTTCCCTGGTCGAGAAAATTTATTTCTTTTTACTATTTATTAGTAGTCTTTTCCTGTTTCCACTCCAAAAAAAAATAGACAAAATTCACTTTTAATCTTCTGGGGGTCAAAAGTCTTACTTAGATAAAGAATAGAGGACACAATCTCTTTTTCTTGAGTTGACCGTCCTAACATTAAGTCTGATGTATTAATCTACAACTTACTATTAATTAGAACCTGGGTCTTAGTCGAGGGACGGTCGTACAAAGGAAAGAGACAAGGTCAAGAGGTATCGGGTCTGAGGGAGGGTTGGAGTTTGGGTTTTGGTGATTAAAATCAAACCGAATTAATTAAAGGGGAGGTTTCAGAGTGGATAACGGAAAGAGAAACAATTCGGAGATAACTTAAAGGGGTGACTAATACAAACAAAGGACTCTCGGAGTTCCTTCCTGCTATTGACACATTAAAGAGTGGGAAACGTTGTTAGAAGTTCCTGTACCTTCTCTCGGGAAGGGGGAAAAGTAATAACGATTTTTAGGTGTGTTTTAACTGTAGTCCGTGTACATATGTCAAACATTTCCTGACGGTTCTTATTTTGGGTTTCCTTACTTATACCAAAATATTCAAGATAAAACCTACTTGTTCCGATTTGTACGAAGTAAACAAGGGTGGTAGTGGTTACTGTGGATTTAATAAGAACCAGTTCGTGAACGACTAGTTAAGAGTTCACGCAGTACATTTCCTCTGTCTTTATTGGTCTAAACCTCTGACTAACCTTTACTCACCTCTCAATGACGTCCGAAAACGAAAACACGTTCCTACTTATGACATCCGTAAGAGACTCTTCCCATTGTGACCTTCCCTCCTATTAAACTCCCCTTTTTTATATGATTACCCAAATCAAAATCTTTACAACTCAAACTCAACGGAAACCCTAAAATTAGTAGAATAGAAGTTAAAGAAAAGAAATGTCGTCTTGAGGAACTTTCTCTATAAATATACGTGACAGAAACCAATCCCAAGTGACTTCCTCTGACGGTCCTCAACCCCTCATAAACACACCTTTACTGAATAATCCTTCATAAATAGTCGGTCTAAGGGTGTCTCTCATGAAACCGAGTCAGGTGGTTTCTCGATGTCTTTACCATATTCGGTGGTTCAGTGGGTCTCACAGGTTTTACCCTCTAAAACCGTTACTTTGGGGTTGAAAATGAAATAGTAGAAGGGATAAACTTTACGAGAGGAGAATCTAAAAAACATTCCGACACATAAGTACACACGATTCAGCGAAGTCGGTGTACGTTGAGAAAAGTTGGGATACCTGACATCGGGCGGTCCGAGGAGACAGGTACCCTAAGACGTTCGTCGTTACGACCTCACTCAACGGTACGGGAGGAGGTCCCTTAGAAGGGTTGGGTTTCCAACTTGGCCGTACCACGGAGTGTCAGGTCTAGAGATGAATGTATAGTAAAAGAGTAACTGAGGGTCTGGATTCTGAAGATGGTTCCGGTGGTGGTAGTCGTGGTGGAGGTGCAGGTGGGAGCATCGGTAGTGAGAAGGGGACTGGTGACATGGGAACGGGGAGGATAACGGAGGTGACTGTGGTCGTAGTGACGGTCACGATAATGGTGGGAGTAGTGGTACGAGTGGCAGTAGCGGTGGTACGAAGACCGTAGGGGTAGCAACGGTGACTGTGTACTTAGTAGTGGTGATGACGGTCTTCTGGGGACCACGACCAGGGGGGTTAAGACGAAGTTAGAACGAGGACCGTGAAACATGATGAACAACTATCTGATATATAGTCTCTAAACAAAGTTCGACGGGTAGGGAAGTAATAATTTATGTCGGAGGAACTCTTGTCCATGAGGAAACGTCGGTATAGTGGGTACAAAAGTCGTTCGGATAGTGTATTTTTACCGTATTTTTACCTATCTTCAAACTTCAAATTTCTTAGGGGTCAATCCTTGACCTTTTTCTACTTTAGTGATACCTCCTTGTTGGACCCTCTTCACTCCTCCTTCAACTTCATTCTCGGGTCCCTCTTTAAGTTCAATGAGTCCCGTTCCTTTTGGAGAGTAGTACTACGACTTCCACACCTATCCAAACGTCTGGACTGTAGGAAGTAGAAGAGACACTCTATTCTCCATGGAATTAAAAAACAGATAAGATCAGGGTGTTTTCGAGTAATTTGTGTCAGATCCCATTAAAAATGTCAGAGATAACCGAAGTAAATTTTTAGAGAAAGATACTCGAATAGCTAATTAGGTCACACGAAGAAAGTACAAACTGTATTTTACAGAAATACAGTAAAATACACGAACTTTGACCCTTAAATCACCCTCTTACTCTAGGGTTCACCTCAGGACCCCAACGGTCACAGGACCAGATTAATCGATATCTTTCGGGAGGGTCTTCTGTCACCTTCTCTTCGTCGATTCCTTTGAAGAGCTTTCCGGAGTATGAGACTGAGACCGTAGTCATGTCTGTAAATGACAATAGTATACTTTAATTTTCTGTGAACGAGGAACCTTCCCTTCGATACTGGCTGGATCTTTCGTATAATTTTTCGTTTCTGTAGTGAAACGGTTATCCAAGCAACTCAGTTTCGGTACAAAAAAAAGGTCATCAGTACATGCCTACACTCTCAACCTGGTATTTCTTCCGACTGACGGTTTCTTAACTACGAAAACTTAACACCAAGACCTCTTCTGAGAACCCTCGGGGAGTCTGACGTTCTAGTTTGGTCAGTTAGGATTCCTTTAGTTACGACTTATAAGTAATCTTCCTGACTACGACTTCGACTTCGACGTTATAAAACCGGTGGACTACCCTTCTCGACTGAGTAATCTTTTCTGGTACTACGAACCTTTCTAACTCTCGTCCTTCTCTTCCCCGTTGTTTCCTACTCTACCAATCCACCGTAGTGGCTGAGTTACCTACACTCAAACTTGTTTGAGACCTTCTATCACTTCCTGTTCCTTCGGAAACCACGACGTCAGTCTGTACTGAATCGCTGACTTGTTTTTATTGTTATAAACTAGGGTTCTTCAATACACAATACCTCCCTTCTTAAAATCAGTAACTGGTCTTACGGATCACCGGTTCACCAGAGTCTGGTTACTAAGGAACGAAGACTCGGAGTCAAAGAAACCCAGATTTACGGACCACCCCATTCGACCGGAGGTACCGGGGAAGACCGACAACCTGGGAATATCGATATGTGTGAAAGATGTTTTCTCTTTTACCCAAGTCCCTGTACTGTATTGAACGACTCTCGGTGTGTCGAGGACTCGTCACAATCTCAAATTTCAGGTCTACACGGGTCAAGACTGTGGTCGCAGGTTGGGAAGGCCGGTACGACGGAAAGTAGGTGAGTCGGTGGTGATCCCTTACAGATGTCTGACTGTCGAGGTCCACAAGTAAAGGTCCGACTCAGACGTCAGGTCTACCTTCTACCAGGGGACCTGACCCAGAGATGTGACTACACGAGTTCTGAGAGAGAGTTCGAGGTGTCTAAGACGTAAGGTGGCTCTAAATGGACCGAGAGGTAAGGTCCGGGACCCCGGTCACGAATATACACTCACTGTCACTTTCGGCGAGTCAGTACGGACTGAGAAACGTTGGGGTACCTGGTATCCACCACCACATCATCGATTCAACACAGACTGAGAACACTGGGGTACCTGACATCGGACCGTCCGAGAAGATAAGTACCCTAAGAGGTCCGTTCTTATGACCTCACCCAACGGTAAAGGAACAGGTCCCCTAGAAGGGTTGGGTCCTTAGCTTGAGTCCAGAAGACATGACGTCCGTCTAAGAAATGGTTGATTCGATACTCCCTTCGAGTTCTTATGACCTTACTCATTGGATAGGGAAGAGGTCGTCACGAACATATGTTTGACAGTTTACTAGGTCACTGGGTCCTTCTCTTTCCGTCCCCTTCACCGTTTCCCTATTTCCTTTACTAACTTACTCGTATCGTGACTTAATCTGAACCAAAGTCCCGTGTAGACTGAAGTGAGGTTGGACGACGAAACACCCACCTACGTGTTCCGGTAAGGGGAGAGTAACAGAGTGACAAGAAGGACATTCACCTTTCTCGTAATAGTTGGAGTATTTTAATATTATACTCAATCTCCCCCTTTTACGAATGTGTATTGTTGAAGATCCACAAACTATTTATCACTAGTAAAAATAAAAGGAGACTTGATTCGTTCCCCCGCGAGTAAAATTTACCATCCTCACGTTACTCGATAAACGACAAGACTCGTCTACCTATAGAAATCTGTCTACCGTCGTGAAAAGACCCCATGTTGTAAAGAGGAACTGTGGGTCCTAGATGTCCCATGGTGTCGTGTTGGGTCCGACCACTATGACAACGGTACCACTACCTCAAGGTACGAGTCAGATCGAGACCAGTAGGACTCGTGTCTCCTACGTCCAGTTGTCGAGGAACAAACCTTACCTTTACTTCGACGAGTACTACTCCCTTCGTACCCTATTAGTTGTTGGAGTGTTCAGACTCCATACAGATTTTCACACGGAGTCACACAGATTTTCGTTGAGTGAACTGAAATCATCTCGAACCAAAGAAGGAAACATTCTGCTTTTACGATTTGTAAAGGAGTTTCACAACAACTTTTTGACTTACTCCAACACGTAAACTATAGTGGTTCCTACTATGGATAATATAGTCAAGCCGAGTCAAGTCAGTGAGTCAGCACAGGTTGAGAAACGTTGGGGTACCTGGTTCCGAGTGGTCCGGAGGGACAGGTAGTGGTTGAGGGTCTCAAATGGGTTTGAGTACAGATAACTCAGTCACTACAGTAGGTCGGTAGAGTAGAAGACAGCAAGGGAAGAGGAGGACGGGGGTTAGAAAGGGTCGTAGTCCCAGAAAAGGTTACTCAGTCGAGAAACGTACTCCACCGGTTTCATAACCTCAAAGTCGAAGTCGTAGTCAGGAACGTTACTTGTGAGTCCTGACTAGAGGAAATCTACTGGGATTAACTTACGACCAATAGAAGAAGGAGAGGACAATGAAAGTCCCTCTACTCTTTCCTTTTCTTGCTACTCTGACTTCATTGAACCTTTCTTTCTACTTCCTCTTCTCTCCTTCTCCCACTCCTTGGACTTCTCTTTCCTGTTATTGGTAAGGGGTGTCGTTTTCGTATCGGGGGTCACACGTGTGCACTTCACGACAGGAAGGTCGAGTGAACGTAAGTATCAATGGTTAGAGGTAGGATGAACAAATGGTAGGGACGTCATTGTTTAGTGTTTCCACGACCGAATTTCCTGGTGTCTAAATAAAACAAAGAAAAGACTTCCAGTCATCAGATTTTTACACAGTTGTATTGTATAAGGAGGACTCCGATATCCTCTCTTAGGTAAAGGATCCGAAAGGTCGAGAATCTCCGGGAGAAAGAAGAGACCAAACGTTGGCCGATATGGTGGGGTGGGGATTTCGGACTGAGGTTTGAGAAAGGAGACGACCGGTATAGAGGAAGAGACTGAGACTGAGAGAGTGAGGGGAAAAGGATAAAAAAAATCAAATTAAAAATAAAATATAACCTCATACTTTCACTTTCACAATCAACGAGTCAGTACAGACTGAGACACGTTGGGGTACCTGACATCGGGCGGTCCGAGGAGACAGGTACCCTAAGAGGTCCGTTCTTATGACCTCTTTCATCGGTAAGGGAAGAGGTCCCCTAGAAAGGTTGGGTCCCTAGTTTGGACACAGAGGAAGTAACGTCCGTCTAAGCAATGGTCGACTCGGTGGTCCCTCCGGAGACTAAATATTACAACACAACTGAAGTCCACATGTCGTTTCACTGAGTCAACATGTATATATATATACGTAAGAAAACAGTCTCTAAAAAGGGTACATCAAGTAATGTCTTATGACTCGACTCAAGAGATACGACATGTCATCCAAGAACAATTAATAGGTAGAATATACATCGTCACATATAAACGGTCAGGGTCAGAGGGTTAAAGAGGGTGGTGAGTGTGTGTAAAAGGGAAACCGATGGTTCTTTTTTAAACTTCAATGTACAGGACACGATACGAATCAGTGAGTCAGCACAGACTGAAACGATGGGGTACCTGACATCGGGTGGTCCGAGAAGATGGGTACCCCTAAGAGGTCCGTTCTTGTTACCTCACCCAACGGTAAGGGAGGAGGTCCCTTAGAAGAGTTGAGTCCCTAACCTGGGTCCACAGGGTGTAACGTTCGTGTAAAAAATGGTAGACTCGGTGTTCCCTTCGGGTTCTTATGACCTAACCCATCGGATACGGAAGAGGTCCCCCTTGAAGGACTTGGTCCTTAGTTTGACCCCAGAAGGTGTAACGTCCACCTAAGAAATGGTCACTTCGATTTTGGTAGTTCATTCTTCAACGTCTCGGTTGTCTCTACGGGGGTACAACTTTAAGACTCAGTCCTGAGGAAGGATTGATGTTGGTGTCACACTA
Organism: Capra ibex; assembly: GCA_006410555.1. Classification (NCBI taxonomy): domain Eukaryota; kingdom Metazoa; phylum Chordata; class Mammalia; order Artiodactyla; family Bovidae; genus Capra; species Capra ibex. The sequence continues at coordinate 92,296,540 of SJYO01041852.1, forward strand.
CGGTGGGATCTCCACGTAACGAAAAGAGAATATTTACAGGAGTCTTTGTGTAACCCAGGTGGACCTATTAGGTGTTAATAGAGAGTAGAGTTTTAGAAATTGAGTCAAAGTAGACGTTTCAGAAAAACTGATACATCCCAATATACGAATGTCCATAAGTCGTTAATCCTACATCTAAGAAAAAAAAAAAGAAAACGTTACTCTAGTAATAAAATGGATGTCGTAGGTGTGTCTGACATTCCACTCATAATAGTAACGAGGGAAAATTTCCAATTTGTTAATATCATTACTTTTATACCGAGTCTTTATAATTCTTTAAGAGGCTTCTAGTGTCTAAACATTCACTTTCTCGTTCACAAGTTTGTTGTGAGACAAACTGAGACGTCGTAAACACGAAAGACATCTTATATGACTTCTCTGAGTCAAAGGAGATTTAGGTTCTGTTGACATAAACTACTAGAAACTACCGGTGGAAGACAGACTATCAGACACTAGAAGACGAGTCCTTTTTTCTTTTTTTGTTTTCGAATCAAGGTTTAACTACTGGGCAACTACAGAGAAAAGACCGAGATTTCCCCCTTTCACTCTAGGACCTCGAGGGTATTGTCTTTTACTACGTTCTGAAATCTTTTTACGTCTTGTTCAGGCCGAGGATAGATACACTGGAACCTTATTATTTGTGTTTTAGACGAATTCTACGACTTTATTAGAGGGTAACCCGAAGAGAGGACCGTCGGGTTGGCAGTTTTAGTTACTGTTAGTGCAAACGCAAAACGATTAACTTGGTTTGTCCTCCATTGACCAGAACCCTTTAGGATATTACTTCATTAATCGATGAGGTAGTCATTTGCCTTTATTATTAGTGTCTAACAATTTCGACTTTTATTTGAAAGACTACTATCTACCCCCTGGATGTGGGGTCTTCCCAGGCTGTGGATTGTATCGAGAATCGTTTCCTCGACCTTGTCTATGGGACCAAAAGTCCGACGACCATATCCTAAGAAAGGTGTCCTGGTAGTTGAGGACGTTCAGACTTGTTCTTCTCCACCAAAGGTACATCTGACCTCGTAGTCTCTCCTTCACTATGTAACATTTACGTACTGTCGGGAATGACGACGACTCCCGGTCTACCGAATTTTTGGATCTCAGACACACGTCGACCCCTCTCAGAAACCCAGTGTACGTAGGTAAGTGAACGGTCGATTTCTCGAGTGGTCGGGTGAGTCGAGAGTTCCTGATAAATAAAGAAAATAAAAAAATTAATATTTTTATTACCTAGTGTCAATAACAAGTCAGTGAGTCAGTACAGGTTTAGAAACGCTGGGGTACCTGACGTCGTGTAGTCCGAAGGAACAGGAAGTGGTAGAGGACCTCGAACGAGTTTGAGTAGGGTGACTCAGTCACTACAGTAGGTTGGTAGAGTAGGAGACAGCAGGGGAGGAGGACGGTAGTTAGAAAGGGTCGTAGTCCCAGAAAAGGTTACTCAGTCGTGAAGTGTAGTCAATCAGTTTCATAACCTCGAAGTAGAAGTTATAGTCAGGAAGGTTACTTATAAATCCTGACTAAAGGAAATCCTACCTGACCAACCTAGAGGAACGTCAGATTCCCTGAGAGTTCTCAGAAGAGGTTGTGGTGTCAAGTTTTTGTAGTCAAGTCACGAGTCGAAAAAATTACCAGGTTGAGAGTGTAAGTATGTACTGATGACCTTTTTTGTGTCGAACTTGATATACCTGGAGACAGTCGTTTCATACCAGAGACGAAAAATTATACGACAGATCCAACCAGTGACGAAGAGAAGGTTCTTCGTTCTCAGAAAATTAAAGTACCGATGTCAGTGGTAGACGTAACTAAAACCTCGGGGGGTTTTATCAGACAGTGACAAAGGTAATAAAGGGGTAGATAAACGGTACTTCGTTACCTTGACCTACGGTACTAGAAACAAAAAGCTTACAACTCAAAATTCGGTCGAAAGAGTAAGAGGAACAAGTGGAAGTAGTTCTCCGAGAAATCAAGTATAAGTGACAGACGGTGTTCCGACCACAGCAGACGTATAGATTCCAATGACTATAAAAAGGGTCGTTAGAACTAAGGTCGAAGATGAAGTAGGTCGAACCATAAAGTGTACAAAATTAGACGTATATTCAATTTGTTCTTCCCACTGTTATATGTCGGAACAGTATGAGAAGGATTAAACCTTGGTCAGACAAAGTACAGGTCAAGATTGACAACGAAGAACAGGACGGATGTCTAAAGAGTCCACCGTCCATTCCACCAGACCATAAGAGTAGAGAACTTCTTCAAAGGTGTCAAACAACACTAGGTGTGTCAGTTTCGGAAACCGTACCAGTTACTTCGTCTTCATCTACAAAAACAGACCTTAAGAGAACGGAAAAGACACTAGGTCACCTGCATTCCTTAAACTAGAGGCTAAGGAGACGGAAAAGATTTAGGTCGAACTTGTAGACCTTCAAGAGTCAAGAGTCAAGAACATGACAACTTCGGATCGAACTTCTTACAACTCGTAATGAAACGATCGTACACTCTACTCACATTAACACACCATCAAACTTGTAAGAAACCGTGACGAAAAGAAACCCTAACCTTACTTTTGACTGGAAAAGGTCAAGACGCCGGTGACGATTCAAAAGGTTTAAACGACCGTATAACTCACGTCGTGAAGTTGTCGTAGTAGAAAATCCTTGACTTTATCAAGTTGTCCTTAAGGTAGGAGAGAGGTGATCGAAACAAACATCACTACTGAAGATTCTGGGTAAACTGAAGTGTGAGGTCCTACAGACCGAGATCCACTCACTATTGTGGAAACATCAATGGACCCAGTACTTATAGAAAAAACAGGACACATAAGAAAGGTGGAGAAGAATTATAGAAGACGAAGACAATCCAGGTATGGTAAAAAAAGGAAGTAACATAGGTAGAAATGTCCTTTACAAGGGAACCATAGAGATTAAAAGAACTTCTCTAAAGATCAGAAAAGGTAAGATAACAAAAAGAGATAAAGAAACGTAACTAGTAACTCCTAAAGAATAGAGAGGAACAATAAGAAAGCTTGAGACGTAAGTCTACCTATATAGTAATGAAAAGAGGAAACGAAAAACGAAGAGAGGAAACGATCGATAAACATTCCGAGTCTGTTGGTAAAACGGAAAAACGTAACGAAGAAGAACCCCTACCAAAACTAGTGGTGGAGGACATACTACAATACTTGGGAGTAGATATCAAGAAATTCGTGAGATAGATAGTCTAGATTAGGGAACTTATATAAACAGTGAAGGTAAAATATAAGTATTCCCTAAACTAAATACAGCATAGAGTTACCGGAACACCAAAAGGGATGAAAGAAGTTAAATTCAGACTTAAACTGTTATTCCTCAAGTACTAGACTCGGTGTCAGTCAAGTGTCAGAACAAAAACGACTGACATATCTTGAAAAGGTAGAAGCAGACGGTTCTTATATTAGTCAGTCTAAATCTATGACTGGTAGACCACTACAGGCACACATCAAAAAAGAACACAACAACCTTCTTCCACAAACGATACTGGTCACACAAGAGAACCGTTTTGAGCGAATCGTAAACGGGACGAAGTAGAACATGAGGTTCCGGTTTGAACAGACAAGGAGGTCCATAGAAAAATGAAAGATGAAACGTAAGGTAAGGGGATGTTACTTTTCCTGTAGAAAAAACTACAATCAAGATCTTCCAGAACATCCAGAAGTATTTTCGTAAGTTGAAGTCGAAGAAGGTGTAATCACTAACCCCGTATCTGAACCTAATGACACTATAACTTACCAAACGGAACCTTTACTTGTCTCTATTAAGAAAGCAAAAACTCTAACGTGGGTTCATGACGTAAACCCGCCGAAGGGAACACCGAGTCCACCATTTCTTACGTTACGTCCTCAGGACCCAAGTTAGGGACCCAACCCTGTTAAGGGACCTCTTTCCTTTCCGATGGGTGTGGTCATAAGACCGGACCTCTTAAGGTACCTGACATATCAGGTACCCCAGCACTTCTCAACCTGTGTTGACTCACTGAAAATGAGTGAGTGAGTGAGTGAGTGACGTAAAACCTGAGAAAACATCTTGGTACTCCCGATGAACCTTGTAAAAATTTCACCTTTATTTAGTAGACAGTAATTAATATGTACAATTAGTGTAAAGTAGGTGTTTATAATACCTCTTAAAGGAAAGTTGAAAAAGGAAGAGATGCAGATGAGTTGTTAAGAAACATCTTTGTGTGAGGGAGAGAAACATATTGTCATTATTGGTAGGAACACCGGGTTACCCGGAGAGATACGAGGGACGGGCCGGGGGTGGAGATTCACCTGTATTTCTTGGGTTCACTAGAAACGGACCCGGTGACACTAATCAAGTTCACACCGGTACACTTGGTTCCGGTGGGTGTCTTCTGGAGAGATCCTGAAACCAATCTCAACGACCCTTCGCCGAGGATATTCATACTCCACTACGTCTCGTAGTCTAACCGGGACCTCAGAGTAAAATAATACCTATTTTTAATGGACGGACTGTCATTCAGGTTCGACTTTGTTTGTCTCAAACCCCCTCTCTCTCTTTCCTCTCTACCTCTCTCTTCCTGTCTCCTCCCTTCCTTCTTTCCTTCCTCCCTTCCCACTTCCTCTCTTTCTTAGGACTCTGGAAGTAAAGTAAGTCTACGGAGTCGGATTTGAACACATTTTGATCGAAACGGGTCATTTAAAGGATCAAAAATACTAGGTCATTTAAGAGAAATAAATTTAGCTAAACCTACAGAGAGTGAACGTCAATTCTCTTCGACTTCCTCGTAGACCAACCGCACAAGTTCACCGTCCACGTGTTTGTACTTTGACTGATGAACTCCCACTCTCGGGGTTCGGGGTTTCGTTTCTACCTTTTAGGAACACACTTGTACCCGAAACACAGCTACACAAGACTATGTGTATGTCGAAACACGGGACGAGAAGAGTGAATCGTGTTAATGTCACTATTACTGTTATCGAAAATTACTAACGTGTAACTCTTAACATCTAAGACATAAAAGGTCTGTAAGAAAGAAAATAGTGGGTCGAGATAATCCATACACGATGATATCAGTCGTAAACGTCGAAATTTCTTCGACTTTTTGTACGAATTTACGTTTATCAATTTCTCCGAAATTTGGGACAATGAAACCAGGTCTTATTCTTAAAAAGTGTTGGCAAATACAAAAAAAGATAAAGCAGTGGGACAAGGATACCTAATGAAAAAGGAACGCAACAACAATAAATTAGTGATTCCCTTTCCTTTCCTTCCAGCGAGTCAGCACAGGCTAAGAAACGCTGGGGTACCCGACATCGGATGGTCCGAGGAGACAGGTACCCTAAAAGGTCCGTTATCATGACCTCACCCAACGGTAAAGGAAGAGGTCGCCTAGAAGGACTGGGTCCCTAACTTGGGCCCAGAGGACGTAACATCTGTCTACGAAATGGCAGACTGTGGTCCCTTCGGGATTCAGTACAGGTTGAGAAAACTTTGGGGTACTTGACATCGGGTGGTCTGAGGAGACAGGTACCTTAAAGGGTCCGTTCTTATGACTCACCTAACAGTAAAGGAAGAGGTCCTCTTAAAAGAACTGGGTCCCTGTCGTTGACACAGAAAACGCAATCGTCCTCTCAAGAAATGATGACCTGGTGATTCCTTAGGGTTACATTTGTAAAAATTATCGTCGTATACCAAGTTGACTTTTGTCCATTGATAAAAGGAAAACCCATTTCCTGCACTTACTTCTACATTGTTTACTGGACAGGTGTGTTTACTTCTGTCTTGTTCTCTAGACAGGTCCGACGACTCTGTGCCAAACTTAAAACCATCGTTTTTACAACTAGAATGACCCCTTTCGACCATTGGACAAGGAAGGTAGAGTGACCTTTACACATGGTCTAGGGAGGTGGAAGTAAGGGTCCCCGGGACTTACCTATTATTTTGAGTAACATTGTCGTCTCTCCTCGAAATGACGACCTCTTTGTCTTCCTTCGAACAGTGAGTTGTTTCCACACAAATATGGATGAGACATACTGATACCGATATTGTCACTTTATTTTAGCTTTTTCAGAACAGGAGAATTTCACAAGTAAGACGAACCCCCTCTCATGAAGTTTTTTATTTAGTTAGTTTTGTCCCAGAAGGGACTACCAGGTCACCAATTGTGAAACGTGGGGATTTGGACCCCCGTGTCCAAGATAGGGACCAACCCCTTGATCTTAGGACGTATGACGGTCCTCACGGGTCTGAGATATGGGTAATTTCCTATACAGGAGATGAGAGTTAGGACCATTGTGAACGATTGAATTTTTTTTTCTTTTTTTGAAAGGTTTTTTTAGTTTGTATATTATATTTTCTCCAACTATTCACAATTTCCCTTTGGACTACTCTTTCATCCTTTCCAACGGTAACTAGTCTTAGTAGTCCCCTTCGGAAGTAACACCTCCATTGTAACCTCGTTCCTGCACTTCCAAAGTTCCCTGATTCAGCACGTCTTTTCTCGTAAGGACCTTACACACTTTCGTTCATGTTACCGAGTCTTCGATCTCTTATAGAGCACACGACTTCCTTCTGAGTCCTCGGGTCCCACCGTCCTTCTCTCGTCTACTCCCCTTCCAAGCTCTTATATACTCCAGTCTCGTCCACCCCAGTTCTCGTCTGTAACATCTCGAGACATGCGACACGACACAACCGTGAAACCACAAGTGAAACTTGGTCTACCTTCCGGTGAACTTGTCTCGTCTTATTAGACTGGAGTTCAAATTACCGCAGGGGGACCAGGCACACACTCCTTATCTAACATTACCCGTTTGGTCTTCGTTCCCCTGGTTAATTCTCTACTTACTGTCATCGAACATGACCTCACTATTCACGTTTACACAACTCTTCACTAGGTCGGGATCTACACAACTTATGTCTCCTCTTTCCTAAACGACTACCCAAAACACACCCGACACCATCGGTTCCTCGGTACCCACGAGGTTCATGTGTTTGAAGGGGGGCCTAGTAGAGACAAACCTACCACCCTTTCAACTTCACCTGGAACAGGGACCTTCTTTCTCTACCCCCGATGTCTACCAGGTACGGTGAGGGGACGATGGAAATTACTTTATTCTCCAAAAAAACAAACAAACAAACAAAAAATTAGGTCCCTGTACCCTCTAACCTAACTGTGTATATGTGATAACTGTGATACGTATTTTGTCTATTGATTACTCTTGGATGACACATCGTACCCTTTGAGATGAATTACGAGACACCCTTCAGGTTTTCCCTTCCCCATATGTATACACATCTCGACTAAGTAAAACAACATGTCATCTTTGATTCTGTTGTAAGAGTTCGTTGATACGAGGTTGTTTTTGATTAAATTTTATTCCTTTGTTTGTTTCGTTACCATTGACCGGAAAGGTTATATCTTAACCAGTAAAATTTAGTAACATCCTAATAACTAGAAATTTTTAGACGGAAAAGAGTCTTACAAGATCCTCTCAAGATGAAAAAACGGTTAAGTAAAGATTTAGTACAAGACGGTTCATAAGAAGACAAGATACATGAAACACCATTACTTGTCACCTTATCGATTTCATAGTTCCTTAATAAAATTTTCCACAGTATTTGACGTCTTCTATTTCTTTTTCACAAATATAATTTAGAATTACAATATCACTTGATTATATATCACCCTAGAGACCCTTCTGGAATGTACGTATGTTACTAAGATTATCATCTACAGTTTCACCCCCTCTAATACTTACGACAAAAATTAAAAAGAAATTACTCGAAGACAATGAAAAAAATAATTCTTTTTTATTTTCTTTATATTATTTTCTACGTTATTATTTCCATAATTTTATTAAGATGACGTCAAATAAACCCGACAAGGATCATTAGAGAACGATAACCTACAATTCTGACTGAAATAATAAGAATCATTCATCTCTTAGTTAGACACAGACCAACCAAAATTTTAACTTTTACTTTCTCAATTTTTGATTTTTAAGACTCTTTCTTTTTTTTAAGACTTATTGTATAATCACAAAAATCGTATAAAGTATTCTGTACTTTTAATAGTCATCACGTGCACTTTTACTCTCCAATCGCAAATTAAAATTAGTTTGGAAGTAAAATCGGTTCGTCATCATTACGAGGTAAAAAAAATTGGCTCGACAGTAAGTATTAGGTATACTTTTCTCTTGTCCGTCCGCAGACACCGGAGTTCCTCTGGGGACCACGGCATGTGTCTGGGAATTAAGAATTGAGACTGTGTTGGATAGTAATAAGAAACTGGAACCTTCACATACAATTTATGTTTGTTCGTAGTCAAAGGGTCACGACTGTTACTTGCAAAGAAGGAGTAATCTCCCAAAACCACTCCCTTCTTACTACGTGGGTCTCAAGGATCAGAACTGCACACAGTATCTCAATGAATCACTTACTGTTAACAATCATGGAAGAGCCTAATGAGAACTGGAAGAGCCTAATGAGAACCGGTAGAACTGTAAGGGTGCCCAGTTAGAAGGTCGAAGGTCGACCCACCAGCGACGACGGACGACTTTGGGACCCAGAGATATCCCCTGAAGTATACACCAATCGTGTAAAGAGTACGAGAAGCACACAAGATTCCTCTAAGATTCCTCTGTTTTGTCTCAACCTTGGTCCTTTGTGAGAAGGTTACTCCGTAGCGTCAGAACAGCGGGTTCGTTGTGACAGATACCTCGACAATGTATAAATCGTATTTCGTATAACGCGTTAACAAGGCGCACGTTCCCGAAGAATAAAGTAGAGCGACCGAAGAGGACAACGTCGTATGTCCGAAGTCATCGACGTCGAGTACCCGAATCACAAACGCCGCGTGTCTGGATCAACGAGAAACCGTACGCCTAAGAAGGGCCTGGTTCCTAGTTTGACTACAGGGAACGTAACGTTCCGTCTAAAGAGTTGGTGACTAGGTGGTCCCTTCGGGTCCTTATATCAAAATTTAGAGAGTTTAAACTCCTTACGAACCTTACAAGTTCACCTCTATAAATTATTCTTCAACCAATGTACCGATCTCGAGTCCGTATATCTCCCTTTTCTTGTATATATCTACTGTCAACTTAGGGTCTAACACGGGTACTCGTTCTCTCTTCTCAGGACTCCTTAACACGAATTTCCTTGTGACTATAAATCTTCGACCACTTCCTCTTCTGACCGTTCCTCCAACCTACTCTTTCTCTTTGTCCAGAACCTCAAAATTCTCAGTTCCTTCCTCTGTTAAAGTTTCTGTTCTCTTTTCGACCAATCTTCCTTCCGTCGTCGAAATCTTTGACCTAAAAAAAAAAAATTACATAAATTTACGAAGATACTCTCCTTTGTCCTCTACGTCAAAACTAGGGACCCAGTCCTTCTAGAGAGCCTCCTCCTTTACCGTTGGGTGAGGTCATAGGAACGGACCCTTCTGGATACCTGTCTCCTCGGACCGTTCGATGTCAGGTACCTCAGCGTTTCTCAACCAGTACTGACTTCGCTGACTCGTATAACACAATACCCGAAGGGACCACCGAGTCGACCATTTCTTAGACGGACGTTACGTCCTCTGGACCCAAACTAGGGACCCAACCCTTCTAGGGGACCTCTTCCCTTGTCGATGGGTGAGGTCGTAAGACAGGACCTCTTAAGGTACCCTATCGTTTCTCATCCTGTACTGTCTCACTGAAAGTGAGTGAGTATGACACAATATTAACCAATACTACAAAGGGGTAAATGAGACCCCGAAGGGTCCACCGTGGTCACCATCTCTTGGTCGGACGGTTACGTCCTCTGTATTCTCGGAACCCAAGTCAGAGACCCAGTCCTTCTAGGGGACCTCTTGTTTTACCGTTGGATGAGGTCATAAGAGTAGACCTCCTAGGGTCTCTGTCTCCTCGGACTTCACGATGTCAGGTACCGCAGCATCTCCGTCCGTACTGATTTCACTGAATCGTACACGTGGGGTAAATAAGATAAAGGGGTCGATCTGACTTTCAAGAACTTTGTCCTTGACACCGACTACATACACCGGAAGAATTACAACTCTGTCAGGGAGACTGTGTCTCTACGAAAAATTTGCTACTTACTTACCCGTTTACCTATGCATTCTAGTCCGAAAGAGCACCGTATACATACAAAGACCTACTAGACGTAAAAATTACATTTTATTTTTCGTTCAGTATCGTTGTCACATTTGTATCAGTAAAATTATAGAAAGGTCAAGATATTTACCTCTTCTAAATCAAAGGAGACCCGTCATTGATTATCATTATTTTTCCATATCTTAACTAAAGGGTTAAGAGACTGTATCACAAATTCAAGTCATCTACTTCATGTGAGTCATCTACTTTTATCTCAGATTTATAGGTTTTTACGTAATTTGACATAAAACAATAACAATTTTACGGTTCTCACAATCATTATAACTGACAGATTACTTTTTCTTCTTTCCTTCTTTTGGTTCCTCCTTTTAAATTATTTAAGAATTCCTCCTTTACAATGACCCGAATCTTTATGTATGACGCACGTACGAGTCAGTACTGACTGAGATGTGATGGGGTTCCTGCCATCGTGAGGTCCAAGGAGACGGGTACCCTAAAAGGTCCATTCTTATGACCTCACCCAACGGTAAAAGATGAAGTCCCCTAGAAGGACCGGGTTCCTAGTTTGGGTGTAGAGGACATAGAGCACGTGACCGTCCGTCTAAGAAATGGTGACGCGGTGGACCCTTCGGACAGAAACGATGTATAAGTACGTTTGAAATATTCCAAGTTGAATTGTAAATTAAAGTTGGCAACAGTTTACTGATCGGGAGGTTGAGTAAGAGAAAAGATTCGTATACCAAAGTGGAAGATAGAGTACTCCGTTATAGTATAGGTCAACGAGTCAAAACAGACTGACGAACGTTTGAGTACCTGAGATACCTGACATCGGGCGGTCCGAGGGGCAGGTGTCTTAAGAGGTCCCTTCCTATGACTACACTCAACGTTAAAAGAAGAGGTCCCCTAGAAAGACTAGGTCCCTACCTTGGGTCCAGAGGACGAAACATCCGTCTGAGAAATGGGAGACTCAGTAGTCCCTTCAGTTGTTAGTTTTGGAACAGTTGAGTGGAAGGAGTTGGTGTTCAAAAGGAAGGATGTTGTCACCTTAGTAATAGAGAAGAGGGTGGATTTCGCGTTAAGGTAATAAAAATTGAAAGAGTCCCCGAATAGATAGTCAATAGACAAAGGGATTGTATAAAAAATTAGAGGAAACGACAAATAAAGAGAGTAGTTTTCTATTTGCAAGAGTTCAAAAGGACTAACTCTATTTTCCGTAGGAAACGAGGAATAGGGGAAGGTCGCTTGTGAAAGATAGATACGTGATAGATAGAGAAGAATAGGGTTCAGATTTCTCTTAACAGAAGAGGATGACAGAAAATATGTAAACGTACGGGTAGTACAGTATGTACACTTGAGCGAGTTCGTACAGACTGAGAAACGTTGGGGTACCTGACATCGGATGGTCCGAGGAGGTAGGTACCCTAAGAGGTCCGTTCTCATGACCTCACCCAACGGTAAAGGAAGAGGTCCCCTAGAAGGGCTGGGTCCATAACTTGGGCCCAGAGGGCGTAAGGTCCGGCTGCGAAATTGGAGACTCGGTGGTCCCTTCGGGTATAGTATGTACTGGTACATACTTACGTAAAACTTTAACTGTCTGTAAAAGTCAGAATAAAATGACTAATAAGTCGTTAGATGAATCTCGTTTCGATGTATGTAGACATCGATGTCGAGGTCTCGAGGGATCTCTTTGGATGGAGGTTTTACTAAGGTGAAGAAGGGAGAAGTCGGTTCTTCAGGTCTGATCCAGTCGTGGTGTTATCGAGGAATTACAGATACACGAAAGTATTGCTAAACTTAAGGGAGACTGATTAGCAGATATATGTCTTTCACTTTTCACACGTTCACAATCAGTGAGTCGGCACATCCTAAGAAACACTGAGGTCTCTGACATCGGGAGGTCCGAGGAGACGGGTACCCCTAAGAGGTCCGTTCTTATGAGCTTACCCAACAGTACGGGAGGAGGTCCCCTTAGAAGGGTTTGATCCCTAACTTCGGTCCAGAGGACGTAATGTCCGTCGAAGAAATGGTAGACTCGGTGGGTCAAGTGTTTAGACTAGTATCAAAGATTTGTAGATATTGTAGACTCCTGCACGTTAACGAGTAACCTATTTCAGTCACAGAGTAAACCGTAGTTATCGAGATATCTAAAACGAGGGAGTATAGGGACGTCAGGAGGAAATCGTAGGTAACGACGACAAGTCAGTGATTCAGTGCGGGCTGAGAAATTCTGGGGTACCATATGTCGTACAATTCGAAGGGTCAGGAGGTGGTAGAGGGCTTCGAACGAGTTTGAGTGCAGGTAGCTCAGCCACTACGGTAGGTTAGTAGAGTAAAAGACAACAGGAGAAGAGGAGGACGGAAGTTAGAAGGGGTCGTGGTCCCAGAAAAGTTTACTCAGTCGAGAAGTGTAGACCACCGGTTACATAACCTCGAAGTCGAAGTCGTAGTCAGGAAGGTTACTTATAAGTCCCAACTAAAGGAAATCCTAACTGACCAAACTAGAGGAACTACAGGTTCCCTGAGAGTTCTCAGAAGAGGTCGTGGTGTTAAACTTTCGTAGTATCAGGTCAGTTTTATCTGAAAAGTTCAGGGGTTTTGCGATTCGAGAATGGTTTGAGGTTTGGAGTGTGTAGGGTGATTAAAACGACCTTTGTGACAGAGTCAGTAGAGAGAAACTACTTGAGAGTAATTTAGAAAGTCAAGTCAAGTCAAGTCAAGTCAGCGAGTCAGCACAGACTGAGAAAGGCTGGGGTACTTGACGTCGTGCGGTCCGGAGGGACAGGTTTTGGTTGAGGGCCTCAAGTGGGTTTGAGTACGGGTAGCTCAGTCACTACGGTAGGTCGGTAGAGTAGGAGACGACAGGGGAAGAGGAGGACGGAGGTTAGGGAGGTTCGTAGTCTCAGAAAAGGTTACTCAGTTGAGAAGTGTACTCTACCGGTTTCATAATCTCAAAGTCGAAGTTGTAGTCAGGAAGGTTTCTTGTGGGTCCTGACTAGAGGAAATTTTACCTGACCAACCTAGAGGAACGTCAGGTTCCCTGAGAGTTCTCAGACGGGGTTGTGGTGTCAAGTTTTCGTAGTTAAGAAGTCACGAGTCGAAAGAAGTGTCAGGTTGAGAGTGTAGGTATGTACTGGTGACCTTTTTGGTATCTTAACTAATCTACCTGGAAACAACTGTTTCATTACAGAGACCAAAAATTATACGATAGATCCGACCAGTATTGAAAGGAAGGTTCCTTATTCGCAGATATTAAAGTACCAACGTTAGTGGTAGACGTCACTAAAACCTCGGGGTTTTTATTTCAGACTGTGACAAAGGTGACAAAGGGGTAGATAAAGGGTACTTCACTACTTTGGTCTACGGTACTAGAATCAAAAGACTTACAACTCGAAATTCGGTTGAAGAAGTGAGAGAAGAAAGTGAAAGTAGTTCTCCGAAAAATCAAGGAGAAGTGAAAGACGGTATTCTCACCACAATAGACGTATATTTAGAAATCCAGATTCAATAACAGTGGAAAAGATCCTCTGAAGGGACTTGTAGATCCGATAAAATTCATAACAAAGAATACGTGAGGGTTTCGTGTAGCAAGAATGAGACTTTATTATGGGTAGCGACTTTATGAGTAACGAAGGGACTTTATGACATACATTATTAAACATAGACTACGACCCGACATTCGAGTCTCTCTTTTTCTATAATAACCGACAATATTGAGAGTTTAAATATTGTCCCTAGGTGTTTAACATTTAGTCTTCTTTATAAAGACCTCACTTACTTACTACCTATCAGTAGTTGACTCATTCGGGTAGTGATAAAATCTACCAATAATCTTTACTCACCTATATCCCTCGAGAACTAATCCTATCACCGTTAATATATATATATATATATATATATATATATATATATATATTACACACACATATACACACACATACACACACACACACACGCGTACACATACGAGTCAGCGAAGTCAGTCCAGACTGAGTGACTCTGAGATGTATGACGTCGAACGGTTCGAGGAGAACAGAAACCCTGAGAGGTCCGTTCTTATGACCCCACCCAACGGAACGAAGGAGGTCCCCTAGAAGGACTGGGTCCCTAACTTCGGTGTAGACGTGACTGTCTACCTAAGAAATGGTGATCACAGTGGACTCTTCAGGGTCTTCAACATGTCCCCTCTTGTCTTATAAGAAATTATTGTGACTCTAAGACGTCTTCTCGTCGATTTATTCGTTTCACACTTACACTCGAGACCTTTCTTTTTAATTAAAGTATAAGAACCTTACTGAAACCGTCGGATATCTTCTCTGGGTTCACCTTCTATACGTTTGAACCTTTTTATTTTACAAATACACTATATTCGATACGTAGAGGTAATTTTTTTTGGGGTCGTTAGATACATTCTCTCACCTCACATTAAGGTTAGAAAGATTTGAAAGTATGAGTTCCAGATTTCTTTCGGGTAGGACCGAGGTTCGACTAGATTTTACAAGTCAGTAAGGGATAAGAGGGACTCGCTGAAGATGGGGGTTTAGTTCGAGTATAAGTCAAACCAAGTCAAGTCAACGAGTCAGCACAGACTGAGAAACGCTGGGGTACTTAGTGTCGTACGGTCCGGAGGGACAGGTAGTGGTTGAGGACCTCAAGTGAGTTTGAGTACAGGTATCTCAGTCACTACGGTAGGTCGGTAGAGTAGGAGACAGCAAGCAAAGAGGAGGACGGGGGTTGGGGAGGGTCGTAGTCCCCGAAAAGGTTATTCAGTTTAGAAGTTAAGGAAGGTCACTTGTGGGTCCTGACAAGAGGAAATCCTACCTGACCAACCTAGAGGAACGTCAGGTTCCCTGAGAGTTCTCAGAAGAGGTCGTGGTGTCAAATTTTCGTAGTTAAGAAACCACGAGTCGAAAGAAGTGTCAGGTTTAGAGTGTAGGTATGTACTGGTGACCTTTTTGGTATAGGAACTAATCTACCTGGAAACAACCGTTTCATTACAGAGACGAAAAGTTACACGATAGATCCAACCAGTGTTGAAAGGAAGGTTCCTCATTCGTAGAAAATTAAAGTACCGACGTTAGTGGTAGACGTCACTAAAACCTCGGGGGTTTTTATTTCAGACTGTGACAAAGGTGACAAAGGGGTAGATAAAAGGTAATTCACTACCCTGGTCTATGAAACCTTCCTTACTACGATTTCGACTTCGAGGTCATAAAACCGGTGGAGTACGCTTCTCAACTGAGTAACCTTTTCTGAGACTACGACCCTCCCTAACCCCCGTCCTCCTCTTCCCCTACTGTCTCCTACTCTATAGACCTACCGTAGTGACTGAGCTATCTGTACTCAGACTCAATTGAGGCCCTTAACCACTACCTGTCCCTCCGGACCGCACGACGTTAAGTACCCCAGTGTCTCAGCCTGTACTGACTCGCTGATTGGACTTGACTTGACTTTCGTTTTGTTTCGGAGGGACCACCAAGTATGTCCTTTCTTACACCCTCTGGACCCAAGATAAGGGTCAACCCTTCTAGGGGACCTCCTCCCGTACCGTTGACTGAGGTCATAAGAACGGGTCTCTTAGGGTACCTGTCTCTTCGAACCGTCCGATGTCAAGTTCCCCGGTGTTCCTTAGTCTGTACTGACTCGTTGATTCGTGTCGTTTCGTTTTGATTTATTTTATATGCAAACGGGGTGGACAGTAACCAGGTGTCTTTTGTCACACCTTAAAGGGGTTTAATTTAAACAATTACACTAGTGGATAATCCATTTTAGTCAAATTAAAACAGAGGTTTTAGTTCATTTCAACAGGGTATGACCTTACGAAAGTATTTAACATAATGATAAAAGGTACTCAAATTGATGAGTGTTCCCAGACAGAAGAGTCCTACTTGTAAGATAGTGCCCAACAATGTTAACCAATTTACCCTCTGCGAATTTTGTAAAAGACAGAAGAACCTTACGGTTACTGAGAGAATTGTGTCTGAGTCTATACTTATTGGAGCCGACTTCGATATTTACCCTTCATATTTAATACAGAGGTCTCCATGCCCCATAAAGGGTGATGTGTTACAAGAGGATTAGATTCTTTACCATGATTACTCTACCAAGGACCAAAGTTCCGTTCGAAAACGTGGGAACCTTTAGCATATTTATACAATACTAGAATTAAAAATTCATACTAGATATTAAACGAAACCTTATCTCTTATTTTCTATTACTTCACTATTAACGAATCCTATTTTATATTCACGGTGCCTAAAAAGGTTCCAGTTCTAAAAGGGTTAACAAACAAAAAGAAGTTAAATAAAGTCAGGACATAGAATTAAGGGTAAACACCTCGCAGAAAGTGAGGGGTCCACCGAGTCACCATTTCTTAGGGGTCGGTTTCGTCCTCTGAGTTCTCCGTGTCCAAGTTAGGGACTCAACTCTTCTACGGGACCTTATCCTTTACCGTTGGACTAGGTCGTAAGAACAGACCTTTTAAGGTACCGGTCTCTTCGAGTTATTTGAGTGTTTTCTCAGTCTGTTCTGACTCGATGACTCGTGTGTGTCTCGTCGAAAAGTACAACCACATGAGAGTGACATACTATAGTGGTAAATCCGTAGTGTCGTTGTGTACTCCTTTTACAATGATAATAAGGAGATACTACCCACTCCTTTGGTTTCGGGTAGCTAATTCGGCTTTCGGGTCTCTATTTCACTAAGGAACTGGTTCCAGTATGTCGATCGTTCTCCGTCTTGACTCTAGCCTCGGGTCCGACTGGACCACGGTTTTGATTACGGAAAAAGATCTTTGGAAACAACAGTGGTCAGAGACTAGAGGTAGAAAAACAATTGGAGTCCTTTGGAGGACCTCTTGAAAGGTACGTATTTTTACAAAAGATGAAAGTGGTAGTCATCTAAATCTTCTGTCTCCGGTCTAGAATAACGAGTGATGTAGGTGTCTCGGGTCATTTCCTGACTTTTGTCTCTTAGGGAATCTTTTGGAGACTGGATCCCTGACTTAAGGGATAAATTGGATAGGAGTAATTCAGGATAATCTCCCCCTTCTTCTTTTACCTCCATTCCTGGATATCAGGTTAGGGACCTGGGGTCCTACCTTCGTTTCCCCCTTTTCATTCACCTTTTCCTACCTCCTACCTACTCCTTTTAGGGGTTCGAGGGGTCTCCTTGAGAACACTATACACTACGGATATTTTGGGTGAGTTCAAAACCAATCGAAGTCTCCCCTGAATCGCCCTGGTCCTATTCTTCTCATTCAGACTTTATTTTTCGGGTCCTCGTCTTATCGACATGTCTTAAAAGACTTTTAGTCGTCTTCATTGATTTCCGTTTCCTCTGTCAAAGAATTTCGATTGAACAAGATGAGAGTCCGACAGTTTCAAAATGTAGAAATTTCTATGAATACACTTTAAGTAGTCAGAATTTTAGTTCTGATTAATCGTAGGTAACTCACAGACCGTCTGTGAGTCGATTTATAAGACGTACACAACAGAGAAAATTAGGAGTGTTGTTAGGATCCATTATCAATAGTAGTTAGAGGGAGAAAATCCACTCATCCTCCTACTAGTCTCTCCGTTCATTGAACGGGTTTCAGTGTCTCGTTATTGAAAGATTCGTATTCGAAAGAGAAAACATATGGTCTCTAATAACGTCGAGGGATAACCCGCACGACAGTCCTACTTCTCTTTTACATATATAGCTTTGTCTCAGGATGTATGTTGTTTATTGTCCCCAAACGAGACAATAAATTTCGTTTATATATATATATATATATATGTATCATACTCACATCCACTGACTTCAGGGTCAAAAAGATAGGTTTGTATTCTAAGTTTGTGAACGAGACTGTAGAAGTAAACACACGTAATAGAACTGAGATTTAACGGGGATGAAGGAACAGAGATCCACGACCCTTGTCATTACTTTATACTGAACACCTCGTTAATACTCTTAATTTTCTCCAATACGTAAAACCATCTTAAGGTAGTTACATGGGTACTAGAGACGGAGGACCCAATACGGGACACATTGAAGGACTCACACTGAACTAAGATTGGTTATCTTATACAGTGTCCACTATCCGATAGTGGGGGTTCTAATCCAAGGGAAGATATTCTGAAATAAAATCGTCTCTTCTCTTTCTCTAGAGGGTCGACCGGAACGTCTCTGTTTATAACTCTGGACGGAGGTCTCCTTTTGACGTCCGTGGGAGACACTGGACTCGCACCGGTTTAGTGTTTAGACGTCCCTTTATTGGACTCACTTAAACTTTCGTCTAAGGAAGGATCAACTCGGAGGTCAACTCTTGTGTCGGGTCCTTAGTGGAACCAACACCGGAGTACTCAGGGATTCGTCGTGGGTCGGACTTAAGGACTGGGCGTCTTTGATTGTCTATCTACTTATACACAACAAAATTCGACTATTGAACACGATTAAAGTATTCGTTTCCTGTTGAGTACAAACGTTTATTTTGTAGATCGTGTCTCGGGACGTGTACGATTCCGAAGTTTTTATAATCGTGACAAAAGATTTATATGGTTTTTTGTTTACAAATATTTCTAAATATTGTGTGGATCTGTCGTATAATTTTACGTCTCTGTAGTCAAACGACTGTTTACAGACATGTGAGTTTCGATACTAAAAAGGTCATCAGTATGTACCTACACTCTCAACCTGATATTTCTTTCGACTTGCGTCCTCTTAACTACGAAAACTTGACACCACAACCTCTTCTGAGAACTCTCAGGGAACCTGTTGTTGTTCTAGTTTGGTCAGTTAGGATTTCCTTTAGTTAGGACTTATAAGTGACCTTCCTGACTACGACTTCGACTTCGATGTTTTAAAACCGGTGGTCTACACTTCTCGACTGATTAACCTTTTCTGAGACTACGACCCTTTCTAACTTCCGTTCTCCTTTTTCCCCGTTGTCTTTTACTCTACCAACCTACCATAGTAACTTAGTTACTTGTACTCAAACTCGTTTGAGGCCCTCTACCACTTCCTGTCCCTTCGGACCGTACGACACTACCCCAGAGTTTCGTAGTCTGTGTTGAATCGTGGATTGTTGTTGTTATAAAAATCAATACATATCACATAGAAATATTTACTGATAAACTCATATCAATGACCTATGTACGGAAGATATATGAATTCCTCTTACAGAAGAATCTTAAAGGTATCAATTGAAGAGGACTTATTCCGGATTTTAATGTCTTAAGATGATCATTGGGACAAGGTGACTTAACATTGTTCCGGAGTCTCTCTAACACCCATACATTCTAAGTCGATATTTCATAATTCCCGAAAGTTTTTTCTCCCTAAGATACCTCATTCACCCACCTTTCTCTGACATGTATTATTCGGTGTAATAAAGAAAAAAAATCCAAAAGTAGTATAATAATTTAATTTACAGTTAAAATCCGTCTAACTTATTGTCATCGTTTGTAAAGCAAATTGTTAGTACTTTGTTATACGTATACGAAAAATCTCGGAGAGATTGTCGACCAACCTTAAGTCGGACTCTGTTTAAGTATTTGTACAATAAAATATTAGACGAACCACCCAGTAATTTCTTACTCCGACCTAAATAGATCGTTAATAAGTTACTCACTTTTATCTTATGGAAGTTTTACTTCCGAAGAGATTCCGACAAACTCTCGAAGAAAGATTCTGGGGACCTGAGAAATCTCTACGACAACTGGACTGTTACTGGTGTAACTGTCTTCGTGATGTACTGTCCGGTTTTTCTTCGACAAAAAGAAAAAATTTAATTAAAAATAACCTGATATCAACGAAATGTTACAACACACTCAAAGATGACATGTAGTTTTACTTAGTCGATGTACATATATAGGGAAGGGAAAACCTGAAGAGAGGGTAAGTACAGTGGTGTCACGGAATTCTTCTCAAGGAACACGATAGGTCATACAAGGAAATCCATAGATAAAGTGTGTATCATAGTTATCACATATGTATCCTCGGGGTTAAAGGATGAAAGAGGATGAGGGGAAGGGGGAGGCATGGTATATAAACAAGAAATTTAGACACAGAGATAAATATGAAACTTTTATTCTAGTAGACAAAATGGAACAGGTCTTCAATTGAAGAATCTTTAATTGAGTAGGTAGGAAAGTTATTTATTCCAAATCATGAAGGGTATTCAGTCCTTTCTATTCGTGTCTCTTCAGTTTCTTTAAATCACTGAGTTGATTAGAAAAAGTAAACGTTTCTTCTTGTCAATCCTGAGTTTAGGTTCCGAGTCGAGACGATTCAACCAAGGTTTCACAGAAGACTGGTGTTTTCTTAGATGAGTAAAAACAGTATTACTACATCAACGTTGAGGTTCCCCTTGTCTTAAACCATTCTTTCTTAAGTAAGGTTTTCCGTTTACTACTGATAGTAAACCCTACAAGGTTAGGGGTATGACTTCGACTACTCGGGTCTTTCTTCGTAGAGTGGTAAATGACAGGTCACTAAAAGTCCGACTGGTCAGTGAGTGCAACCCCAAAAACAAATATTAACATAGTGAAATATATGGAACGGGACTTCACACGAGAGCTTTATATAAGAGAATCTTTTGATAGTCCCTGGTTGTGTTGTCGTTGTTTTTAGGGTGTGGTGAATAAAGTCGTAGAAATGGTATAAACTAAGAAGTATGATCGATGTGGTTTGTAAGTAAATCAATTGTTTGCAGCTATCTAGTGGAGGATAATCCCCCGTCTCAGTCTTTCCTTAATTAAAGGTAAGTGTTCTTATTGAGAGTCAACGAAGGGGAACACGATACGTGTAGAGGGTAGAGAACGGAAGTTCAGAAACGACATTTGACGAAGATTAAAAACAACGTCATGGGACCGTTTTCGTAAGAGAATAAAGGTCTACAACATGTGTATAACTGTACAAACCGAAGTGACTAGTTGATTTGTCCGTACCTCTTCTTATTGTTTTTTTTTTTTTTCATCTCTGAAAACTTCGATACAGTACTTTTCCACCAGTACATCAACTCACTGATTATCCAGACCGAGACGTCGGTCTAATGTACCTAAGTCCGAGATGAGTTATCGTACGTACTAGGTTCCGTTCGATGAAGTGAATTGGAACAGAGATTTTCCTTTTATAGTTATTATTATTATCATTATCAGTCGAGTATCCCGATGACGTTCTCGATTGTATTTAATTTTCGAATCGTATCATTAACTGTAAACCATTCGTGAGTTATTCCCGACTTCGACTTCGAGGTTGTCAAACGGGTGGACTCCGTTTCTCGGTTGAGTAACCTTTTCTGTGACTACGACCCTTTCTAACTTCCATATTCTTCTTGCCTTTCTCTCTAACAAGGTAGAGAGAGATTCTCTACCAATCTCTCGTAGTGACTGAGTTACCTGTGCTCAAACTCCGTTGAGGTTCTCTGTCACTTTCTGTCCCCTCGGACCACACGACGTCAGGTACTCCATTGTCTCAATCTTGGAACACTAAATCATTGACTTGTTGTTGTTGTTTACAATCGATAACAATAATATTTCTTATAATTTATAAAGACAAGTTTGAGGGGTAGAGAAACATGTCGTACATGTAATTGAAAGGGATCGTGTCAACTTTCTTGATCGATATTTTGGAAAATATAAACCACAAAAAACATCCTCATTAAGGTTTCAGTAATAGTATTTGTACCAAATGATAAAATGATAGCCCCATTATTCTTTGTTTACAATAAAAGTTGACTGTTTTGTACGCAAAACAAAAAAAAAAAAAAAAGAAGACTGAGGAAGGGGAGGAGTGATAGTGACAATTTTAACTAACTAAGAAGAGATTCAGGGTCCGGAAAGACGATTCAAGGGAAAGATGAGATTCAGGACCGAGAGGTCGGGGTGACACACCAAAACATAAGACCGAGAAGATGTAGGTCAGATACTCTTGAACCTCTACTTGAATTGAGACACGGAGTCATAAGAGTAGACAGCTTACCCCTTTTTTATAGACTTGGATCACAAAAGTCCGGTTCTCTTATGCAACGTGTATATTCAAGGGTAATTTAGGATCGACGATAAAAGTAGGATTTTCGTCCTGTCAAAGACTGTAGAATCGACAAGTCAATTCTGTACAACTTAAATGAAAGGTGTTTGTTGTCCTTTTTTATGTGCTTACGATTCAACGAAGTCGTCACAGACTGAGAAATACTGGGGTATCTTCCATCGGGGGTCCGAGGGGACAGGTACCGTAAGACGTCCGTTCTGATGACCTCACCCAAAGTTAAAGGAAGAGGTCCCCTAGAAGGGTTGGGTCCCTAGCTTGGGTGTCGTCCTACGTAACGTTTTTTACGTCTCAAGACACGTCGGTTCGTATACACCGAAGTCGGTGCCACCGGATTTGAGAGAGGGTCTACAGTTTCGAAAGGACGAGAGTCCGTCTTGGACTTTCGGTCCGGAGGGGTCAAGTGAACTGTTGGCTCCGGTTATTCGGCGGAATTAAACCTTTTAAGGTGAGTGCAAGGAGCAGAGACCGAGAGGTGTACAGGGGTCTCCGAAAATACGGTTGGAACTTAGGGTTTACAACTTCTTCTTTCCTCCCTTACCTTTTTTTTTTTTTTCCATCTCTTTTCCAGCCTTTAAATTTGACTTAACAAGTCATTACCTTTCAGGGAAAGTTCAGAGAAATTACGAAATAAACCTAAGGTAACTCACACACGGTTCTCCCTTTTTCCTTTCCAATTTAGGAAGATAGTCTAGACCTTTTCAACGAGTCGGTTCGTCGAATTCTCTGCCTAATCGAACGGACGTTACGACTTCACAATTATGTGTCCCACGGACACCCGGTACGTCTGGGGGAGGAACACCCGGAACCGTAGGAAACGTCCTCCTTTAACCGGGTGTTTCACCGTCTGGGGGTTCCTTCACGTTTTACCAGGAAGACATGTGCCGGCTTACCCCGGGATCCATATAAGTGGAAAAGTCTTACACTATTTATAGTATAGAAGGATCTTTTTATTATGTCCTAAAATGGGGTTTGAAGTTCCCTCAATTCCTGGAGTATACAGGGTGAGTGTTTGAGGACCGAATTTTGAAACTCTTGTAAATAAATTAAAAAAACGATTTTCAGACTGACGAAAAGTGTACAAAGGAGGACCGTCCGAAAAGACCTCAGTTTTGTGGGAAAAATTGATTCTAGTCTAGGACTTAAGTTTTGGACGAACAGTCACCGGGTTACACAGACACAAATTAAGTCGTATTCTCAACTCAAATCACTTTCTTTTTCGTTGTAGTTTTTAGGATCGGAAACCCTCTGTATATCTCGAAAGTGTAAGTGCAATAAGTGAACGTCCCACTGGAGTGTGGAAGTCAACGGATCCTGTCGGGGTCAAGGACGGGAAACGGGACTGTAGGAAAGATGTATTGGGTGAAGGTGTGAGGTTTGTAGTGCCGAACTTATTATTTACTATAACAGTAGAATATGTCCCGTCTCAAAATTTTACGGGTAAGAGAGGTGGAAAACAATGTCAAGTCTATTTTATACGTTCGGTGTATGTACTGAATTTTAAAAGATCATTGACGTGAGTTTTTCCGTTTTCCTTTCTTTATTTTAGTTAAATTAGATAAAATTAGATTTTTTACTAGAAAAGTTTTTAGTCACACTTTTATAATTACTCTATGAACTGGAAGGAGATGAGTATGACAGAAGTTTTGAATGGGTACCGTATATGACTTAACCTAGTCGGTATAAAACTCACCAGTTGTCGACGTGTCGTTCACAGGGGACATGATCTAGTGCGTCAAGGACTAGTCTCGTCTGTCAGTACCTCAGGAAAGGTTCCCCATCGACTGTTCAGACAGACCGACCTATTTGAACTATATTCTACCTTGTGCGACTTCAGAGGTGAAAACGTCAGGGGGCCGTTATGGATTTTAAATAATAGTGGAAGTGGGTATTAGGTAGTGGGTAAGATTAAAGGACCCTTTAATATCAAACCGAAGTGATTATCTAGGAGTCGGAAACTTAATTGAGTGTTAAAATTTTCACTTACTCTTTGGTGTTAAAAGATAACATTTTTCCTTACTTCTTTCCCCCTTTTTCCTTCCTTCCCTCCCGTCCTCCCACCTTCCTTCCCCTCTCCCATCTTTTCTGTACTTAATAGGTGGGTGGACCGGGGAACGTAGGTGTATGAGATAATGTAATTCGTAACTTAAATAGTATGCGAGACGACAATCAGTTCCATAAGACTAACGGTGGGACCGAACCGACAGGGATACCATTGACTCGATGACATGACTTGACTTGACTACCATTGATACAAGTCAAACGAAGTCGACAAGTTACGACGGTGGACCTGAAACGATAAAGTCTTTGGGTATTCAGACAAACTATGACCTCTTGAGTCCAGGTACCGTCTCAGACAGTACAAGTCGCTACCGAGTGTTCCCCGACAGGAATTGATGTGCAAACTTTGACATCAGTAAAGAGAATTTGTAGTGTATAACAATTTTCTGGTTTACATATATCTTAAGAACTCTGGTTTTTTTTTTTTTTATGATCAAATCTTATTGATTAAATCATTAAACTAAGAGAATTTGTAAAGAGATTAAAACTCGACTCTGTAAAAGTCAGAACGGACACCTCACGTTACCACGAAGTATTGAATTTCTTCCCAATTAGAGTTCCGGGAACAAGAGTTGTCTTGTGGTGAGGGTCTAGACTGGATGAGAGGATGTGGAAGTTCGATTAGAGTACTAACATAAAACAGAAATCCGTAGAGAGTCAAGTCAAGTCAAGTCAACGAGTCAGGACAGATGAGAAACGGGGTGAGATAGAGATTTCTATTCTTTTACGGAAAAGGACGATTAGACATCTGTAAACTTGAACTACTCGAAGACGTAAGAAAAGTACGTGTCGGATATAGATTAACTTTAATATCATTTGACTTCCAGTCAAAGAGTTCTCCGTCCAGTCCACCAGACCATAAAGGTAGAGAAAGTCTTAAAAGGTGTCAAATAACACTAGGTGTTCCAGTTTCCGAAACCGTATCAGTTATTTCGTCTTTACCTATAAAAAGACCTTGAGAGAACGAAAAAGCTACTAGGTCACCTACAAGCATTAAACTAGAGACCAAGGAGACGGAAAAGATTTTGGTCGAACTTGTAGACCTTCCAGTGCCAAGTGTATGACGACTTCGGACCGAACCTCTTAAAACTCGTAATGAAATGATCACACACTCTACTCACGTAAACACGCCATCAAACTCGTAAGAAACCGTAACGGAAAGAAACTCTAACCTTATTTTTGACTGCAAAAAGGTCAGGACACCGGTGACGACTCTAAAGGTTTAAACGACCGTATAACTCCCGTCGTGAAAGTGTCGTAGTAGAAAGTCCTAAACTTTATCGAGTTGACTTTAAGGTAGTGGAGGTGATCGAAACAAGCATCACTACGAAAGATTCCGGGTGAACTGAAGTGTAAGGTCCTACAGACCGAGATATACTCACTAGTATGGTAGTACCAATAGAACCAACATTTATAGAAAAAACATGTCAAGAAGACACATAAGAACGGTGGAGAAGAATTATAGAAGAGGAAGATAATCCAGGTATGGTAAAAACAGGAAATAGCTCGGGTAGAATCGTACTACCCTTTGAAGAACTCTTTGGATATACGTCCAGTCCTTCGTTGTCAATCTTGGCTTGTACCTTGTTGTCTGACCAAGGTTTATCCTTTTCCTCATGTAGTTCCGACATACAACAGTGGGACGAATAAATTGAATATACGTCTCATGTAGTACTCTTTGGGACCCGACCTTCTTCGTGTTCGATCTTAGTTCTAATGGCCCTTTTTGTAGTTATTGGAGTCTATACGTCTACTGTGGTGGGAATACCGTCTTTCACTTCTCCTTGATTTTTCGGAGAACTACTTTCACTTTCTCCTCTCACTTTTTCAACAGAATTTCGAGTTGTAAGTCTTTTGCTTCTAGTACCGTAGACCAGGGTAGTACCGTACCCTTTATCTACCCCTTTGTCACAGTCTAAAATAAAACCCCCGAGGTTTTAGTGACGTCTACCACTAAAGTCGGTACTTTAATTTTCTGTGAATGAGGAACCTTCCTTTCAATACTGGTTGAATCTATCGTATAAGTTTTCGTCTCTGTAATGAAACGGCTGATTCCAGGCAGATCAGTTCCGATACCAAAAAGGTCACCAGTACATACCTACACTCTCAACCTGACACTTCTTTCGACTCGTGACTTCTTAACTACGAAAACTTCACACCACAACCTCTTCTGAGAACTCTCAGGGAACCTACCGTTCCTCCAGGTTGGTCAGACAAGATATTCGCTAGTCGGGACCCTCAAGAAACCTTCCTTACTACGATTTCGACTTTGAGGTCATGAGACCGATGGTGTACACTTCTGAACTGTGTAACCTTTTCTGAGACTACGACCCTCCTTAACCCCCGTCCTCCTCTTCCCCTGCTGTCTGCTACTCTACCGACCTACCGTAGTGGTTGAGATACCTGCACTCAAACTCACTTGAGGCCCCCAACCACTACATGTCCCTCCGCACCGCACGACGCTAAGTACCCCAACGTTTCTCAGCCTGTGCTGACTCGCTGACTTGACTTGACTTGACTTCCAGTCAAACGGAAGTACCGAAATTAGATACTCTTTACTTATAAAGGACGGTACTGTCATTTGTTCGTACAGTGTCAGTATTCGTTTCTAAAGTCGGGACTCGCGTGAATCCTTCTCCTTCTTATGGTTGACAGTCTGACGTCGGTGAGGGATGTCACTCGGAACTCCTTTCCTTCGAGTCTTACACTTTTGTATCCTATGACCGGGTCCTATCGTCTCCACGTATGCTTTCCTAACTAAAGTCACTTGGGTCGGAGGATATAGTAGGGTATCCTCCTTTTGGTGACTTAAGGAAGTACACCTTATAGATTAAAAGAAAGAAAGGTCATCAGTTCTGAGAACTCTCAGAGAACCTGTCGTTCCTCTAGTTTGGACAGTTAGGATTTCCTTAGTCAGGACTTATAAGTAACCTTCCTGACAACTACTTCGACTTCGAAGTTATTAAACCTGTTGACTACATTATTCAGTTGAGTAACCTTTTCTGGGACTACAACCCTTTCTAACTCCCGTCATCTCCCCCACTGTTTTCTACTCTGCCAATGTATCGTAGTGACTGCTACCTATACTTAAAGTCGTTTGAGGTCCTCTGTAACTTCCCGTCCCTCGGACCGCACGACGTCAGGTGTTCCAACGTCCTCAGTCTATACTGAATCACCGACTTGTTGTTGTTTATGTTTCTTTTCACGATTTTATGAATTGGACCCTATAGACCAAAAGAAATTAATTTTTTTTTTAGAAGAAAACTACAAGTCGGATGGACGGGAAATAATGTTTTGAAGATATATTGGTTCAAGGAGGGAAACGGAGGAGTCTCGTCAAGAGAGTCCCAATAAATTCTACGACGGAGGACCCAAACTTCAGGATGTTTAAGGGTGGTTTATTTTGTATTCAGAGTCGAAGTTCGACACTTATAAAAAAATTCAGCCGTGGATAAATGTTGTAGTTTCCGAGAGGTACCGGTGACATTTACTATGTGAATGAGGTGTTAACGAGATGAACTGATCGTCATTCAACTTAAGAGTAAATAATTGTGAAAGAGTAGTTCCGTCAAAGGATGCACCAGTACAAGTGGATACGTGCACACATACATTGTGTGTACATGTATAATTATGTATGTGTATAAGATAATAACTAAATGGGTGCGAGAACACTTAAGACTATAAAAATTTTATACCTAAAACATACTTAAAAAAAGAGGAAGGAGAGAAAGATATGAGAAAAGAAAGAAGAAACGGGAAATGGTGACTCAAATCAGGAGGACTATCGAGTCAACCATTTCTTAGGAGGACGTTACGTCCTCTGGGACCAAGGTAAGGACCCAACCCTTCTGGGCGACCTCTTTGCAATCTACTGGTTGAGGTCATAAGACCGGACCTCTTAAGGTACCTAAAATATCAGGTATCCAACGTTTCTCAACCTATACTGACTCACTGAAAGTGAAAGTGACTTTAAACGTGTATTATCTTTGGGTTATTTAGTAAGAACCGATTGACTACGTTACTTGTTTAATATCATCCCTTTTTCTAAAAAATTAGGGAATTTTTTTTTTGAGTGTCGGTTTATAAATTTGTAGATTCTCACAAAAAATTAAGATCAACAGTGATTTTAAGGGTGAGTTGTTGTAGTGTGGTACAAAAATTTAAAATAAAAATAAAAAATTTTTGAAAAAACAAAATATAACCTCATATTGGTTAATTGTTACAACACTATCAAAGTCCACCAGTCCTTTCCTTGAGTCATATTTGTATCTACATAGGTCTGAGGGGGTTTGAGGGAAGGGTAAGTCCGACGGTGTATTGTAACCCGTCTCAAGGGACACGATATGTCATTCTGGAACAATCAATAGATAAAATTTATATGACTTCGTATGTACAGGTCGGAATTGAGTGATAGAGAAGAGGGTTAAGAAGGGGGGACCCTTGGTATTCAAACAAGAGATTTAGACACTCGGAGTATGGTTAATATTAAACCTTTTGAGATATTGTATTTCGATTAAGACAATTTACCAATTGACCTGTTTTTACTGTCAGAGACTTTTGAAATTGAAACTTAGGGGTCAAGACTCCTATTAATTTCAGTGTCGGAAACTCACGAAGTCCTTATTGATAAACTTAAATTAAATGATAAAACGTGTTATATTCCCGGTTAATGAGGGGGGGGGGGTCGTAAAACCTGAAACTATATTAAGGAATAAGACTCAATTTAAATGAATTCACAGTTATGAAACGTTAGGTTTATCTTTAATCGAAATACACACAAATGGGATTATTTTCGTTGTAAGTTGTTTTAACATTGACGAGAGTAAAACGAAGATAGCTTGTGAAACTCAAATAAAATCTTTATACACAGACAGTCGTAGTCATTTGGGTTTCACAAGGATTAACAACAACTCACTGACAGTACAGACTTAGAAACGTTAGGGTGCCTGACGTCGTACGGTCGAGGGGACAGGAAGTAACAGAGGGTCTCAAACGAGTCTGAGTACAGGTAACTCAGTTACTACGATAGATTGGTAGAATAGGAGACGGTGGGGGAACAAGAAAACGAAAGTTATAAAGGGTCGTGGTCCTAAAAAAAGGTTACTCAGTCGAGAAGTGTAGTTTACCTATTTCATAACCTCGAAGTCGAAATCGTAGTCAGGAAGGTTACTTTTAAGTCCCAACTAAAGGAAATCCTAATTGACCAAAGTAAAGGATGGACAGGTTCTTTGAGAGTTCCCAGAAGGTGTGGTGGTGTTAAGTTTTCGTAATTAAGAAATTACGAGTCGGAAGAAATACCAGGTTGAGAGTGTAGATATTTACTGTTGACCTTTTTAGTATCGAAACTAATATGTCTGGAAACAGTCGTTTCACTACGGAGACGAAAAATTATGCGACAGATCAAAACAGTATCGAAAGGAAGGTTCCTCGTTCGTGGAAAATTAAAGTACCGACGTTAGTGACAGACGTCACTAAAACCTCGGGTTCTTTTCTTTTAGATAGTGACAAAGGTAAAAAAGTGGAGGGTAAACGTACTGTACTACTCTGATCTACAGTACTAGAATTAAAAAACTTACAAACCAAAATTCGGTCCAAAAGTGAGAGGGAAAGATGGGAGTAGTGCTCCGATAAATCAAGGAGAAGCGAAAGATGGTAATTTCACTATAGTAGACGTATAGACTTCAACAACTATAAAGAGTGTTGTCAGAACTAAGGTCGAACACTAAGTAGGTCGGACTGTAAAACGTCTGGTTTGCGAAATTAATATTTCACCTAGGTAGTGTTGGACGAAAATGAGAACCAAAGAAGGAAGGAAGATTGGACTTTTTCGTTGCATTATATTAGCTTTCTTATGACCCAGAACTCTCGTAAACTAAACCTTGGTTCGAGGCATACCCTGTAACCAACGAATGGTACATAGTTCCCGACAAGATTCATGAAGAGTTTGTACTAGCGTTAATTATGGACATTTTTGAGTACAGGGGTAAAACTTTTATTCCTTTGACTCCGGATTTCTCTAGTTTATTATACGAGTCCTAGTGTGTCGATCTCTCATTTTACAATTAGGGTTAAGTACGTTGTCTCAACGTCCAAGGTGACGAGAATTGGGGATGATTGACCTACGACATTTGACCTTCACCGTGGAGACTAAGTCCCCGGTATGTTGACTAAGTTCGGGTAACTACAATCGCCGAGTAATATAGGGACTGGGGATTTGAACAGAAGAAAGACTGGACTCGTTTTTAGTGGATTTTGATCATACAACCATGGAAAGGTCTCTAGGTTGAGCGTATTAGGACGGTTTATTTATGACTTGGTCGGTACTCCTAGTCAAACGAACGGTTCGAGTGACAGTCTTCAAACCGTCCGATTCACACGGTCATGTCGAGACATCCGGGTTCAAGACCTCGAGAAGTACCGGAGACCAACTGGTGTGTACTCCAAGTTTACAGGGTTCCCCGTAGTGGTAGTCCGGACGTCCGTTTCCGAGGTTTTTAAATCGTTAGGGGCTAAGTGTCCTGTTTCGTCCTCGGGGATAAAGGACCCAGAATCCTGTTATAACAATAGTCAGGTTGCAGATCGGTACTCCTCCTCCAACTGGACTCTCGTCTCTTCTCACTACCTTTCTGGTATGACCGTTGTACGTGTAAGGGTCCCCAGTTTAGTAGGGGGACGCGAAAATGTACTGAACTTTGTCAAACGACAGGAGGTGATTTCGAATGGATAAGAACGAATCCGTTAAAACTCTGTTCATGGACAGAGAACTTTGTCTTAAAACTTCTAACGCGGTCACTTTTCAAAGTATGACGACTAAAAAGATCCCAAACCGAAACAAATTTTTTTTTTTAGGTCTCCCGACTTCGGTTAATTCAACTCTTCGACTCTCACATTCTAGTACTTAGTCCTGTGACTCTTGTCCAAGGGTAGACGTCGAAGGATTGACGTACTGACAATCGTTCAATAAAGTGAAAAGAACAAGTCAAATGAGTGGGAAAAATTTTAAGGTGTATGTTTGTGTATGTGACTGTGAGCGATAGAAGGAAAGAACAAAATAAAAAGGGTATCACGAAAAGTGAAGGTTATATGATTTATTAAATGAATAAGTAAAACAATTAACGGAAAGGATGATTTTGTATTCGAGGTATGTCTACGTCGACCTAAAGGGACCAAATCTTACCTTAAGTTATGTATTTTTAAGTTGTGTATAAACACTGTCAACGACAACCTACATAATACACTCAACTAATCTGGTATAGTCATCAATGGGAAAACTCTAAGATGTTTGTGACACTTAGGTCCTACTGTCATAATCTTTCCGGAATCCGATTAAATTTATCATGATTTTCGTATTACCTCTACTATGTAAAGTTGATAGTACTACGAGGAGATTGTGTAGATGATAAAGTAATTGGGTCTCTTAAATTACGACTAATTTTAACGATGAATATTAGTGAAAAGTGATAGAAGTATTCAATATACACAGAGAATAAATCACTTTTACTGTTACAGTAATCATACTGGGTTTCACGTCAAAAAACGCATTCGTCTTGTTCCCTCTACTACCTTCTTTTTTCGACAATTTCTTAATAAACCAAACACTGAAAAGAGTTGAATTGATTAGAGAGTTTGGTATAAGATGATGGAATTTTTACCAGTACCGTATTCTATCGTGTATATATATCGGATTATACACAAGTTGTTTACAGTCTAGGAATAGGGGAAATGTACCACCTCTCGTAGGAAAGGGTCGGAATCTTAGTTCCTAAGATGTAACGACCTTAAAATGTTCATAAGTCAAGTCAGTCAAGTCAGGTCAGTGAGTCAGTACAGACTGAGACGTTGAGGTACTTAGCGTCGTGTGGTTCGGAGGGACAGGTAGTGGTCGAGGATCTCAAATGAGTCTGAGTACAGGTTTCTCAACCACTACGGTAGGTCGGTAAAGTAGGAGACAGTAGGGGAACAGGAGGACGGGGATTAAGGAGGGTCGTAGTCTCAGACAAGGTTACTCAGTTGAGAAGCGTACTCCACCGGTTTCATGACCTCAAAGTCGAAGTCGTAGTCAAGAAGGTTACTTGTGGGTCCTTATTAGAGGAAATCCTACCTGACCAACCTGGAGGAACGTGAGGTTCCCTGAGAGTTCTCAGAAGAGGTTGTGGTGTCAAGTTTTCGTAGTTAAGAAGCCACGAGTCGAAAGAAGTGTCAGGTTGAGAGTGTAGGTATGTACTGGTGACCTTTTTGGTATCGGAACTGATCTGTCTGGAAACAACCGTTTCATTACAGAGTCGAAAAATTATACAATATATCCAACCAGTATTGAAAGGAAGGTTCCTTATTCGTAGAAAATTAAAGTACCGACGTTAGTGGTAGACGTCATTATAACCTCGGGGTTTTTTATTTCAGACTGTGACAAAGGTGACAAAGGGGTAGATAAACGGTACTTCACTACCCTGGTTTACGGTACTAGAATCAAAAGACTTACAACTCGAAATTCGGTTGAAAAAGAGAGAGGAGAAAGTGAAAGTAGTTCTTAAGTCAAGTCAAGACAAGTCAGCGAGTCAGCACAGGTTGAGAGACGTTGGGGTACTTGGCGTCGTACGGTCCGGAGGGAGAGGTAGTGGTTGAGGGCCTCAAGTGAGTCTGAACGCAGGTAACTCAGTCTCTACGGTGGGTCGGTAGAGTAGGAGACAGCAGGGGAAGAGGAGGACGGGGGTTAGGGAGGGTCGTAGTCTCAGAAAAGATTACTCAGTTGAGAAGCGTACTCCACCGGTTTCATGACCTCAAAGTCGAAATCGTCGTAAGGAAGGTTTCTTTAGGGTCCCGACTAGAGGAAGTCTTACCTGACCAACCTAGAGGAACGTTAGTAGTTCTCAATTTGAACAAATTTATGTCTTAAGATTTTATCAGATAAGAGTCGAATTTTTAAGTACAAATTTTTTGAAAGTTGTCTGTACATTCTAAGTTACTTAAAGGTGGTTCGATCGTACCTGAGTCAGGAGTATTGTTGTGACGTTTAATCCAACTCCTCTCTCGAGTCTTTCCCCTCATTTCAAGGTGTCGTTGTTGTGTCTTAGTTAACTTGAGAGACTAAGATTCCTATTTGTTGGTAATTCCCCATTAAGTAAACTATCAAATAATGACTAATGTTTTCTCTATCATCCGTCTTCACCTCCTTACCCTTTACCAGAGTCTTCTTCGTCTTATTCCCTGTAACCCTATTTTTCACTGTCTCGTCCATTCATAATGGTAGAAACAAGTCAGTGATTCAACATAGACTGTGAAACGTTGGAGTACCTGACGTCGTGTGGTCCGAGGGGACAGAAAGTGATAGAGGGCCTCAAAGGAGTCTAAGTACAGGCAACTCAACCACTACGATAGATTAGTAGAGTAGGAGACGGTGAGGGAAGAGGAAAACGGAAGTTAGAAAGGGTCGTAATCCTAGACTCTATGATTATGAAACCGGTGGACTTCGTTTCTCGTAAAAACGTAGTCCACCGGTTTCATAATCTCGAAGTCGAAGTTGTAGTCAGGAAGGTCACTTATAAGACCCAACTAAAGGAAATCTTAACTGACCAAACTAGAGGAACGTCAGGTCTCCTATGAGTTCCAAAATAAGGTCGTAGTGTCAAGCTCTCGTAGTTAAGAAGCCACAAGTCGGAAGGAAAGCCAGGTTTAGAGTGTAGGTATGTACTGATGACCTTTTTGGTATCGAAACTGACCTACCTGGATACAACCGTATCACTACAGAGATGACAAATTATACCACAGACACAAACAGTATTGAAAAGAAGGTTCCTCGTTCACAGAAAATTAAAGTACCGACGTTAGTGGTACAGGAAACTAAAACCTCGGGTTCTTTTCTTTTAAATAGTGACAAAGATGAAAAAAGGGAAGATAAACGGTACTTCACAACCCTGACCTATAGTACTAGAATCTAAAACTGACAACTTAAAATTCGGTTGAAAAAGTGAAAGGAGAAAGTGGGAGTTCTTTGAGAATCAAGAAGAAGTAAAAGATGACTTTATCATAGTAGACGTATAGACTCCAACAATTGTAAAGAGGACCGTTAGGGCTGAGATCGAACACTAAGTAGGTCGGTCCGTAAAGTGTACTACATGAGACGTATCTTCAATTTATTTGTCTCATTGTTATATGTCGAAACTGTATGGGGAAAGGATTAAAACCTAGTCAGTAACCAAGGTCCAGACTAAGATTGACAACGAAGAACTGGACGTATGTGTAAAGAGTCCTCAGTCCATTTCACAAGACCATAATGCCAGAGAAATTTTTAAAAGATGACAAACAACACTAGGTGCGTCAGTTTCGAAATCATCAGTTACTTCGTCTTCATCTACAAAAAGACCTTAAGGGAACGAAAGAGATACTAGGTTTCTTACAACCGTTAAATTTAAAAAATCGATTACTAGAATTAAAAATCATTACTGACTTGTGAACGATGTACGTTCCGTGCCTCGCGAAACATACATAGTACAGTTAGAAGAGTTTCGAAAAGTAGAAATTGGGTGGTACGGTTACTCTTTTGCTTTCGTGTTTCTTCAATTTATGTAAAGGTTCCAGAGTATCCATAACTTTACCGGGCACTCTTGAGGGAACTCGAGTGGTTCGGAATTGAAAGTTATAAGGTACGTTATGAGTCTCCAAATTATGGATAAGTCGTCAGCCACCTGATCGTCATAACAAGATGACGGTTCTTAGAACTTCTTAGATTGAGTTACTAGAAGATTCTACTCCGAATACTCATACTGGGTACGTTCATCTCCGACCATTGATCATTTTTAGTTGTCCTTGGTACAATTGTTAGAACCTGTGATGTTTTTTTTTTTTTTTTATCTTATGTCATTTCTTATATTTTATTATGTCTTCTGTTTATGTTTTTCACATATGTTTTATTATGTCTAAACAAAAGAATATCCTAGTAATTTTTCGTTTTGTCGTCTTGACGACAACGTCCCCCTTTCGTCTCACTTAGGTGTTCATGACTGACTACGAAGATCCACTGTCGGTGAAGGAAGGACGATCCAGTAAGTAGACGGTACGGTACCCGTATATGATATAACGAAAATATCTACTCTTTTGACTCCGTGTTCATACGAAAGACGGAGTGGGTTCCCGTGACCAGATCGTTCCTCCTCTCAGGGTAAACTTAAGTCCAGACAGAGGTTTCGGAACAGACAGAGAAGGGAAAGTTCTGATATAGTTCTTCCTTTGCGTCAAAACGGAGACGATACTCAGTCCGACAGGTCACCCTTGTTTTACCTCCGATGATACTATGCGACAGAATACATACCACACCGTGGTTTAATGTAAAGTCCAAACGTATGTCTTAGATGTATTTGGAACTAGAAATATCAATAGTAGACATTTTAACATTATTATCATTATTACTAATATTATTGTTTTGGTCGGAATGTTCTAGTAGTGTCCCTAATGTTTTCGATCGTGTATATTTTAAGAGGTGGAGATTAGTCGTAAATATGTCCAAACACGAGAGTGATTTTAATCACTTGACCAGAACCTAAAAGGTGACTCGTCGACTCTCCAGAACCACTCAACTAAGGAGAGGAGATCCGAAGACAGAAGGGTAGGTGTGTCCCGTCATCTGGTCTACGGAAATCCTTCCCGGATGGGGGTTTCCCGTGTTACCTCTAGAGTTTGTCCTCGATCGTTTATAGGTGATAGTACTCTCCCATCACTT
Organism: Capra ibex; assembly: GCA_006410555.1. Classification (NCBI taxonomy): domain Eukaryota; kingdom Metazoa; phylum Chordata; class Mammalia; order Artiodactyla; family Bovidae; genus Capra; species Capra ibex. The sequence continues at coordinate 92,332,491 of SJYO01041852.1, forward strand.
CCCCTTCTTTATTTGGAACTAGATGAGAGACTATGCTGTCCTCTGCCTTGGGAGTGGTGGGTGGAGCGACCTTAGACCCTTCCTAATTACTCTGTATTACGAGTCACAAGACGGCTCTCGATAATGACGGAATGTCTCCCTTTTTAGGGTAACAACGGTCGTTTGTTCTGACTGTTAAACTACTCCACACTTATAAAAATCACTTTGTCATACATTTGTGACGAAAAAAAGTAGGTTCAGTAGTAAGACACGTGTGTGGGAATACGTAAAAATACTCCGGTAAAAGAGGTACCGACATTTATAAGACACGAACGGGAAAAGGTCCTCGAGTTTCTTACACGACTAGTCCCCGGGGGCGACTTTGAGACTCGACTAAGGATTCCGAGTGGTGTAAGAGACCCTCTTTACAATTATCCGTATAAGTGTAAAGTACGACTACACGAACGGAAGGAAGACCGGTTATGTTTAACATGGTCCGTTCCGGTCCCCGTTCTCCTCAAGAGACACCCTCTTCCAAGTTCGACAGACCGTCACTATTTACCCTTCGTCGCAGTGCTCATGGTTCTGCATTTTGACTCTTTTTCCGTCCTTCGGACCAAGTTCAAGACGGGGACCTCGTGAACGAATTTTTTCGTCTTCTGATTTAGGAGTTTACCTATGGAAAAGAAAAAAGTAAAAATACATCTGGTAAAATTTTCAGAAATAACTCAAACGATGTCATAACAAAGACAAAATATAAAATCATAAAGCCGGTACTCCGTATTCCCTAGAATCCAGGGGATGGTCCCTAGTTTAGGTTTGGGGGACGTAACCTTCCACCTTAGAATTGGTGATCTGGTGGTCCCTTCAGGGTTTGGTCATGGAAAAGCTTTTTGTTAAGGTGGTAAGTAAGGAAACTTTCCGTGAAACTGACCCGTAATTCACGGTCTAGGACGTGGTGACTGATCCTATATTCTCACTTTTGTTGAATCGAGGTCAGAAATCTCCCTAGCATAAAGTCACTCCCTGAACTGTTTATTTGTGCTACTGTCCAATTCCCGATTCACAAGTCATGTACTCGAGAGAAGGGAGGGTAGGGAGACAGGTATTTTGGAGACTTCACAATAGAAGGAGGTGTTGTAGACCATTCCTCCACCAAACAGAGTATAGAAGGAACCTACACCCGTGTACCGTTGACAGAGGCGTGGACTATAGACACGGCGTTAGAGTGTAGATTCTGAGATCCAGGAACTGTCAGACCATGACAATGGCGAGACTACTCCCGGAATTCGGTACTCATTTGCTCCCCATCCAGTCCGAGGGGGAGTTGTGACGACGTAAAGGACGTTCTGGTGATGTGTCTCTCTTTGTACGAGTTTAGATTTTAGTGACTTCTCACTGTTAGTGTCTTTCATTCGTATATTTTTGTGTGTGACCTCTAGTTTGGTCAGGTAGGAGTTCCTTTAGTTGGAACTTATAAGTAGCCTTCCTGACGACGACTTCGGCTTCGAAGTTACGAAATTGGTGGACTACGGTTCTCAGTTGAGTAACCTTTACTGGGACTACGACCCTTTCTAACTCCCGTCCTTCTCTTTTCCCACTGTCTCCTACTCTATTCAACCTACCGTAGTGACTGCGCACCTGTACTCAAACTCAGTTGAGGCCCTCTACGACTTCCTGTCCCTTCGGACCGGACGTCTTCACGTACTCCACCTTTTCTCAGTCTGCACTGACTCACTGACTTGTGGTGGTGGTGGTTTTCGTCGCTTAGGACGGTACAGATGGAGGTCTTGTGGGGGTTGTGTCGGTGAAGGGGATGGCGGTCACTCTAGTGGAATTAGGGTCGTTGAGTGATACTAGACATTAAACTACTTTATCTGGTATTGTCTAAAAAGTCTAAGATGTAAAATGGGAGGATTGGGGATTTTGGATAAGAGGGAGTTGTTTGTCCTGTTCAAATTATTTATAATAAGTCTAGTGTAGACATAACGTACTTGAGAGAGTATAAAGACATTGTTGATCTTGTGTTTTATAAGTGGCACCAAAAGTTCTAGACCGAGAACGACTGGAGGCGGTTAGAGAGAGACTGGAAAGAGAGAGAATGGTAGACCTCGGTTTAGTGGTCGGGAAAGTCATGGATCTTCTACGAGTCAAACAAAGGGGGAAACCCAGGTACGCAATCGACAATAAGACAGACCTTAGGTGATAAAGTTCTAGAAGTACACTGACTACGGAAATATAGTACAGAGTCAAGATTACAGGGGGACGTGGTGACTGGTAGGTTAATTAGGACGCAGGGAACTCTACGAGAGATTATTTGGGCGAAAAAAAAGAACGTATCAATAATACTACTAGAATTGTGTGGAACGTGTAAAGAAACGAAAACACACATAACATACAGAACGGGATGGTCTAAAGATTCGGGGTAATCCTTTTCGTAGAACGACAGATATCTGAGAGACACAGATTCGTGGACCATCCGAGGTTTTCTGTCACCGAATTATGTACTTACCTATAGAAGTATTATATTTCCTTTTGACGTTTTTTTACAACTTGACAAGTGTAAAGAGCATGACAAGTGGTTAGATATCAAGTCTTATTTTCACTTTCACAACCAGCGAGTCAGTACAGACTGAGGTACCTTAAGAGGTCCGTTCTTATGATCTTACCTATCGGTAAGGAAAGAGGTCCCCTAGAAGGGTTGGGTCCCTGACTTGGGTCCAGAGGACATAACGTCCGTCTAAGAAATGGTTGACTCGAAGATCTCTTCGGGTATCCAATCTTATGTTGGAGAATTTCGTAAGTGACGACAAAGGATCTGATAGGCGTGTTTCCCACCAGATCTGTGTCTTAGATACAGGACGGTCACGGACTGGGAAAACGAGAGGGGGGTCCATGAGTTCCTGTCCGTCAGTTGTACGTCGTCGTATAGAAGATTTCAGACTTAGAAAGTGAGGTTTCAAAGTCGTTCTTTGCAGTTCTATTGACGACTGGGAGTTGTAAATAGTATTGAGACGTCGGGGAAGTTTAATATCAGAGGACTTATTTTACGTCTTTACGGAGGAGTAAGAAGAATTAGCAGTTTATTTTCAATAATCTATCTCTTTTGTCCGTTTGTATTAAAGACACCTATCTATAGTTAAGAGTTTGTGTTACGACAGATTTAGGTAGAATTCATTCCCCCTATAAAAAGTTGTCGTTACTATAGATGTTCAACAATAGTAGGTAAACAATGTTATGTAAGGTTATAACACCTGTCGTCACCGGTGAACGGATTCTGATACGGGACCCAGGAGTCACTGAATACCCTTTGGTCCGAGGTTCACGAAGGGGCCCGAAGGGTCCACCGTGTCCCTAATTCTTAGACGGACAGTTACGTCCTCTACGTTCTCTGTACCCAAGTTAGGGACGCAGTCCTTCTAGGAGACCTTTTCCTCTGTCGTGGGGTGAAATCATGAGAACGGTCCTTTTAGGGTTCCTGTCTCCTCGGACCGCCCGATCTCAGGTACTCCAGTGTTTCTCAGTCTGTGCTGGCTCACCAACTCGTGTGTCGTCCGAGACATGTCTTAGAAGACAAGATAACTGGTGGGAATTGACACTTGACATCACAACCTCTTCTGAGAACTCTCAGGGAACCTGACGTTCCTACAGGTTGGTCAGGTAAGACTTCCTCCAGTTGGGACCCTAAAGAAACCTTCCTTACTACGATTTCGACTTTGAGGTCATGGAACCGGTGGAGTACACTTCTCAACTGAGTAACCTTTTCTGGGACTACGATCCTCCCTAACCCCGTCCTCCTCTTCCCCTACTGTCTCCTACTCTCCCGACCTACCGTAGTGGCTGTACTACCTGCACTCAGACTCAATTGAGGTCCTCAACCACTACCTGTCCCTCCGGACCGCACGACGCTAAGTACTCCAGTGTTTCTCAGCCTGTGCTGACTCGCTGACTTGATTTGACTTGACTTGATACTGATCCGGTCATCTAAACTTTAATAAAATAAATAAAAAAATGAGAAACTAGGTCTCGTGAAGAAAAAATAAAAAAATTAATTGAACTTAAAGAAAAATCAGAAATAACTTAAACAATGTGATAACGAAGACATGATACAAAACCCCCAAACAAAAACCGACACTACGTACATCCTAGAATCGAGGGTCTGATCCATAGTTTGGGTGTGAGGAGCGTAATCTTCCGTTTAAGAATTGGTGATCTGACGGTCTCTCCTGGGGTCCCGTGAAGGTACCATCTAATACAAGGACGAGAGAACTCTGTGTCTCGTGACATACTCTTAGGTAGACAGGTTTGGTCCTTCGTCCTAACAAAAGGAGTCCTCCTCAATGAACAAGAAGTTCCATGTCAACCCTCACCATTTGTGACTCACGAAACCAAGGACACTCCTCTCCGGTACCTGTGTCGGGTCCTCACTGTCGACCCCGACCGTCTTTACTCATTCTCTAAACGCTTACAAAGGGTCCGTCCACTATGACCTGGGTCAGGACTTATCCCTCATCTTAATGATCGTTCTTTTCTTCTTCTCTTAAAGTCTGTCTTAGTCGTACCCGTTTTGGGACTTCCGTCCACTCTCGTACGTTCCGGGACTCTTGGGTCCTTTAAAACGTCGGATTCGTATTCCTCCGTCTTCCGTCCTCACCGTTATCTACACAGTTTCTTCATCCTTTTCAAGGATAGTATTTATTGGATCTCAAAGTACTATTCTTCAGGTTTGTGAAGAGACTTTTGTTTTCGTTTTCGTACTTTACAAAGTGTGTCTCCTCCGACCTCAAATCTAGAGTCCTAAAGTAAAAACATGACTTCGAAAGTCTCGGTTGTGGGTAGAGACAACACTACCCGTAGCACAGTCCGAGATAAGAGGAGGGACCTACAGATATGGACTCGTGGTTCAGTAGTAGTCCCTGATCCTAAAGGTCCTTAGTTGGTGTTCTGGTATTGGACTCTTTGTCCAAACACAAGAAGTGACACTCTCTCGGATTAACTTCAAGGGTCATTAATTTTATTCGTTTACAATGAATGTATTACCTAACAATTAATTCGACGAACACAAAGGCTTACAGAATAAATTTATCTAACACTATAAATCTCCCTTAAAAACCACAGTCACCACAGAAAGAAGACAGAATACGCACTGACAACTAGGAATAGGTTTTGTTTAACTCCAGACGACCGATTATAAATACACTATCCAGACTGTAAAAGTAAGAATTCCAATAATTAGTCGACGACATATGGTTGAGTTCAAGTGCACCCTTTTTCATTGAGAATGTATAATAGGTGCGGATGAGAAGTTCCGAAGATTTATAGTGGGCACACAACTTGGTAACAGGAAGACCTATTATGAGGGTCGATCAGTTCACTTCTTTTGTAACTACAAATCAATACAATTGGACAGATGGGAGTAACGTGTACATTTTATGTGGACGACATATGTACCCTTTTTATCTCTATTTCCCATTAATCTTATAGTCAGCGGGACGGAAACCTTCGGGACGGTCCATACTTGTAACTTCCTGTCTAGTTTCCGAAGGTAAAAGTGGATCAAGAAGAGGACACACCAAGACAATGGAACTTGTACGAAAAGTCGTAAGGACTTAAGGAGGAACAGGTATTTCACCCGACGTACGACGAGGACGACGACGGTTCAGCGAAGTCAGCACAGCGGAGACACACTGGGGGTATCTACCGTCGGGTGGTCAGAGGAGGCAGGGACCCTAAGAGGTCCGTTCTTGTGACCTCATCCAACGGTAAAGGAAGAGGTTGCGTACGTACGTACAATTCAACAAAGTCAGCACAGGTTGAGACACGCTGGGATACCTGTCGTCGGGTGGTCCGAGGAGACAGGTACCCTAAGAGATTCGTTCTTACGACCTCACCCAACGGTAAAAGAAGAGGTTCACCCGACTTACTCATCCCGATTTCCCTTTCAGGGGTAGTTCTACCTTTCATTCACAAGATTAATCCTCCATCACGATAATAAGACGTCTCTTCCGTTAACCGTTGGGTGAGGTCAAGAGAACGGACCTTTTGGGGTACCCGTCTCCTAGGACCATCCGACATCAGGTACCCCAGAGCTTCTCAACCTGTGCTGACTCGTTGAAGTGAAAGTGAAAAGTGAGAGGACGTAACCTCTTCCTTTACCGTTGGGTGAGGTCACAAGAACGGACCTCTTAGGGTCCCTGTCTCCTCGGACCACCCGACGGGCAGATACCCCAGCGTGTCTCAGCCTGTGCTGGCTTCACTGAATCGTCGATAATAAGAACCCGAAAGGTCCACCGCGATCACCATTTCTTAGACGGACGGTTACGCCCTCTGTGCCCAAGTTAGGGAACAAACCCTTCTAGAGGACCTTCCCGTACCATTGGGTAAGATCGAAAGAACGGACTACTTAGGTACCTGTCTCCTCGGACCACCCGATGTCACATATCCCAGTGTTTCTCAACCTGTGTTGACTTCCCTAAATCGTGAGTGTATGTGTTCGTATGTACGATAATAAGAATTGTAGTGGTGGTGATGTTATAATCGAATTTTTTTTTTTAGGAAGTGGCGAGATCCTTTGGAAGAGACTGGGAAGACAGGAGACTTCACGACAGAGTCCTTTGGTTCAAAGAAATCCCATCCTGGTAAGTGTGGTAAAAAAATTATATATTGACTGAATGTTACAGTATAATTAAAAGTCCAAATGTTGTATCACTAAGTTATAAAAATACGTAATGTTTTACTAGTGGACGTCTTCAGACACGACACGAGTCAGTGAGTCAGTACAGGTTGAGAACCGTTTGGGTATCGGACGGTCCGAGGAGACAGGTACCCCTAAGAAGTCCGGTCTTATGATCTTACCCAACGGTACGGGAGGAGGTCCCCTAGAAGGGTTGGGTCCCTAGTTTGGGTCCAGAGGTCGTAACGTCCACCTTAGAAATGGTAGACTTGGTAGTCCTTTAGGGTCCTTATGACCTCACCCATCGGATAGGGAAGAGGTCCCCTAGAAGGACTGGGTCCTTAGTTTGGTCCCAGAGGACGTAACGTCCGTCTAAGAAATGATAGACTCGATGGTCTCTTCGGGACCATCTTCAGATCTATACTAATTTTTTTCAATAATCTTATACTAACTGATATAAGGAATACGACATGTGATTTAAGGATACTGTTAATAAAATATTGACTTTTGAACATGGAGATTTAGGGGAAGTGGACAAACAGGTTGGGGAGATCGTTGATGATCAAAAAAGAAACATAAATATCCAGACAAAAATATAATACAACAAGTAAACCTATATGCAATTTAATATTACATATATACATATACACACATCTGTATATAACATATATAAGGAAGAGGTAGGTGGATAATCAACTGTGAGTTCAAAGAAGATATAGAACCGATAATAGTCATTTCAACGTTACTTGTAACCCTACGTATATAGAAAAGTTTCATTATAAAAACAAAAGAAGTCTATTTTTGGGTCTTTACCTTGACGATCTATTATACCATCAAGATAAAAATAAAAAAAAATTCCTTTGTATAACAAAAGGTATCTCCGACATTGTTAAACGTAAGGGTGTTTATCACGTGTTTCTAAGGGAAAAGAGGAGTAAGAACGATTGTAAACGATAAAGAACAGAGAAACTACCGTCGGTAAGACTGTCAAAACTCCACTATAGAGTACGGAGCAAAATTAGGTGAGAAATAACCCAAAGTCGACATGACTATCAAGAAATTTTGTCAGTGACATAAAAAGTAGTAACAGGAAAATTCTAGTAAGTGTTAACAGATCGTGTACAAGTATTTATAACACTGATTTCTACTTTAATTATTTTACTTACTTTAATTACTTTAATTATTTTCAACATACTGAAGTACACCCAGTATTCTTTATTGGTTCTATACATGTAAATAGTTCCACATGTAAATACAGTCGGTTGAAAGAAGTAAAGAACGATAGATAGACTGTAGAATCATCTACCCGAGGAATTTGTTACTTTTCCTCGAAATGACAATGTTATATACTTTTAGTCTTATATAAAAAGTTTTTTCTCTACTTTAAGTTCTTAGTCCGTATACTTTTTCTCTGGGTTGAAACTTGGACAGATCGTTTCCTTACCTTGTTCCAAGAGAAACCTTTCTATCTTTCTTTTGTAACACTTACTTTCGTCCTTTTCATGGAATTCCCAGATAGTCTTTTCCAAGATTTATGGTCAGATTCCTTAAAACTAACAGTGGACCCGTATTTCTCCTTCTTGACGTTTAAAGACTTGTTTTCTTATTCTCCCTTTCGTGTGAAGTGTCCGGGAGTGGTCCGTGGGTAAGGGTTCAAGCCGTCAACAGTCCCTACCGAACGAATGTGTTGAACCTTCGTCTACTATGACACCCCTTCCAGAGATACCAAAGAGTAAGAAAATAACTTATTCGACTTAATATAAGAGGAAGGTGGACGACCAATGACAACTTGACGGACCTTAAGTCGAGTCTAGACCATGAACTTACACTTTATTCAGTCTCTTTTTGTTTATTTATTCCACTTTATTTGGTGGGAAGAGGTTTTTGTCTTTAAGAAGGGACAGACCGTTAGAATCGGATGAGTGACGGAAGGAAGGAGACAAAGGAAAAAGGACAACCCTTCCCAATTACCTGATAGTCTCTTTGTTACCTGGGTGACCACCCAGGTCGGAAGTACCCCGAATGTGATGGGTTTATGAACATGTTTATACGGTAACGTTTAAAGATACTCCCGGTACTTCCTTTTCACAACCCATGATTCTTTCCCATATTGTTCCTTTAGCTTAGAGAAGAGTCTTCAGTCCCTATAGAAATGATCACTTCACAACGAATTTGGAGTCGTGATTTATGTTTGAAGTAAATGTACACACTCGAGTACGTACGTGTACACACACTCCTCCCGTCATTGTAAGGATCTTGTCCTGTTGTCACACATTTGTGTAGGAATCCGTACTCCTTTCTACCCAGAGCTTGTCAATGTCTTAGTCTAGCGTAAGTTGTTTGTAAACACGACAAACGATCCTGAAAGTTCGTTATTCTCCTTCCGTTACGTTTAGAGACTAGAATTCTTTTCATGTTACTCTTAGTATTTACTAGTCTCTTTAACTCTACATTGTTTCAGTACATTTTATCATTGTTTAAACTGAAAAACGCGTAAAAGGTGTAGGGCGTATCGAGATATTCGTATAATAAGACTACATCATAAAGTAAAAGTATCATTGAGATTCTTTAACAGAAAAATTAAGGTTGTGATGTCTACTCTTGTAGTTCCGATCCTCTATTAATTCACAGACAACAGATTCAACCGTACCCGTCATTTACCATTTCTAGTCTAAGTTAACGTCTTTATAAACTCAAGTTTCAACGATAGTCTTCGTACTTTGTATAAGAAGGTTATTTATCAATTTTAAATACTACACGTTTTGTATGACCAAGATTTGTAATGGGAGTTCTTCGACTGTAACATCCAAGATCACATCCTCTGTGTGTTACTCCATTTTGTACCCACGATTCAACAAAGTCAGTTCAGACTGAGAAACACTGGGGTACCTGACATCTGATGGTCCGAGGAAACAGGTACCCTAAGAGGTCCGTTCTTATGATCTCACCTAACGGTAAGAGAGAAGGTCCCCTAGAAGGACTGACTCCCCAGCTTAGATACAGAGAATACGGAGGACGTAACCGTCCGTCTAAGAAATGATGTAATACAATTAGTCAACATTCATACTAAATTTATATTATTTTACCTGGTTATAATTCAAATTCTAATCCACTCAAGACTCTTTCTTTATATCAGTACATTGATGACGACAGAAGTCCTAAATCTTGTAAAGACAATGAGGTCTTTCATTGACGTACAGAGAAAGTTTAGTTAGAGTATGGGATGGGTACTGAGGATCGTTACTCACTGGACAATAAACAGTGATTCCGAACCGAAAAAAAAAATTAAATTATTTTTGTCTTAGTGTACTACACATCAGATAAAAATAGATCGAAGAAAACAAATCGTATTATAAAACTCCACATAAGGGACAACGACTTACATGATTATTGTAGAAGGAAAAGTAACGACTCACAACAGAATAAGTTAGTTACGTGGTGTTAAACGAAGAGGTAAGTAGTCAATTACCTGTAAACCAAATATAGGTCAAAAGTGAATAATTCTTATCTCGACGATGTTTGTCTGTTTATAAACATACCTGTATACAAAAATAAAGAGAAGTCATTTATGGGTTCTCACTCGTAAAAACTAACATATTAATCTCATATAAAATGATACGCTCTTTGAACGGTTCATCTGGACAGTAGGTGGTTGGTTTAGGAAGGGTATAGAAGTTGGGGAAAAGAGACAAGGACAGTAAAGGAAGGAAATCACGTCTGATATATTGGTTTCCCCCGACATAGTTATCTTTTAAAGTAAACGAAGGTAACGAGAGAAGAACAACGAGTCTTTGAGTCCGAGGAAGACTTTAAGTACGGTAGTTTGGTGAGGTGAAAGATGTTGTGTGGATACTCCGAGAGTAGATTGTGGGAGGACTCGTTCGAGGATAAAGTAACTTCCATCTTTACAGACATGGGGAGAGAAGAGATAGTGATAAGAAAAGTGGTATATAAAGAACGAGTTATTTATGAATGTCTGCTGAAGAAAACACAGTCCGTGTCGAGACCGATAAACAAGTCTTCGAGTCAGTACAGACTGACAAACTCTGGGGTACTTGACGTCGTACGGTCTGAAGGAGTAGGAAGTGTTAGAGGTACGAGTTTGAGTACAGGTAACTCAACCACTACGGTAGGTTGGCAGAGTAGGAGACAACAGGGGAAGAGGGAGACGGAAGTTAGAAAGGGTCGAAGTCCCAAAAATGAATACTCAATCGGGAAGGGTAGTTCACCGGTTTCATAACCCCAAAGTCGAAGTCGTACTCAGGAAGGTTACATATAAGTCCCAACTAAAGGAATCCTAACTGACCAAACTAGAGAAGTGTCAGATTCCCTGAGAGTTCTCAGAAAAGGTTATGATGTCTAGTTTTCGTAGTCAAGAAGTTACGAGTCTGAAGAAATACCAGGTTGAGAGTGTAGGTTTGTCCTGATGACCTTTGTGGTTTCGAAACTGATATACCTTGAAACTATCGTTTCATTACAGAGACGAAAAATTACACGACAGTATCTAAAAAAGGTTCCTCGTTCCTAAAAAAAAAAAAATTAAAGTACCAACATCAGAGGTAGACATCATTAAAACCTCGGGTCCTTTTATTTCAGACAATGACAAAGGTCAAAGGGGTAACAAACGGTACTTCACTACCCTGGTCTACGGTACTTGAATCCAAAAACCTACAACTCAAAATTCGGTCGAAAGAGTGAGAGGAGAAAGCGGAAGTAGTTCTTCGAGACATCAAGGGGAAACAAAAGACGGTATTCCCACAACAGTAGACGTATAGACTCCAATAACTATAAGAGGGTCCTTAGAACTAAGGTCAAACACGAGACCGATAACCTTTATGTGTTTTATCTGTTTATTTATCGTTATCTGTATTTCTTCTAGTTTTAGGATCGTACGTAAGATAACTCCTCTATCTGTCTATGTATGTGAGAGTTTGTATACATGTATGTACTATATGAAAAGACTCTTTTCGTTTCGACTTTCCCCCCAACCGTCGAGCAACTCTCCACTCTTCCTTTCAGCCAAACTGAAAATTATTATACAATTTGTTTCCACGGTTCTGCCACTGTCAACTCATTCTACTGTCCACTTTCTCTTCCGGGACGTTTACACACGTCTTTTTCTGAAACGTGTGTCTTTTTTTATACACATCTTAGTTGTTGTCTATGTTTTAAGAACTCAGATCTTATAAGGACCGTGTAAGTTCTTTGTCACTCTTTCGGTCACACCGACCTTGTCTCGTTCATTTTCCCTACGTCTTTTACTCCAGTCTCTCGACTCTCTCCCTACGTTAGTCATCCGGTACCATTCCTAAGTCTGCAACCAAATCTGCCCTACATTTCGGTGACAACTACGAAAACTTGATACCACAACCTCTTCTGAGAACTCTCAGGGAACCTGATGTTCCTCTAGGTTGGCCAGGTAAGATTTCCTCTAGTCCACAAGAAACCTTCCTTACGACGATTTCGACTTTGAGGTCATGAAACCGGTGGAGTACGCTTCTCAACTGAGTAACCTTTTCTGAGACTACGACCCTCCCTAACCCCCGTCCTTCTCTTCCCCTGCTGTCTCCTCCTCTACCGACCTACCGTAGTGACTGAACTACCTGCACTCAGACCCACTTGAGGTCCTCAACCACTACTTGTCCCTCCGGACCACACGACGCTAAGTACCCCAGCGTTTCTCAACCTGTGCTGACTCACTGACTTGACTTGACTTGACTTTCGGTGACAACCCAAAACTCGTCTCCTGAATGTACTAGTCAGAATATAAACATTTACAAATGAGGTCGGTGGTACAACGTTAATGTTCTATTGTCTGGTCAACCGTTCAATTACGTCATTAAACCCTCTGTCTATTAAGTCCACTATCACTAACCTCAGACACATATAAAAATTCTATCTCGGTGCTCTTAATTAATTTGTACCCCGTACTTCAATTTTTTTTTTTTAGATACGAGGTTCCAAACCAGGTACCTTATTCCTCTTCAAACCTCTACCGTAATTGACTCTACCTCTTTTAACGTTCTCCTTGTATAATTATAAACCCCCACTGTGCCCTTGGGTTAAAATCTACCGAAAAGTACAGATCCATATTGTGAGGTTAGAGAACCAAAGTACAGTGGAAGTAGGTTCCTTAGAACGGGAGACGAGAAAACAACAAATTAGTGATTCACCACAGGATGAGAAAACGCTGGGGTACCTGTTATCGGGTGGTCCGAGGAGACAGGTACCTCGAAGGGTCTGTTCTCCCTTCACGTCACCCAACGGGTGACGTCACCCAACGGTAAAGAAAGAGGTTTCTTAGAAAGACTGGGTCCATAACTTGGGTACAGAGGAATGTACTTGGATGTAGAGGAATGGGTCCATAACTTGGGTACAGAGGAATCGTCTAAGGAATGGCGATTCGGTGGTCCCTTCGGGGTGGGAGACACAAGTAGGGATCCTGTACCAGGAGTACCACGAAAGGACCTAACACAGTAGTGTTTAGAAGTTTCCCAACTAAAGTTCGTAGGATGAGAGACCAACGGTGGAACATCACAGAAGGGGAAGAGAGAGTGGAGTAACTCTTTACACAAGGTAACTGGATTGTGGTCACAACGATAACGGGACGTGACGAGAATTTCAAACGTCAGAAACAATCGGTGGAATCCATGTACGTACTAGGTAGTAACACGACTATAGCGACAGACAAGTAAATCGAGAGGAAGAGGAGGAAGAAGGTAGGATAAGGTGTAGTGTTTTGAGACCAGGATAATTTAAGGTTAAAGGGGTGATGAGACAATGATATGAACTTATATCGACCACTTTTTTAATGTTCAAGACTCATCGGATTGAAATTTGATACTAGTGTTCATAGACTCTCGGAGAGTTGGGACGAATTGTTGGGATTAAGTGCGACAATTACTTCAACGAACAAGAGAGAAACTCTACCGGTAAAATATAGAAGAGTCCAGAGAAGGTTCTGTAATTAAGAGGGAAGGGAGATAAAAATCGACTACCAGAACGGATAATTTTACTCTTTCGTTTTCGTCGACACCTGAAAGAACAGAGAGATTTGGCACAAATATAAATATTGACATGAAAAACTGAACGGAGATTAATTGCATCTCGTAGAAACAAGGATGGACTTCGGTTCAGAGACTTCATGTAAGGTAGGAGAGTAGATAAAAACAAGAATGTTAATATGAAAGAGGGTAGACTTAGAGATAGGAAATGGTCTGAAAAGGACTGTAGAAAGTCCGTATAGTATTAAAATTTTTTTGAAGATTTTACAAGGGAGAATTGGATATAAAGGTGAATCGATAAAGAGATAAAGGGAAATTGTGAAAAGACTAATTTTTGAAAGGGCGGTTCGAAGACTTTGGTTGACAAAGGTTCTAGTAATTGTTGGGGGTAGAACGGTCGGTGCCACTGGCTAAAGGAATGAGTGGAATGAGTTTTATAAGTGTCGTAAACTGTGTGAAACAAAAAAGGAGAGATAAATTTGTAAAGGAAGTGAAGGAGGAAGTAACCGTTGTTGAAGACTCAGAGACACAAACGGAACTTCCTGGAGTCCCGTGGTAGTACTCCGGAGAAGAGAGAGATTACCAAAGGAACCACTAGAACAAGATGAGGGTATTAACGTTTATAGTGGACAAAAGACTCACAAGGGTTCGTGGTGTTAATGTACAAGTCAGAGGATGAATCTCAGAGATTCACTTACGGATTACCCGAAGAGCCAGACTTGTTCCAGTATTGTCTTGAGAACTAAAGATCGGTGTTGTCAGTAAGGGGGTTGGGGTGTTTTAGTCTGGTCGAAAACAGGGGCAAAAAGAAATTATTTACCGTGGTGATGGGTAGGTCAACGAAGTAATCGAAGGATTCTGACGGTATTGGTTCGTGGTACTCACTCACCGAATTCGGTACCCGTACATTGTCAAGCCCTCCGGTATGTAAACTCTTTTTCCACAGTTGTCTAAACCAAGGAGGACGCCGGACAGGAGAACCGAGTGTCCATTAACGGAAGAACTCCGTAGAAGTGCACAAATAGAGACGTACACATACCGATAATGGAAGGAAACACAGGTTTAAGGAGAAAAATATTCAGTGTGACCTAATCCTAGATGGGATTTCTCGAGTAAAATTGAATTAGTGCAGATATTTCTATAATAGAGGTTGACACCAATGTAAAACTCTATGACCTCAATCCTGAAGTTGTATACTTAAACTTCCTCTCGTTAATTTAGGTACTAAGGAAAAGAAATTACTTCATCTCAACAAAATGTTATAAAATAATAGAAGTCCACATACTGTGTCACCAGGACATAAAATATCTAATATAAGGTAATTTCCGACAATGTATTCTCACCAATATTAAAAGACACGACCTGTTATATAGGAGAAATAAATAAATAAAATACGTACCATCAGACATAAAGAATTGGAGTATGAGGATAAACCGGGAAGGGCGAAAGGGAAAAGAACGACCATTGGAGATCAAACGAAGGACAGAGACTTTCAGTCAAAGACGAAACGAACCATATGCGTAAACACTTAGTCTGTGTCTTACGGTCTTTTAATGTTATCTTTGTCGAATCAGAGAATGTATAGAAAGAAGGTTAAGTGGTGTAGGGACCTTTCTTTCCCTCTTATCTGATATCTATTGTGATCGATCAAGTCTTCTCTGATTTACAATTCTACATCTTTGATCCTCTCTCCGTATCTTAAGAAAGAATGTCAGGAATATGGTATCTATTATATGATACACAACACTTAACAAAGTAAGTTAAGAATGTTATTGACTGTTTATCGTAGGGATGAACTGTTTTCCCTTCAGGTGGTACAACGTAAGGCCCACCAGTGTTTCTCAGTCTGTACTGAATAGTTGATTTGTTGTTGTTAAGTTGTTTTTATTCCTCTAACTAACTCTATCTATAGGAGATAGACATGGGTGACGGTTGTATTTCCTTCTCTAAATTAAATGAAGATACGAACGGACTGAGATCTCGGACAAATTACACACATTGGAACACTACTGAAGGTACAAGATCCTTTCTTTACATCTTTGGTGTCAGAGGACGGAAATCCCAAAGTGTCAGATCGACCAATCTGTCCGTAGACGATTTGGTTTCTACCTAAACTTCAGGATATAGTTGTTCTGGTTCAAATTTCAAGGAACTATTAGTTCTGAAATAGAGTCAGTGGTTACTCCGTGGTCGTATATCATTTTACGGTCTTGGTTCCCATATGAGCCACGCATAGACGGTTTACTCACTCACTTACTTCCGTACTTGTTTGTCGTCGTATAACCTATAATAAACAAGTCGGTCGATAAAGGACTCGCGAACGACATATGGTTCGATATATAGTTCATGACGGATGACGAGCCCGTGACCGACATCATTTGCCTCGTTTCGAATAGATTTAAGATACCACTTTTATCCGTATAAGAGTTACCTCCTTTTGTGTGTACGGGATTTCTTCATCTCTTACTGAATCTCCTCCCGTTCTGGGGGTCCTCATTGGACGTGTTCTTGGGGGTCTCGGAATGAACACTTATATTATATGTGATAAAGGACTCTTGACACCTTTTAGTGACAATTTTCTTGATTATGAGTGTCTTACAAGTGTAGAATTTTCCGTAACAAAATTCTCCCACGTGTGTGTCTCCGTAAATAAAGGGTGACACAAGGGTCCTAGACTTATGATAATAATAATAAAAAAGAAGTCAAGGGTTCAGTTCAGACTGAGAGGTGTTGGGGTACCTGACGTCGTGTGGTCCGAAGGGACAGGGAATGGTAGAGGGTCTCAAACGGGTTCAAGTACAGGTAACTTAACCACGACGGTGAGTTGACAAAGTAGGAGACAGTGGGAGAAGAGGAAGACGTAAGTGAGACAATAGGGGTAAAATATCTACTCCTTTGACTCCGTGTCTCTACTCATCGTCGTATGGGTTCCTGTGTTTCGGTCGACTATCTCGGTCCTAAACTTTAGTCCCTCCGATCAAGGTCTCGAGAATGAGAATGTCTTACGTTATAAGTTGGAGATCCAAACTTCTTTGTTTGTTTTCTAAATACTTTGCTTTATACCGTTTTACAATTGTTGACGACTTAGATCCGTTACCCAAATGCCCACTAGCTACGTGGAAAAAAAAAAAAAGTTTTAAATAAGTATAAGTTTGTAAAAGTACTACTTTGTCAACTCCTTTTTATATCAAAAACTACTGAAACGTTATTACACAAATTTCTAGGTCCTGTCCATTTCTCTGTCTGTCTGTCTGTGTGTGTAAATGTCAAGTCTTTCCTTTCATTTACGATTCATGGATTCCGTCTCTTCTTAAACGGAGATCCGTCCGGGTACAGAGACTAGAGGCATTCCCCTCCTTGACACGGGACACTGGTGTCATAGTATCGTGAGTTGCGACCTAGGTCTTGTACCAATTACGAATCACTTGTGAGTTACTCGTTTACGTACTTTCCCACTCCTACCCTCCATGTTAGACTACCTCCTATTCCTCTACCAATATGAAAGTAAAGTCAAGTCAGCGAGTCAGCACAGGCTGAGAGACGCTGGGGTACTTAGAGTCGTGTGGTCCGGAGGGACAGGTAGTGGTAGAGGGCCTCAAGTGAGTCTGAGTGTAGGTAGCTCAGTCACTACGGTAGGTCGGTAGAGGAGGAGACAGCAGGGGAAGAGGAGGACGGGGGTTAGGGAGGGTCGTAGTCTCAGAAAAGGTTACTCAGTTGAGAAGCGTACTCCACCGGTTTCATGACCTCAAAGTCGAAATCGTCGTAAGGAAGGTTTCTTTAGGGTCCCGACTAGAGGAAGTCTTACCTGACCAACCTAAAGGAACGTCAGGTTCCCTGAGAGTTCTCAGAAGAGGGTGTGGTGTCAAGTTTGCGTAGTTAAGAAACCACGAGTCGGAAGAAGTGTCAGGTTGAGAGTGGAGGTATGTACCGGTGACCTTTTTGGTATCGGAACTGATCCAATTTGATATCGTGTAGTCAAAGAATCCCCGACATAGTTTCGTCGTGTTTGACTCACTGAACTTCTCGTCTTTACCTACCAGAGTATCAAGACCTTCGATCTTCAGGTTTTAGTCTCAGCGGTCCCGGTACCAAAAAGACTTTCGACATCGTTCATCTAGGAAAGAGGAATCGAAGGACACCACCAGCGGTGAGGAATAGTAAGACACAAAACGTCGACCTAGTGAGGTTAGAGACGAACGTAGTAGTGGACCGTACCGTACGAGAACCATACAAGGGGAGAGGAGAAGAAAATTCCTATGGTCGGTATTACAGGTAGGATGAGGTCCTACTGGAATCGATTAAAGTAGACTTTGTTGGGGTAGAGGTTTATTCTAGGACTCCCAATCTTGAATTTGCACACAAAACTCCACCGTGTCAAGTTTTCTGTGTCCCCATAACCCTCTCTTCCTACCTCACACTTGTAGCTAGGATCGTGTGACATAGAGAGGTTTTACAGGTCTTCCCATGTTTAGGTTGGTCTTACAAGGTCGCGAATTCTACCTCTCACCTGTACTACATATAAGTGACTGTTAGGACTGTAACGTTCCTCAAAATGTCGGAGACGGTCAGCTTAGGGTCATTGTCGACCGATGGGGGTCACGGTCCAGTCGAAAAGGATTTGTCGAATACTGACCGAAGAGTCGTCGACAAATACAAAAGTCTTATAATTCGTCACAAATCAGTGAAAGAGTCCCTCCGGAAGAGTACCGTCAAAGATTTTTACACGACTCACACGAAGGTTTCTCTTTTCCGCGGTCTCCCGGAAACCACCCCGCACGACTCGGAACATTAGTGTTTGTCTACTGCCTCTAAGGACCGAGACGAAGGTCGATCACTCCGGGGACTCGTGGTTGAGTGTTAGGCGGACCATATTAGCAACACCAAATGGAATGTTTTTACAGTTTTTAACAGTACCTGAGAAGTCACATGGTTCACGGACTGAGAGGTTCCTTAAGTTAAAAGACTATAATGGTCCCTCGGCCAGAAGGATCGGAACACTAGTATGTTTCGAACTGTACCGGAGTTCCCTGATTATTTCTCTCGTGGGGGTCGGGGGCTTCCAGCACGAGACTTTGTTTGGTCCTGAAACCAGGGTGTGGAGATACATTAGTTGGTCGTGGACACTCGAGAAGAAAGACGATCCCAAGAACCTCACGTTCGTTGTCTTAGAATGATGTCATTCAGGGGATGTATACTTGGGACTTCAACTCTCAAAAGTTTCTTCGTTTGTACGTAAGGTAGTTGTAGTCCTTTCCTTTTCACTTCAACGAGTCAGTACAGACTGAGACGTTGGGGAACCTGATGGTCCCAGGAAGCAGGTACCCTAAAAGGTCTGTTCTCATGACCTCACCCTACGGTAAAGGAAGAGGTAGTTGGAGTCCACACTCACTTTAGTGTCGAACGGGACGATAACGACTGTTAGAAACTCGAGATGGCAGAGGGAGGAGGAGAGGGAGGAGGTAAGTCATTGAGAAGAACGGACAAGTGACCTATGGTCGGGGACATACGGTCGACAACAGGACGTGTGACACGAAAAGTTCCATGACTTAGTATTTTAACTTTTACAAAAGAAATAAAAACACAAATAAAAAAGACAAAAATCAACGAGTCAGTACAGGCTGAGGAACCCAGTGTATGTAGGTAAGTGTACGGTAGACTTCTAGAGTGGTCGGGTGAGTCGAGAGTTCCTGGTAAATAAAGAAAATAAAAAAATTAATATTTTTATTACCTAGTACCAACAACAAGTCAGTGAGTCAGTAGAGGGTGAAAAACACTGGGGTACCTGACATCGTGTAGTCCGAAGGAATAGGAAACGGTAGAGGGTCTCGAACGAGTTTGAGTAGGGTAACTCAGTCGCTACAGTAGATAGGTAGAGTCCGAGACAACAGGGGAAGAGGAGGACGGAAGTTAGAAAGGGTCGTAGTCCTAAAAAAGGTTACTCAGTCAAGAAGTGTAGTCTACCGGTTTCATATCCTCGAAGTCGTAGTCAGGAAGATTACTTATAAGTCCTGACTAAAGGAAATCCTGACTGACCAAACTAGAGGAACGTCGGGTTCCCTGAGAGTTCTCAGAAGAGGTTTTGGTGTCAAGTTTTCGTGGATAAGAAGCCACAAGTCGACATTTTCATAAAATTTGGAAAATGTCATCTCATAATGTGTCAACTAACACAGCAACCCTTGGATCCGATTGAAACGACCTACATGTTGTTTAATTGAATGTACTTGTTTGACCTACATGTTCGTACGCTAGTCTTACCCTGAACAAGTACACATCCTGTGAAGGATATTAAACTTGTTTCCCTCTTTTTACAGATAGCTTACCTACGACTCATAAGACACCCTTGAACCCTTCGAACTTTTTGAAGTCCTCCCGTCCTTGTCTCTTATATCAATCCCTGTTTCGTTATCCTCTCGAGAGTAATGTCGTAGGAATAACACCTCCCTAGGATCTCGGGACCCACGGACCCTCAGAGACCAGTTCTATATTTAAATATTGGATTGACCTGAGGAGAGGGGAGGACCCATTTCGTGTTATACCCCTCCCCTCCGTGAGAAGTTTACTTTCTCCCGAAGTCTTCTTCCCTCTCCTTCGATACACGACTCGTGTGTCGTCGTCGTCGAGGGTACCCACCTGACAGGGTCTATGCGTGTCCTGAGTGGTGTAGGTCGGGTTTCCGTCCAGATGGTGTCGGGCGAAAGAGCCCCAGTACAAGACCGAAAGGACGTCCCAGTTACCCGGGATCCAGACAGAGTGTGTGGCTTTGGCACCTGTTACCCACAGTCTGTCTCCTTTGGGGTTTCTCTTTCTCCCGACCTATCCTTGTACCTACTTGGATCTCTACCGGTATGACTCACTTTATTCAGTCTCTTACTGTTTATAGTATACTATAGCGAATATACACCTTAGAATTTTTTGCTGTGTTTACTTGAATAAATGCTTTGTCTTTTTTAGCTCAGCGTCTACATCCTTTGTTTGAATACCAATGGTTGTCCCTTTCTTCCTCTCCCTATTTAACCCTCTAACCCTAACTGTAACACACACACACACACACACACACACACACACACACACACACATACACACAATTCGGTGGAGTCAGTACAGACTGAGTAACACTGGTGTACCTGACATCGGGAGGTCCGAGGAGGAAAGTATCCTAAAGGGTCCGTTCTTATGATCTCATACAACGGTAAAGGAGGAGGTCCTCTAGAAAGGTTGGGTCCCTAACTTGGACCCAAATTAGGGTTATGAGACATTTCTGGATATACCCTTTTATTAGATTTTTTTAACCTCTATATATATATATATATATATATATACTAAGTTAAACGACGTTTCGTCTTTACTTGTGTCTTGACATTTAGTCACTATGACACTATTTTTAATTAACTTTTTTTCCTTAAACATTTACTTTCGGATGATTTGTTCTCTTTTTTTTTAAATTATAGGACAGGAAGGTAGGTTTAGATCGTGGATCGTGTTTCACATTCTTCTCAAGACGAGGTTGAACACGGACTTTCTCCAGTCAAAAGAATCAGACCGTAGATTCTGGGAAACGTTGTCGTTAGGTCCTATGAAAGGTCTTACAAGGAACAGAAATAAGACCCAAAGACATTACGTAACATAGTTATGTACTGCAATGGACGTAAGTAATATCCACGACTATGGATCCTCATAAGTCACACCCGGTCCGAAGGAACTCCTTCTCATTAAGGGAACGAGGAGGTTCATGACCGGTAATGACTCCCTCTTCTACCTTTCTCTCAGACTATCCGTTCCCCTGACGTCACATTAGAAGCCCAGTGTGTTCCCCACGAGTCGTCGTCTTTTTTCCGGATAATTCCCGTAACACTATCCGTTCACCTGACGTTATGTTAGAACCCCAGTATGTTCCCCACTAGTCGTCGTCTTTTTTTCCGGATAATTCCCGTAACACAAATAAATCTCTTTATTCTCTTCTGAAAATCGTTCTAAGTTTTGATGTTTCATAAAAAATTTATTATTTACACTGATGGACTATTTGGTTTAAAGATTTACGGGGTGATGTGTGTTTTTAGGTGTTTATCTTCTGTTCTTCGTTTTTTTTTATTATATTTATGAACGTTGTTGATATGGTTTCCCCCCAATATGAGGTATTCTCAAGTAAACCCAATTATTATTTTTCTCTTTAACATATCCGTCATATAAATTGACAGGTAGTTTATAAATAATGTGTGGATGATACACAAGTCAAATCTTTTTCTTTATGTTTAACAAATCTTAATATACTTGTCTTCAAATTAGAGTAAGTCTCTGGATTATTTACGTTTGACTTTGTCGTCCTATAACAAAAGTAAAAATGGATAGTCTAACCGTCACTAATTTTCCCTAATGTTTGTACCAAACTCGTTCTAAATTCCTTTTGACTACAAGTGCGTCTCCATTATGTGCGTTTTAAACCGTATTGGAGAAACTTCCAGAAAAACCGGTTTTCCGGTTATGGAACAAGGTGATGTTTCTAAAGAAAAAAAAAAAAGATATCTGTATGGGTGTGTATGTGAGTTTCTATGTACCGGTTCCTATGAGTAACGTCATGCCCCCACCGAATCACCATTTCCTGGACGGACGGTAACGGCCTCTGTAACCTCTGTGTCCAGGATAAGGACCTGACCCTTCTAGGAGACCTCCTCCTTTACCGTTGAGTGAGGTCGTAAGAACGGACCTTTTATGATACCTGTCTCTTCGGACCTCCCGGTGTCAGGTACCCCAGTGTCCCTCTGTTACCCATTATTAAAGATGAAGTAAAAAACTTACTTTACTTTATTAAAGATAAAGTGACAAAAGGTACACGTTTTAAATACAGAACTTTAGATGTCTAAAAATGGTCTAATTAAAAAAAAAAACTCGTAGTGTTGGAACACCTGATGGAATGAAAGAGACGTCGGAGTTAATAAAAAATAAGAATAAGGTATAAAATAGTTTAGGACTGTAGAATTAGCTCGACAGTAAACTTCTCGACTGAGTAATCTTTTCTGGGACTACGACCCTTTTTAACTTCTGTCTCCTCTTCCCCTACTGTCTCCTGTTTTACCAACCTACCGTAGTGGTTGAACTACCTCTACTCAAACTCGTTCGAAGTCCTCTACCACTTCTTGTCCTTTCGGGTCGTACGACGTTAGGGACCCCCAGCGTTTCTCAGTCTGCACTGACTCACTGACTTACTATCAGTATGAACATTTCTTGGACGGACGATTACGTCCTATGAACCCAAGCTAGGGGACCCAACCCTTCTAGGGAATATCCTCCTTTACCTTATGGTGAGGTCATAAGAACGGACCTTTTAGGGTACCTGTCTCCTCGGACCACCCACTGTCAGATACCCCAGTGCTTCTAAGCCTGTGTTGAATCACTGACTCGTGCGTTCGTGTTTGTGTGCGTGGTGACCTGTACTACGACTTACTTTTTGTAAGGGTTTCGACCTGAAGAAGACAGACAACTCAGATCAGAGAAAGACCATTCGTATAGGGTCCACCCTTTCCGTTATTTCAACCGACCAGTCCTTTCTCGTCCAGTAGTACCAAGATCTTTTTACTTCACAATCAGTAAGTCAACACAGGCTGAGAAACGCTGACTACCTGATATCGGGTGGTCAGAGGGGAATAGGTACCTTAAGAGATCCGTTCTTATGACCTCACCTAACAGTAAGGGAAGAGGTCCCGTAGAAGGGTTGGTTCCCTATCTAGGGTCCAGAGGACGTAACATTCGTATAAAGAAGTGGTAGACTCGGATTTACCAGACTCGGATTAGACAGACGTAACAGCCGTCTAAGAAATGTAGACTCGTATTCTTTTTATCAACGGTCTTAAATCTTTGTATTACGTAGAACTTTACGGGATCTTCGTGTAGTGTAGACTAAGTAAAAAAGAGACAAGGTCGAACGGAGGGTCCGAATTTATTGTTAAGGGAACACCTAGTCGACCATTTCTTAGTGGTTGATACGCCCTCTGGACGCAAGTTAGGGACCCAACCCTTCTAGGGGACCTCTTCCCTTGCCGATGGTGAGGTCATAAGATCGGACTTCTTAAGGTACCTGACATATCGTGTACTCCACCGTTTCTCATCCTAGTTGAAAGTGAAAGTAAAGGGTCACATGTGACAAATGTGTCTCGTGGGGTCTTCTGAATAGAGTCCTTCAATCCCCTCTGCGAATGAGGAACCTTCCTTTCAATACTGGTTGGATCTGTCGTATAAGTTTTCGCCTCTGTAATGAAACGGTTGTTTCCAGGCAGATCAGTTCCGATACCAGAAAGGTCACCAGTACCTCCACTCGTGACCTGATACCTCCACTCGTGACCTGATACCTCCACTCTCAACCTGACACTTCTTCCGACTCGTGGTTTCTTAACTACGAAAACTTGACACCACAACCTCTTCTGAAAACTCGTAGGGAACCTGACGTTCCTCTAGGTTGGTCAGGTAAGATTTCCTCTAGTCAGGACCCATAAGAAAATTTCCTGACTACGATTTCGACTTTGAGACTATGAAACCGGTGGAGTACACTTCTCAACTGAGTGACCTTTTCTGAGACTACGACCCTCCCTAACCCCCGTCCTCCTCTTCCCCTACTGTCCCCTAATCTACCGACCTCCCGTAGTGACTGAGCTACCTGCACTCAGACCCACTTGAGGTCCTCAACCACTACCTGTCCCTCCGGACCGCGTAACGTTAAGTACCCCAGTGTTTCTCAGCCTGTACTGACTCGCTGACTTGACTTCCCTCAAGGGGGTCTCTGTCCGTAAGGACGACTTCCCCACTGGTCGCCCCGTGTCCGTGGTCGTAGACGAAACCGACGGCGTAGGGTTGTGGCAGATCTCTTTGTCGTCTGTCTCTGTGTGTGGGGTCCCTGGTGTCTCTATCAAAAACTTAATCTCGACCTTCAGTACTGACGTTTAATGTACAATCGTGAGATGAAGGTCTAACGCAAGAATTGCCGACACTGTGTAATGTCGTCAATGGGGTGTACCGGTTTTTTGGAACGCTTTCCGTGATAATCGGTTGTGCCGTCTGTCAACAGATTAGTCTTTGTTATAGGGGCGACTCGACTCTAAAACCTTCAGTGTCACCGGCTCCCCTCTTCTCTTCGTGATGGGTCCTCGGGAGGTGGTATAAGACCTCTGTCAGTAGGACACCATAGTAACACGGAAAAACCTCCCTTCTTCAGGATAAAGCTTATTACTTTTTATTATCGTCGTTGTTGGAGAATTCCGTACAGCTATGAGTAAATTAGAAGTGTCGTTGAGAGATTCGGGACGAGAATAATAGTGATGTACAGTTCTGTCTTTCCGGTCCGTGTCTCTCCACCTTGGTGAACCGTTTTGTGGGTCGTTCAGTCACGCCTCCACCCCACCATCCCCTTGAGTCCGTCCCACTGGGGTCTCAGGAGTGAGGTTTCGGAAACGGTACGACGGATAGACATTAATCGACCCACGGACAGCCTGAATCATCACTGACTATTACCGGAAGATACAAACTTTAAAATGGATAATGTTGAACTAAAGATAACAGAGTCGACGAAACGTATTTCATCCTTCTAGTGTTTGTTCACAACCTTCGTCTTGAGACCTTACACGAGTCAGTGATCGACTGACACCTCGGTACTCGACCCATAGATAATAGACCACTGAAGAACAACAACAAGTTCGTGATTCAAAGCAGACTGAAAAACACTGGGTACCTGACATCGTATGGTCCAAGGAGATAGGAGGTGATAGAGGGTCTTAAAAGAGTCTAAGTACAGGAAGTTCAGTCACTACGATAGATTGGTAGAACTAGGAGACTGTGGGGAAAGAAGCAAACGGAAGTTAGAAAGGATCGTAGTTCCGGAAAAGGTTACTCAACCGAAAAAGGTAGTCCACCGGTTTCATGCCATCGAAGTCGAAGTCATTGTCAAGAAGGTTATTTATAAACCCCAACTAAAGGAAATCCTAACAAACTAGGGGAACGTCAGGTTCCCTAAGAGTTCTCAGAAAAGCTTTTGGAACAAAGTTTTCGTAGTTAGAGACGGATTATAGATAGACACCACCGGGGCTTCTATCTACACTTAAAAATATCATAAGAGAATAGACCTTTTACTCCGATTCTTGTGAGTAGAATCTCCGACATCCTAATTTACTCTGTAAACATTACGTAAACGTCGTACCTCACTTTCACCGAGTCAACACAGACTGAGACGTTATACCTCCCTGTGTGTGTGTCATCTACGAGGTATATGCAACCAAAGAAGGGGACAGAATCGAGAAGAGAAAATCTCAGGAAACAGATGAGAATGAGGGGACTCTTACGTCTCTACTATTATCTTTTAGTAGACGAATAAGAAGTCGTCGGGTTCGTAAGGAACCGAACGTCGGTATCGTAAAACTAGTGACAGATTACCAGGGTACCGAAAGAGAGGACACACGGAGGCAGAGGTGCACCACAGAATAAGAAGGAGATTCCTGTGGTCAGTACAACTTAATTTCGGGTGAGACTATTGAAGTAAAATTAGACTAATGTAGACGTTTCTGTAATAAAGGTTTTATCCATTGTAACCGACGAAAGTCTCCAATCCTTAGTTTGTATAGAAAACCCCCCTATTTTAAATTGGATATTCTCTCCATGTTGTAAATTTAGTGTCTCGTCGTATCGTAACCAGGTCCCCTTTGTCTACCTGTTGACTCCGTGTACGAACCTTAAAAACGATCTAAACGAAGAAAGTTGGTCCTTTACTCAGTGGGTGTTTGTACGAGATATCACTTCTATTGTCATCCAGTTCTCCGGTCTTACCACCTCCTTTTGAAAAAGAATTCCTGTCCTCCTCTTTTTATAAGGGGGATTGTAAACGATACATGACTTAGGTGAGACGTAGTGGAGTAAATAAGGAAGATTCTCCAATGTTCACTCCTTTCATTTGACTTTGAATACTTACTAATTCGTTGAAACGAGATTGACTTTGGTGACCATTTAAAGTCCCGACCCAACAGTTTCGCAATTTTACTTACTCTTGGAGATTTCCCTTTTCGGTAGGTTCGAGGAGTCACAACGTGTGTGTCTTCTTTAATTCCAGTAACATAACGTTATAGTGACACTCGGGTAGTGGGCACAATGGTGTACCTTTACCGTTAGTGAGTACACCTACTCGAGTGTTTCCCTGACTCCCAATGAATGGGTTAACTGGACTAAAGAGATTGGTGGAAGGTAGAAGGAAAGAACAGGAGTATAGGGTAAAAAAGACCCAGACCTACTCCGTCAGGGAATCCACAAATACGTCGACATCGGGTAATTCTAAGGGTGTCAACAGGACTCTCCTCACACGATTCTACAAGCACGACTCAGACTCAGATGGGTGGACTCGGTTATCGGGACGTCAGAAATTGATCGAACCACTGGAGTCCGCTCAATTCGATCATAGTACCTCGAAGACAAACGTACCAACATTTTACTCCTATTAATACGGGGTAGTATCCCAACAAAACTGTAGTTTAGTTTATACCTCTGTGTACGTTTGTGGACCACATCGTGGACTATGAAGTATACCTAAATCGATTAATATCGACTGAACTATTGGAGGTATCTCGTGACCTGAGCAGAGATAAAACCGAATAACGTGGTCAAAAGACATCAGATTAGGTGTACACCTTCTTCATCTTTTTTTCTCGTGATCTTAGTATTTTGTGTTTATGTTACCCTAAACCGGGTTCCCATCTATATAAAGTTTGGTCTACCACGTTCAATACCCTTTTGTGTCCCCAGTAATCAAAGGATCCTGTCGGTATTGTTTCACTGTGTTTTACTCACTCAATCTTGTTATCTTTGCGCACCAGAGTGTCAAGCCCTCCAGTCTTCAGATTTTAGGTCCACAACCGTTTCGGCACGAGAGGGACTTTCGGGATCCCCGCCTAGGTAAGAACAAGGTCGAAGATCTTCGGGCTCCTCGAGGAGCGGAACATTTCCGTAGTGAGATTAGAGGCAGACAGACGTGTCTTTGAAGAGGAACACAGAGACACAACAGCACACAGCCAGAAGAAAATCCTGGTTTCAGTACTACGTAATCTCCGGGTGGTATGAGAACATACTATAGTAGAATTGATTAATCAAGATGCTACTGGGGTAAAGGTTCATTTCATCGTAAGACTTCTGACCCTTTAATTCTCAGGTTATATAGAAACCGCCCCCTGTGTTAAGTTGGATATTGTCTGTACCCTTGGTTTAAGTTTCGTCTACTGAAAAGTGAGAGGGGAAGTCCTGGGTCTACTGCCAGACATAATACTCTGGTAGGTTGGGAGTTGAGTTCTCTTAAGTGACCCGTTTTGAGAAGGGTTAAGACGGAAGTTACGGTAGTGTAACTACCAAACTCCAGTCGACGTCACTCACAGAAAGGGGGTACTGATAGTCTTTTGTGGTGAGTGTCTCCGATGATAAAACTGACAATGGTCGGGTGTTGATTTCCTCAAGAAATCAAGTTCATCCTATAGTTTCTTGGTTTTACGCACCCAAAATTTTCTATTCTCACCCGTCTACCCTACTTCTAAGATACCAACTCTGACTCTTTCAGTCAAATGGAGAGTACTTGTCACACGTTTACTCAGAAGGTACGAAGCTGTGTCCGACTACCACTTCTGACTTCCTCCATTCCCTAACTTTATGTTACATAAAAAATGTTTGTACCCTAATAGGACGAAACAGGAACGTCTCTGAGTAAAGTAAGTAGAACTTTTTATGTTTTTCGAAACTCGTCCCGTGTACGACCCACAAGTTATAAACAATTTAACTTTACAGTAGGGTGTCCTTCATCAACAAAACAAAAAAAAACGGGAAACGGGGTTAAATGAAAGTGATTTTGATTCATCTAGATCCTATGACCAGTTAGTGATTCGGTCTTACTGAAGTAAAAAAAAGAAGGTCAAAATAACTCTATATTAATTGTATTTTGTCTCACGCTGAAATTCCAGATGTCGTATCTCTAAACTGAATGTATGTAGTACTTCACTAATAGTGTCATTCAAATCGCTTGTGGGTAGTAGAGTATACTTTTTATTTATCTTTTACAAATAAAGATACTATTATCAAAAATCCTAAATGACAGAATCTTTGAAAGTATATGTTATATGTCGTCACAATTAATATAAATGGTACTAAAAATAATGTAAGGGTCATGAATAAATAGACTATTGACCTTCAGACATAGAAAATTAACGGAAGCAGGTTGAGAGGGACGGGGGTTGGGGACGGAGACCATTGGTGTTCAAAATAAAGAAAAAGATACTCAAACAAAAACTTTACATTAACTGGATGTTGTTATATAATCTAGGATGATGTGTTGTATCACTAAGTTATAAAGACATGTAAATTTGCCACTGACGTCGATACTTTAATTTTCTACGAACGAGGAACTTTCTTTTCGGTACCGTTTGGATCTGTCGTATAATTTTTCGTCTCTGTAGTGAAACGACTGTTTTCAAGTATATCAGTTTCGATACCAAAAGGGTCATCAGTACATGTCTACACTCTCGACCTGGCATTTCTTCCGACCCACGACTTCTTCTACTAAATATGGACACCACGACCTCTTCTGGTAACTCTCAGAGAACCTGTCGTTCCTCTAGTTTAGTCCGTTAGGATTTCCTTTGGTTGGGACTTACATGTAACCTTTCTGACTACGACTTCGACTTCGAGGTGATGAAACCGGGGACTTCGTTTCTCGACTGAATAACCTTTTCTGAGCCTTCGACCCTTTCTAACTCCCTTTCTCCTCTTCCCCCGTCGTCTCCAACTCCACCCACCTTCCGTAGTCACTGAATTACCTGTACTCAAACTCGGTTCAGACGTTCTATCACTTCTTGTACCTTCGGATCGTACGACGTCAGGTACCCCGGAGTTTCTCAGTCTGTCCTGAATCACTGACTTGTCGTTGTTGTTACAGAAATGTTTACTAGTAGTACTATTTAGAGTAATCCTATACCTCAGTATGATTTTATAATGTAGCAATAACTGATATAAGGTGTACGACACGTAAAGTATGGATAGTGAGGAAAACGTCGACCTTCAAACATTGGGGACAGAGGGAGTGACCAAAGAAAGGAAAGGGTTGAGAGGAAGGGAAACTGGTGGTGGCCAAACAAGAAACATAGATATCGAGACGAAGACAAAACAATACGAATAACTAAACGAAAGAAATTTTATCTAAAGTGTATAGACAGACGGAATAAAGTGAATCGTACTATAGAAAATACAGGTAAGTACAACAACGTTTACTGTTCTAGTGTAAGAAAAGACACCGACCCATCATAAGGTAACATATATATGACAAAATATTAAACTTTAATCACTTGTACAATGGAGAATAAAACAAGAAGAAAGAATTCTACCTGAATCGATAATCTCTAGAAAACACAAAGGTAATTTTAAAATCTTATTAAAATCTTAATAATAAATCTAGACACTTTTATACCGTAACCGTAAAACTTTCCCTAACGTAAGCTAGACATCTCACAGAACTCATCATAATAGTAAAAGTGTTATAATCAAGAAGATTGGAACTTGACATTTAATTTAGCTTCGTGAACTAGAAATTGGAGAAACTAGAAACAGGGACCTTAGTTCGCCGATGGAGAACGATCTTTGGACTGAATCTCACCTGTCTTGTGTCTGTAGATATTCCTTTGAGGTTCTCGTAAGTCTAAATTCTGAAGATCAACCTGTTTCAAAAGTCGACGTCAGTGAACATGTATCTAAAAGGGTCCTCACACATCTTGTCTTTAGAAGATCTAACAATGGCTTCCCGGACGGGACAACCCTAACAGTAAAAGGTACCTGGCCACCGACACAACAAACTGGTCGGAGGGAAAATGACTTCCCCCTAAAAGAGACGTCGACACGACAAACAAAGTCGTAACTCACAACCTATATGTTTACTCTTCGTCTGTCCCAAAGGGTCAAATACCCAGTGACCCCAAGTTCCTCTGAGGTAGTCTAGACCACCTCTCTTGACATGTAACAGGTTCTTGGATCTGAAAGTTGTGTCCTACCGAGGATTTACTCAGTAGTCTCAGAGAAGGAACCTCTTCCCATACTATATGTATCTTTCCTTCCACACCTACAACCCTCGATTTGTCTGTTTACCTGTCCTTAACAGACTACGGATGCGTGTAGATAACAGGAGAAAACGGAATCACCTTTTGTGGAGGTTCAAATAGGTTTCGCCACAAGTCAAGTCAAGTAAAGTCAGAGAGTCAGTACAGCCTGAGTAACGCTAGGGTACTTGGTGTCGTACGGTCCGGAGGGACAGGTAGTGGTTGAGGGTCTCAGGTGGGTTTGGCTAGAGGTAACTCAGCTACTACGGTAGGTTGGTAGAGTAGGAGACAGCAGGGGAAGATGACGGGAGTTAGAAAGGGTCGTATTCCCAGAAAAGTTTACTCAGTCGAGAAACGTACTCCACCGGTTTCATAACCTCAAAGTCGGAGTTGTAGAAAAGGAAGATTACTTGTGGGTCCTGACCAGAGGAAATGCTACCTGATCAATCTAGAGGAACGTCAGGTTCCCTGAGCGTTCTCAGAAGAGGTCATAGTGTCAATTTTTCGTAGTTAAGAAGTCG
This sequence comes from Capra ibex, assembly GCA_006410555.1. NCBI lineage: Eukaryota > Metazoa > Chordata > Mammalia > Artiodactyla > Bovidae > Capra > Capra ibex. The sequence continues at coordinate 92,363,755 of SJYO01041852.1, forward strand.
TGAGTCGAAAGAAATATCAGGTTGAAAGTGTAGGTATGTACTGGTGTCCTTTTTGGTATCGGAACTGATCTACCTGGAAACAACCGTTTCATTACAGAGACGAAAACTTATACGATAGATCCAACCAGTATTGAAAGGAAAGTTCCTCATTCGTAGAAAATTAAAGTACCGACGTCAGTGGTAGACGTCACTAAAACCTCGGGTTTTTTATTTTAGACTGTGACAAAGGTGACAAAGGGGTAGATAAACGGTACTTCACTATCCTGGCCTACGGTACTAGAAGCTAAAGACTTACAACTCGAAATTCTGTTGAAAAAGTGAGAGGAGAAAGTGAAAGTAGTTCTCTGACAAATCAAGAAGAAGTAAAATACGGTATTTCTACCATAGTATACGTATAGACTTCAATAACTATAAAGAGAACCGTTAGAACTAAGGTCGAACACGAAGAAGGTCGGGTCTCAAAGAGTACTACATAAGACGTATATTCAATTTGTTCGTCCCACTGTTATATGTCGAAACTACATGAGGAAAAGGATAAACCTTGGTCAGACAACAAGGTACAGGTCAAGATTGACAACGAAGGACTGGACGTATATCCAAAGAGTTCTCCGTCCAGTCCACCAGACCATACGGGTAGAGAAAGTCTTAAAAGGTGTCAAATAACACTAGGTGGGTCTACATATTCCTATATACGGGGTCTGGAGGAACATCAATCCATCTGTGTCACTGGTCCAAGGCAGGTTACTCGACCTTTGAATTCTACGTCAACCCTGGAGACCCTTTTGAGAAGTTCCTCACGATTGAGTGGTCCTTCCATGTGGGTTGTGGAGAAGAAGAAAGACGACGGACTCTACACCGGTTCTACCTCTCTCAAGGCACCTCGTTCTCCACTGGAACCCCTATCGTTGATCGTGAACTTACAGTTCATCTTCCTCTGGTCCTGGGACTACTGGTATCGAAAGGATAACTCAATGAAACATATTCTCTCTTCACTTGAAGATGGAATTGATTCGACAATAAAATCCAAAAATGACAATGTAGAACGGTTTGACTGTGTTCGTGGATCAATTGTAGAACCGGTTACTTGACTCTTAAAAGTTTCTTCACGAACCATGTGTCATTCGCGAATTGTAGTCCGACCGGTCTTGCGAACAAACCGAAAAAGACATTCTACAATACCTTTTCGGGTTTGAGAACCAGTTGGGTTATCTATACTCCGTAGTAACGATGAGATTTCGTCATGTGACCTGGAAACACCAGTAAGGTCCCTGGGATCCCGCAGAAGTAAAATGTATACGTTTAGGGTTTCGGGTAATTGAATAGGTTGAAGTGCGTAAGTTAAGTATTGTCTTATCTTTAAGGTGAATCCGTAATCCCTGGTCTTACGGCCAGTTATTTCGACTGAAGGGTAGTAGGAGTGTTGAATGTACGGACATCTAGTGGGATGTTAAAGGTACTCGGGATCACTACAAGGAAACATCGACCCCCGAGCAAGATGGACGACGGACCTACCATTCCCCAATTACTTTATACTGGACGTCCTGGCATCAAGGACGACACCACCTGTCACCGGGAGGGTGTCAAACGGGTCAAAGACAAGAGGTGAGGGTGGTTTGGTCCCAGCACCGAGGAAGACTGGTTTAGACTTCGACCGACGTCCGTCAACGGGAGAGAAAAGGGGTGGGACGGGGACTGGAAACCGTTAAGGGTTTCGTCTCACTCTTTTTTTGGATCCCTCCCCGTCAATTTGACGAAGATTGGATTAATCCACAGTCCCACCTCCGGTTCCTATCCACCAACATTCTCCTCTTCCCCTTTTCGTATCAGATTTGCGACCTCGGAGGTTGTGTTTGAGGAGGAACCTTTGGCGACGGACCAAGTGTGGAGGCACAGGTGACAAAAGGAACCAATTAAGGAGAGTGCGGGTCGTCTTTCCCGACTCGAAAGACGTTCCTCGTCTTCACTTCGTCTTTGGTGACCTTTAGTCTCTGCCCCTCCCTCTGGACCTATCAATGACACGTCGACCTTCCGGTCCCCGGTCGGCAAGGGTTTCACCCAACTTTTCAAACGGACCTGTGTCCCAGGTAAAACGTCACAAAAACAAAGAATCAGTCCTCCCTCTACGCAGTTCGTTGCAAAGTCCTGACTCACCCTTCAACCTTTCGATTCAAGAGGGTTCCAACTACACCAGAAACACAACGTCTCTCCTTTTGAATCTTTATCCTTTTTATTTTACTTTGTCTTTCATATACTTCTCTCTCATGGGTTGTCTTCGACTGTTAGGTGTTTCGTCCCGGCACCACTAGTGACGACTCTACAACTATTGTATATCAAGATTCGCGAAAGATTAGTGTATTGGAAGATTTGTTCCCTATGGTAAATAGAGGTAAACTGTGTACTTTTTTAACCTCGTGTCTATCCAATTTATTGAACCGGTTCCTGTGTGTCAGTCCCACGGTTAGGTCCGTAAATTCTGTTCCATTATGAGAACGGACCTTTTAGGGTACCTACCTCCTCGGAACATCCGACGTCAGGTACCCCAGCGATCTTCAGCCTGTACTGACTGTCTGAAGTGAAAGTGAAAAGTGAAAGTAAGTAACCTCTTCCTTTACCGTTGGGTAAGGTCATAAGAACGGACCCCTTAGGGTCCCTACCCCTCGGACCACCCGACGGCAGATACCCTAACGTGTCTCAGCCTGAGTTGACTTCGATGAATCGTCGTCGTCGTCGTCCGTAAGATTCTCTGGTACCCAAATTAATGGTCTAGGAGACTTCCTTTCACAAAAAACTCAATCGTTCCCTTACTAAGTTGATAACAACAACTCAACGATTCAACACAGGTGGAGAAGTGTTAGGGTACCTGACATCGTGCGGTCCAAGGAGATAGGAGGTGACAGAAGGTCTCAAACGAGTTTAAGTATAGGTGACTCAGTTACTCCGACAGATTGGTAGAGTAGGAGACAGTAGGGGAAGAGGACGACGGGAGTTAGGAAGGGTCGTAATCCCAGAAAAGGTTACTCAGCTGAAAAGCGTCGCCCACAGGTTTCATAACTTCGAAGTCGAAGTCGTAGTCAGGAAGGTTACTTATAAGTCCTCACTAAAGGAAATCCTGACTGACCAAACTAGAGAAACGACAGACTCCCTGAGAGTTCTCAAGAGGTCGTGGCGTTAATCTTTCGTAGTTAAGAAGCCCCGAGTCGGAAGAAATACCAGGTTGAGAGTATAGGTATGTACTGATGACCTTTTTGGTATCAGAACTGATATGTCTGGAAACAGTCGTTTCACTAAGTTACTTACTTACTGATTTAGTCACGTATTCAATTAATGACTTATTTATTTAAACGTTTGTTTACTTTACTTAGTTACGGTGGTTAAGACTCTCCTCACGAATCGTAAAAAGTCCAGAAGAATCCCAGACATAGTACTCTAATATAAGAGGTTCCTAAGAAACTAGTTTTGTCGGGTGTCTCTTCCGTTCGACGTTGAAAGAAAAATCTTTTATGCCCCCTACCATAGGTTCACGTCTTTGTCTTTTCCCTCCGGTAACTAGGTCGGAGAAGAAAGGGAGGTTCTGGTCGGAACTCCAGAGGATAAGGGGCCTCCGGTTTGATGGATAGTCCATGAAAGGTTTGTTTAACATTAAAAAAAGTAGGTTTTATGGTAATAACTCTCTAAATAAACCTAAAGTAAAAAAATTTTTTTCCCACTTTCTCACTAGTCAGTGAGTATCAAAGTAAATAAGTAAACAAGTCGAAAATAGTTCAGGTACATGTAAGGTCGGAAACGTGATCTGAGTCGGGGAGGGACTTTCCTCTTAGTGACTAATCGGAACTAACGGGATTTTCGTCTGAGATTCTGGTCCTACCTACACGTTCTTCAAGTAAACCTCCGTCAGGGTCCTGTCGACCATCTCCTCACTCCCTCACTCCGACCCGTCTCCTCCTTTCATTATTTCCGACACAGTAGTACGACCATTGACGATCCGAGATCGGGAAGGACCCTTAATAACCTACACAACTTCTTAAACGGAAGCATCACTAGAACGGTTCCCCATTACTTCGACCCAATAAATAGTGGATTGAGAGTAGGTAGTGACCAATGCCCCTCCCGACAAGGGTCCCTGTGACTAGGAGAACGTGAAGACCAAAAGGGACGGACACCTACATCTTTTTGACAAGTCCCCCTTTCAACGCACACGGATACATTCCTGTGTCCTATCAATTACGATTGTCCGATGTCCACCCCGGGATCATAGACGATCTTTACATGTCTGTCCACGAATGAGTTTCGTCCTAGATCTTCCCTCCGAAAGTTTAACACCACACCCTCTTCCAAAAACTCTTAGGACACCTGTCGTTCCTCTGGTTTGGTCAGTTAGAATTTCCTTAGATGAGACTTATAAATAACCTTCCCTACTACGACTTCTACTTCGAGGCTATGAAACCGGTGGACTACACTTCTCGACTGAGTAAACTTTTCTGGGACTACACCCTTTCTAACTCCCGTCCTCCTCTTCCCCTGCTGTCTCCTACTCTACCAACCTACCGTAGTGGTTGAGTTACGTGTACTCAAACCCACCTGAGACCCTGAACCACTACCTGTCCCTCCGGACCACATGACGTCAAGTATCCCAGTGTTTCTCAGCCTGTGTTGACTCGCTGACTTGACTCGACTTCCAATCACTATAGGGGTTCCAGACCATTATAGTCCGTGTTTCAATCTTCAGTGGTTCACGACTTACTTACCTACCTTCCTACCTACTTACCTCTCTACCCACTTAAGATAGACCCATCTCTCTTCAGGGTTCTGAGTAGTCTCCAAAGTTTATCCACTGAGACTTGAGCCAAAACCTCCTACCAATAACCTCTAGAAATCTGTCTTAAAGTTTTATTCTCCGTCCCTTTATCGTTTTACCTAAGAAGTCCACGATACGTGGTGGAAAATTAAACTGAAGAGAGATGAGAGGGCAACCTTACGTAGTCCGGGGACCCCAATCTCGGAGAGCCCCGAAAGATCAGTCGTACTACACCTTTCTGGAGTACCCACCAGAGACTTCAACAGTCGTCGAAACCGGTGACGGTGTTTATTAAATAAGGGAGACGAACCCGAAAACGATGACTCTTCCTGTCGGATTAACCCAGAAGGACCGTTGGGCGCAGTCGATCTTCGAAGGACGATTCTAGAGAGGTGGAAGCAAGGTTGGTCAGAGTCACGGTTTCGGATTGTTCCTACTTGCAAGTATTTCGTGTACGGACGACTCTTATGGGAGGTCACTAACAAAAGGGGTTAGGTCCGTAAGGGACGGTCGATGAAGTTTCCGAAAACTTCAGTGATGATTAAATTTTCGTTATTATTCTAACTGTGACTTTACGAAGGGTCGACCAAAAAGACCCGTTATTGAGAGTGGTCGAGGAAATGTTGGACGAAAGACAATGTTAAGCTCCAAACGTTTTGTACTGAAGGGTTTGTGCAAGTTTAGTCTTGTCTCGTACAAAAATTTTGTTTCTTGTACCAGGATCGCGTCTATATTTACGTAAGAAGAGGTGAATCCTTTATAAAGAATTATTACTTAGACTCACGAAAGTCCAGACCTCAGACACTCAGAATCCCTGTTTTCGGTTGTGAAAGTAAATAATTAGCCCTCGAAAATCTGTTCAATACATGGAGGGACTTTGAGAAAAAAAACTTTGATTCTGCATTTTAATAGAAGGAATTTTCGACAAATCCCTTCACGTCCGGGATCCCCACCTTTTACGTCCATACTCTACGTCTAGTCTGAGACGGTAAACAGTCGACCATTGGAATCCGAATCGACCAAAAAGATTTGTAGGACTCTTTAACAAAGAAATGAATCTTTCTACTATATGATTCTACTTAGAGAATACTGTCCACGCACGTACGATTCAGTGAAGTCAACACAGGTCGAGAAACGTCGGGGTACCTGACATCGGGTGGTCCGAGGAGACAAGTACCCTAAGCGGTCCGTTCTTATGACCTCACCTAACGGTACGGGAGGAGGTCCCCTAGAAGGTCTGGGTCCCTAGTTTGGGTTCAGAGAATGCAGAGGACGTTACCGTCCGTCCAAGAAAAGGTGTTCACGGTGGACCCTTTGGGGCATTCTATCCGTATGTCTAATTTAAAAATACTATATATTTCGTGTCATAGACCATGGTTCATTTATAAGTTGTTTTCACAATCAAAAATATCTACACTCCGACTTTTCTCTTTTCCACACGCTCTTGGACCACGTCAACAACCGTGACCCTTTACACAAACCGTTCTTAATAGAAGAAAATTTGTCAAATGTTACACAGTTGAGAACGAAGTATTGGTTAGTGGGGTTCGAGTCACTAATAAAATAGTAACGAAAGGAATCAAAATGTCGCTAACACAGTGATATTTGTAGAATAGTTACAAATTCGAGTCCGAATTTTCTTATCGTCAATTTATACCGGGTACTCAGATGTCAAGTCGACGTTCGACCGTCAAGACTAGACCAACCGTAACCAACGTTACCGACCAGAGAGGAGACATATTAAAGAGTTGGAGGTCGTTACGATCGAGGTTGAACGAATGGGTCCCCGGTCCGTTTCAGTGTTTTCTCACTCTCAGTTTCGAATCTTAGCCGAGAAGTATTGAAACCAGTGTAAGTGACAGGTTCCGTGTAGGGTTCGGTCGGGTCTAGGTTTCCCCCTTTTCTGACGTGGAGAATGACCTTCCTCGACGTTTCAAAGTATGGTTTCTCGGGACTTGTCCCACTCTCCTCTTTCGACACGGGTAAAAACGTTTGATAGTGTAATGGGGTTTCATGTAACATCATCCGTAAAATCCTACTAAAGTTCTCTTAAGTATACAAGGTGTAAGTCTTTGTCTGCGGGACGGAAAGTCTTCACCAGTTAACGTTCTAAAGGAAAAACTTTTTTTTCTTTTTTCTTTTTTTTTAACAATTCATCCATCAAATGTAGTAGCAGGAACCCTCTTGATTGGACCGAAACGAGTTCTCAACCTATGTTGAATCACTTATTTGTTGTTGTTGAAGGAAGAAGAGACAAACGGTCTACTTCCTTATGGACGGAGGATTCTAACGAAATTTCCAACTTGATCACTTATGTCTTACGTCACGAATCTTACTGTATTTCAGTCTGGTATTTGATTCGCTGTGTGGGGATGACCACAGGAACTAAGCTCCGGTCAAGTCTAAGTGGGTGAGGAAACTCCGACCTCTTTAGAAAGATTCTTGCACCTAGACAAGAAGTCCGGGAGACCACTACTGGAAGCTGAAGTTACACCGTATGAACCAGAGAGGGGTCCCAGGACCAGGGACGGACTAGAATATGAGACTAGTATATTTTCTGTGTGGCAAGGGTCTTTACTCGTGAAACGAAGACTCGGAAACGCCCGTGGCAAGGGGGACGGACCGGATGGAAGACCTAAGAAGTTCTAGTTTGAGTTCATGTCGTGGAAGAGTTAGGATGAGGAGACGGGGTTTCTACTGCTAGTAAGGTTTTTCCATGTGTAGGGTCTTGTACGACTTAGGAAACAATGTCCTATGGTTTAGAGGCTGTATGCTTGGAAGTTCGACGTTTGAAAGTTTCTACACTTGCACGTAAGTGCACAGGTCAGTGCATTCAATCAAGTGCACAGACCGCATGGAACGGTGTACTCACGGAGTAGATGTTCCCCAACATGAAAACGCACGAAATGACATAAGACAAACAAAAGATACATAATAAACACACTTTTGATAATGTTTGGGTAATCTCGTGTCATGATATGCCGACTAACACAATCAACCTATAGATCCGATTGAAACAACCTGAACGTTTGTTTAACCTGAATTTTAGTGTAAGAGTCTTGTATCGAGTAAGACACATCCCCAGAAGAACTCAGTCTTCCACTGGTGAGGAGAAGAGATCCAAGACTCGGTTTAGTAACCTCGGGAACCTGGACTTGTCCAGGACCGTATTCTATTCTTACAACGACCCTCAGACTATTTTCTATTTCTTTTATCCCTCATTTTCTTTCTTCTTTTCTCTTCTTCCTTCCTTACCTTAAATTCCCCAACCCCGTTAATTACGACGTGTCCTGAACCCAAAGGACCCGTCGTCTCTACTCAGTGTGACTGGGTGGTTGTGGTTTTAAATCTTTTCGACAAAACAAAGATTTGAAACATTTTGTTTTTGCAGGTCCAGTAAACCCGACTTCGGGGTATGAAGGGGTGTGTTCGTTCGGAGACGACGTCCAAAGCCCCTACTACAATCAGTCCCCGTAAACAAACACATAACGACAAACGAATCAACGATTTAGTACAGGTTGAGAAACGCTGGGACACCTGACATCGAGAGGTCCGAAGAGACAGGTACCTTAAGAGGTCCCTTCTTTTGATCTCGCCCAACGGTACGGGAGGAGGTCCCCTAGAAGGACTGGGTCTCTAGCTTGGGGGTAGAGAACGTAGTCGACTTAACCGTCCTCCTAACAATTCGTGACTCGGTGGACCCTTAATCGGAGTCTGATCGAGACTTTTCCGAAACAGTAGAAAGTTCAGTGGTCCGGGTTCTGATGAAGAAATTTTACCTATTGGTTGTTCCTAGCTGATATATCGTGGCCCTTGAGACGAGTTTCAATACATCGTCGGACCTACCGTCTCTTCAAGGTCCCTCTTACCTATGTACACATAGGTATTGTATGACGCACGACTTTGTTGCCCTTCCTAATTATGTTACACAGATAGTATCATTACGACACCGGATTTCTGGTCGCCGTAATAGTAAGATACCCTCTTTAGTTTCTCAAATCCAAGGTATCAGTAGTCGACAATTGACTAAGGGTGTTTTCTCTATGTAGATGGTAGATTGTATCCCTTCTACACCTACGGGGAACGAACCCTTCCCCAGAAGCGTCCACACTAATTCAGGTAGGTCCTAGAACTTTAATACCATAGAAACCCTGCTAGACTCACCCGGAGTTTTGGTTTACTGTTCACGGGAATATTCTCTGTGTGTCTCTTCCGCTACGCTTCTACGTCGACTTTTTTTTTTACCGGTGTTCGGGTGTTCGGTTCCCCTACGGATGTCGTCGGTCCCCCTCGTTCTCTGGTCCTACCCTGTGAGGGGTCTCCGAGGTGTCCCACATGTCTGGACGACCAAGGAACTAGTGTCTATAGACCGGAGGACTCTTCAAACTCTCTCATTCGAAGATTACAAAAGTCGGTGGGTCGAATACCCGTAAGTACTATCATCGGAGTCCTTTGTTAAATCGATGCTTCGGTCTAAGTTTGGGTTAAGAGGGACCAAGACGAGACATTAAACCCTATTTCACTTTCAGCGAACCAGCATAGACTGACAAATACTGGGGTACTTGGCACCATGTACCTTAAGAGGCCCGGTCTTATGACCTCACCCATCGGAAAGGGAAGAGGCTCCCTAGCAGGGTTGGGTCCCCAGCTTGGTTCCAGAGGGCATAACGTCTGTCTAATAAATGGTCGACTCGGTGTTCCCTTCAGGTTCTTATAACCTCCCCCATCGGATAGGGAAGAGGTCACCTAGAAGGGTTGGGTCGTTAGTCTGACCCCAGAGGTCGTAACACCCACCTAAGAAATGGTTGACTCGAAGAACCCTATCTAATAATTGTAAAATCTCTGGAGTACAGGATTCGACATTTCCCCCTATAGAATTCGTTTTTAACATGTACAAAGACACATATACCCCTCCCCTCTCCGAGTCAGTACAGACTAAGAAAAGCTGGGGTACCTGATATCGGGTGGTCCGAGGAGACAGGTACCACTAAGAGGTCCGTTCTTATGATCTTACCCAACGGTACGGGAGAAAGTCCCCTAGAAGGACTGGGTTCCTAGTTTGGACGTGGAGAACAGAGAGGACGTAACTGTCGGTTTAAGAAACGGTGACAATTTAGGGTTCGTTTCTAATTCTCTCCATTACACGAGTACAGTTTATGTACTATGTGATGGATCCTCCCTCGGGAGTCGGTATGGGATGACCCTCGAATCCCTAGTTCCTCCCGTATCCTTCTTTACTTGACGTCCTCCGGTGATTCGAACTCAAGTCTTCGGGACTGTTGGAAGAGACGGTAAAGGGTCGACACACTAAAGTCAGGTGAATAAATTGGAGAGACTCTGACTCATATGAGTAATCGTTTTACCTCCATTGTATATGATGGTAAATTATAGATCAAGTCTATAAGTTACTCTAGTTCGACTTTAGACTGTATCGTTTATAGTCGTATCAATCTAAAGTAAAGAAGGAAGAGGTAACGATTGTTAATCTTCGTTTTCGGGTCTAGGAGACGAAGTCTGTTTAATCTACAGATATTCCGTCCTACCCGGATGTGACCAAAATTTATAAACAACTTTTTAGGTCAATAAGTTTGGAGACTACCACGGAATTGTCATTCAGATGTTACCCGACTAGTAACCTCTAAGTCTCAACTTATACCTACTTGCCTTAAGTAAAACGGTTGAATTTTCAGAGATTCTTAAGAATTAGACTCGTGAGACTTGACTTGAACTTGGGAAACCGTAAGTTTAGCCGACGATGTCAAAACTAACGTTCTTTTCTCTTAAAATTTTTCAGTAATTTACTCCACTTTTCGGAATAACCTGTGCTTAACCGAGAATTTCTTATAATCTTACTTTATTTCGAGTTTACCCAGTCTTTAAATACTTTCAGTAGAGGGAATTTATTTTGTACTAAAATTTATAAGTTCCCTCTCGTGAAAGTTTTACGCCAACCACAAGATTCTGTAGACTTCTTGACGTCCTCACAAACGAGTAAGATTTCTGTGACAGGACCCACAGTCCCGTTTACGTAATCTTAACTCCTGAGGTGACCCCGATTCTGAAGATACGGTCCGTTGGACGTATCGTGAAGACCAGAGTCCTGTTTCAGTGCGTACGGGTGTGGAACAGACGGACCGGTTTTGTCGGTGGACTCTGGATTACCAGAATCTCTTCTGAGAACTCTCAAGGAACCTGTCGTCCTCTAGTTCGGTCAATTGGGTTTTCCTTTAGTTGGGACTTATAAGTACCTTCCTGACTACGACTTCGACTTCGATGTTATCAAACCGGTAGACTACTCTTCTCGGTTGAGTAACCTTTTCTGGAACTACGACCCTTTCTGACTTCCGTCCTCCTCTGTCATCGTCTCCTACTCTACCAACCTACGTAGTGACTGAGTCACCTGTACTTAAACTCACTTGAGGTCCTCTACCACTTCCTGTCCCTTCGGATCGTACGATGTCAGGTACCCCATCGTTTCTCAGCCTGTACTGGCTCGTCGACTTCTTGTCATTCTGGACCGTAACTTGTGTGTCTGACCCTCGAGATCACAGATAAATATCAAGAAAAGTCAATTGTTGTCTTTCTAGAGGACCTCTTCCCTCTCCGATGGGTGAGGTCATAAGTACCCGAAGGACGGACGTTACGACATCTCTATCATTCACTATTACTTGTTTCGTTGAATCCCAGTCTCTTAGATGCGAGGACAGAGCTTGGACTGTGGGGGTCAGGTACATCGGAACCGATTTAGTGAAATGGAGAGACTCAAAACACAGTAATAAAGATTTTATTTTCACGTTGTTATGACAATCAACTGACAACTTACTTGTAGGGGGGAAAAGTAACATCGTCATAAAGTAAACTAAGTCTTCGTTAAACGTGTCAGGTTTTCAACTAGTACCAACCAAATACCGTATCGAGAATAAGGACAAACGGTCCCTAGGTTAAGACCGGTTACTTTTTATTCCCCTTCGGATTTTAAAGACCCCTATGTTTCTTTGTCGACTGAGTCCTCTTTCAGGGACCCGGCGATGGAGAGGAAAAGGATGAAACTCAACATAATAAACTTAGAAACTTCGGACTTCGATATCGTCGTCGACATGTTAGTACTCTTCTATCTACACCTTAAAGTTGTTCCGACTGGGTATGTGGACTGCACCAACCTCAACTATTAAGTTCAGGTCTCGGATGGATGAAAGTAGAAGACCGATATACTCTGGATACTTTTACCCATGGTATATAGAGTGGAAGGTATACAGTCCACGATAAGATATATTTAATTGAGTGAATTAAGAGTGTTGACGTCAATAATGATTTAGATAAAGTGTCTACTTTTGTTCTGTGTTTCTTCAATTCTATGAACAGGTTCCACTGACGGTCGTTTACCATCTTTAGTCTCAACTTACGTCCGTTACCGGTAAACAGTTCGAGACCCTTGACCACTACCTGTCCCTTCGGACCGCAAGACGTCGGGTTCTCCAGCTTTTCTCAACCTGTGTTGACCCCCTGACTTGCCTCACCGGTAAACACCTTAGTCAGGTGGTATGACGAAAGAGAACTATCGATTAACAGATTAAACATATATCGGTTTTGATATGGTTCAACATGTTTCGGATAGGAAGATAGAACATATTAAAAACACTTATATATAACTACGGTCAGATAGTGCATTGAAAGTTTTGTTGTAATTCTTCATAGATTACAATAAGACTTTACACTTTCAATCCTTTTACTACTGATGTTTTTAACTCAGTAGACGGTTTCGGGTGTGTCGTCTGGTCACTGTCTCGACCCTACCTACCGTGGGACCAAAGGGACCCAGACTTCGACTGAGTGAAAGGGAGTACTACGGGACGTAAGGAAACTTTACGAAAATAAAAACGTGTCACTATTCTTCTGGGTTCCCCGAAAAATCCACTAAGGTTACCATTTCTTGGATGGACGGTTACGTCCTCTGTACTCTCTCCGTATAAGTCAGGAACCCATCCTTCTAGGGGACCTCCTCCCGTACCGTTGGGTGAGGTCATAAGAACGGACCTCTTAGAGTACCTGTCTCCTCGGACCGTCCGATGTCAGGTACTCCAACGTTTCTCAGCCTGTACTTACTTCTCTGAATCGTACGTGCGTTCTTTTGGGTTTCCTTAGGAGTCACTTCGACCACTTTGGACTTAGGATCCGACTTTTATCAGGTCGTACAGTTACTTCCCTAAACCCTCTTTTAGGGTTTCCCTACAAGTTAGGAAAGTTTCCAAGGATGTCAGAGGAGAGGATACGAGGTCGAGAACTTTCCAATAGAGAGAGAGAGAGGTCAGACTACTAAGTTTTTCTGTACAAGAGGGAAACCCTGAGTCGTGAACGTCAAAGTTCTCAAGTACAAGAGAAGGGTCGCACCCAGTAATGTCGGAACGAGGACGCTTTCGTCATGGTTTCGGGTAGTTGAGATGTTTGACTCAGCCAGGGACGGTATGGGGCTTGACGTAGACAGCGTAAACCTTCCCCGACCCTACCTCAGTCTTCCCCTGTATTTAGTTTCTCCTCGGGTTCCCTACCCCTCATCGGTTCTTAGTCTCTGGGGCACTGGACCTTTCGTGATTCTAGTAGACCAAATTGTAGAAGTCAAATATCTCTCACTTACACTCTAAGTCTGTATAAGAAGACATTGATGTCGAAAGTAGGTATCTCGTATGTGACACGACAGACTTGAGTAAATGAGAAATGTTTTATGAAAAATGGGATGAAACGGTATAGTCTCCCTATCCACTATCACTTTCACTTTCGGCGAGTCAGTACAGGTTGAGAAACGCTGGGGTACGTGATATATCCGGTACCTTGAGAGGTCCGGTCATATGACCTCACCCATTCGGAAAGGGAAGAGGTCCCCTAGAAGGGTTGGGTCCCTAGCTTGGGTCCAGAGGACGTAACGTCCGTCTAAGAAATCTTCGACTCGGTGTTCCTTTCGGGTTCTTATGACCTCACCCATCGGAGAGGGAAGAGGTCGCCTAGAAGGGCCGAGTCCATACTTTGGCCCCAGAGGACGTAACGTCCACCTAAGAAATAGTTAACTCGATACTCCCTTCGGGTTCCCTATCCACTCTGGGGTTACTATTTTATTTATGAGTCACTCTTGTCCACCAAAAAGGGTTCCAGTATCTCGACTATTCACCGTATCTGTTCGATTCGGTCCGTTCTAAACATAGGAGTCTGTCGGTCCTAAATGTCAGGAAGACGAATAACTTCGGGGATTCCTCCCCGACTGTAACTTTTTACTTTCTCTCGTTCACTCCCCCTTTTCAGTTTTTCTTTTGACTCTTCCTTCCTCCCTGAGTCCCGGACCGGACTATCGTACATGCTTGTGACTCGTTACGTTCGTTTCTCTACACGGACATACGTACCAACCTCTACTCCTTTCCCTCGTTTCGACATCGAAATAGACTACGAGAGTCGGTAAACAACTTCCTGGTGTTGAGTCACCCGTACTTACACTCGTTTGAGGCCCTGTTTCACTTCCTGTCTCCTCGAACCACACGACATCCCGTACCCCAGTGCTTCTCGACCCGTACTGAATCGTTGAGTTTTTATTGTTGTCTTACCCCACCCTCATTGTTAATCTTGTAGGAGGTTCAGTGTCCTGTTTCATCACTATTTAATTCCCTAATGGCACACACACACACACACACACACACAAACACACACACACACACACACACAGACATACACAGGACTGAAGAGGTGGTGTGTGTTAGAAATAAAAGGGATAATCTACTTCAAAGGAGTGTCGAAAAGTTTTCAGTCTGTGCTGACTTCGTTGAATCGTCGTCGTCGTCGTTCTTCAATGAGTTGTTTTTCTGACCTTTTTCTTTGACGTTTCTATTTAGATCCCGGTACTTCAAGCCTTCCGTGGTAACGCGGACAACACTCACGTCTCATCTCCTTCTCAAACCTAGATCGATGTGTGAAAACCACCCGAAGGAATCACTGAATCACCATTTCTTAGACGGACGGTTACGGCCTCTGCGTCCAAGGTAGGGACTCAGTCCTTCTAGGGGACCTCTTCTTTTCCCATTGGGTGAGGTCATAAGACCGGGCCCTTTAGGGTACCTGTCTCCTCGGACCACCCGATGTCAGGTACCCCAGTGCCTTCTCAGTCTGTGCTGAATCCCTGATTTGTTGTTGTTACGCAAAAACCACGGAAACAACCATCATGCTTCATCAGTCAGGTGGACACCCAAAGGACAGGGGACTTTAATTTTCGATTGATTGTCGTGGGGACGGCCAAGAAAGAAGAAGAAAAAAAAAAAAAAA